>BPLS01000280.1:0-18864 GCA_019656275.1 Rhododendron kiyosumense | reverse complement strand
TGCTATCTTTTGATTCTTATTCGTGAAGTAAGGAAAATGTTTAGCACTCGGGAATTCCATAGTCACTTATTGTTTCCCAGTTAGTTTTGCTTCATGATATGGTGAAATGTGGATATTAGTATGGGAAATTGGTATCCTATCTTTTGATTCTTATTCGTGAAGTGAGGAGTATATTTATTTGCACTTGGGAAATCTATGAGAGGGGGAGGGGGGGGGCGTGTCAGAGAGAGAGAGAGTCCCCTCATTGGCTCAGTCCCTAGGGCCAGACCCAAGCTTGCAGATCTTGAGGGAATTCGTATCATGGAGCTTTCAGGTGGTGGGTATGATACATTGATACGTGCTTCGAGATGTCAGATGTCTTGATAGAACCCCCTCTCTCTATGATTGGTGAAGGTGGAGCTCCCATTGTATAGGGCAAGCAGTAACAGCCCCATTGTGACGGACAAGAAAGAGACAAGGGGAGAGAGGCACACACAAAACTCGACTCTGGCGACTAGTACATTAACATTCCGCATCATCTTGATAGCACCCCCTCCTTCTATGATCAGTGAAGGTGGAGCTCCCATTGTATTGGGCAAGCTGTAACAGCCCCATTGCTCTAGTCTTCACACCACAAGCCTCCTTTGGTTCCGAGCAAATTACCTAGGTTCTACTCCGGACCCAGTTTGTTGTTGGGATCTCATTAAGTATCTGCTGTATACTTGAAGGCTCCGTGGAGGGGTCCCTTGCATTAGGAGATAGAGGGTCATGAAGCCCAAAGCATTTGCTTGTTTGGAGTGATACGGAAGGACGGATTTATACTGGCGGGTCATGGGCCCCATGGTACATGCCCTGTGGCAAGTGCCTTTCGTATACCCTTCCTATGTATCATCCTTATTGGCTATATCAAACTGAAACAAAACTCAGCTGCTTTAGAAGAAAAAATTCTTTATTTTAGGTGCTTGCAAAATATAGTGATTAAGTTGAGGTCAAAAAATTCTTGCTTTTATGAGTTTTAATGCCCAAGGTAATGTAATTACTTTTTAGTCGTCCTGATAGAGAAGTTATGGGATTTAAAAGGTTAATTTGGATTCCTTTACTAATTGCAATGTTTAGTTGCATCCATCTTGCCTACAAAATGTAGTGATTAAGTTGAGGTCAAAAAATTCTTTTACGAGTTTTAATGCCCAAGGTATTGTAATTGCTTTTTAGTCGTCTTGATAGAGAAATTATGGTATTTAAAAGGTTAATTTGGATTCCTTTACTAATTGCAATGTTTGGTTGCATCCGTCTTGCCTACTTTCCCGGATAATCTGAAGCTTGCTATATCTTGTTGATTTTAAGGGATGCAGAAGATCATATTTCCTGGCTTCTTCAGCATGGATGGCATGAAAAAGCTTTAGCAGCAGTTGAAGCTGGACAGGGGCGGAGTGAACTTCTTGATGAGGTACTTTTGTTTTGTGATTTGTTTGTCTGTTTGTGTCTTACTACATCTTTAGAAGTAATTGGTGGGTTGCATCTTTTTGTTTGTTCTCATGCTCATATATCAAAGAATGTCGGTGTAAAATTATTATGTTTTGGTTTCCTCTTTTTTCATCGGAAAAGCATTATATAGTGACCTAAAGTTCGTTCAATTTTCTTAAATTCTGACTGTAAACTATTTCTATAGTCACTTTCACTAAATTTGGGTTACTTCTCGATCACCCAATTGATGCCTGAAATATATGCCAGTCATCATCTGGTTCATAAGGGATATTGGTTCATTGAAGCCTATAGGGATGTAGGTTCATCTGGGATATGGGTTCAATTGCAGCCTTTGGAGTTCATAAGAACATCTCCAGTGCTTTGTGTTAGAATGGCCATGCCAACGCCAGATTTTGTTATGCTACAGTATCAAGATCCTATATTTGGCAACGTTGCTCTAGTGATGTTAACACGGTGTCTTCTATGTTGTGCCAAACCAAGACCATGAACCAAGCACACACAAACACAAACCCGATTGAGTGAAAATTTTTCCACTATTCAAACAATA
This sequence comes from Rhododendron kiyosumense, assembly GCA_019656275.1. Classification (NCBI taxonomy): domain Eukaryota; kingdom Viridiplantae; phylum Streptophyta; class Magnoliopsida; order Ericales; family Ericaceae; genus Rhododendron; species Rhododendron kiyosumense. Next base: position 16,853 of record BPLS01000280.1, on the reverse strand, counting down.
GGTTACAAAAAACTCTTACCGAGGAGGAGCACCACATGCCAGAGGTCAATACAACTCACACTCTCACAGCTCTGGTTCTCCCCCTCCGTCTCACCCTCACAGCTCACACACTCACAGATTTCTACCACACCCAAATGGCTGAGCTACATGGCTATTTATAAGCTCCCATGGAGCTTTCTACACCCTTCCCTCATTAAGAGAAGTAGATGGTAGTTGGGAGCTGCATTAACCATGCTAGTTGGTTGGTGGGAGTTGGGATTCTTGAGCCAAAATGCAACAAATCTCCACCTTGGCAAAAATCCACGACTTGACACTACCCTGACTCAGAGAAATACCAATAACCGCACTCCACCTCAATAGGGATGCCCGCGGTATCGTATGCCCTTCGCTGTTGGGCGTCCGCACCCCCAACCAAGGTGCCGTGCAAAGATCATCACTTTGCTGGTTGTAACTCCACCTCCTTAAAACCAACCTGCATGCATACTTCCAGAGGTGCATCCGTCACAAACAAGTCCTGGAGCAAATGAGACTCGTATGGTCGTCGTCATGGTCGCCGGTGCTGTACAACACTATAAACACGACCTTGTCTCAGTGCTCTGAGCTTCCCGATAAACTTCTCGGAGCCCCCGCATACCATTTGTAGCTACTGTTTCGGCTTGAGAATCGCCTTGGGCCCTGTGACTTCTCTTGTGCCTATTTTGTGTGCGTCGTTGCGACCTCCTTGCTCCTTATCTACCCTGCCCCCCTCCTGTACTGTTTGACCTGCATCTGACAGTAGCTCCACCTGGCAAAACACTCCCTTGAGTCCCTTCCAACCTTTACAGCTGACCAATTTTCTTTCCTTGGAGCTCTCCACTGTCTCCCCTAGAAACTCTTAGCGCTTCCTCACTTGCCGGGAAATTGCAGCCTTTTGAGTCCAGCATTCCGAGAGAAATTACGTTCTTCTTCAGTCCCGGAACATGTCGGACATTTGTGAGCTTCACCCTTCTCCCATCTGACATACGAAACCAGACTGTCCCTTTGTGCTATTCTGACAACCCCTCCATCGTATGCCTCGTAACTTGCGAAACTCCTCCTGTCAGCGCACATGTGAGCACCCTGAGTCTGACATCCAGTCTGATCTCTCGATCTCAATGCCTGCTGTAGTGACTAGGAAAGCCTTTTCTTGATCCTCAAGATCCAAGACGGTCGCTGCCTCTGGTCCTTCCCATTTTCTGCTTTGTTCTTGGGGAAATTCCACCTGATGTGCCCCTCCTGGCTGCAACCATAGTAGCTAAACGTGCGACCCCTGGATGCAGATCTCCTTCTGATTGGAACTTCCGCCAGCCCTTCCTTGACTTCTTCCCCTCCCCTTGCCCACAAGGGCCTGCGTGCCATTGTGGATGGTTGTGCCCATCTCCTTCCTCCTTGCCTCTTTGTTAAATAGCACATCCTTGACCATGCTCATGGTCAACTTTCCATTTGGTGCCGAATTGCTGAGAGAAACCATGAGTGTCTCCCAATCGTCAGGCAAAGAAGGCAAGCCAAGATGTTTATAGGGCCCATATTCTTCCTCTCTGATGAACTGAGTCAGAAAGTACAGAAAAGCACTGCTAATCCTAGGTGAATGATAAATCATAATTGTAGTAAGAAATATAGGAGTGGAGGAAAGCTACCCTTTCCTAGAAATCATCCAGCTCTGTCTTTATGCAGCCAGGGCCTCCGTAGCTGCATGCAAAAGGGGTTGGCTGCAGCACACCATGAGGGGCGGCTTTTCTTGCTTCATGAGAGCCTTCATGAATCAGAACTCCACAGATGTACTTGGCAGTGTGCTGCAACCACGAAAAAAAAAAAAAAATTCAGTTTGGTTGCTAAAATCCCCCTTGATATTAAAATAACACGACAATCCACCTGGTTTTAAGACCATCTCCCAAGTCTCCCTCCACTGGTTTGTAGTCTGGAAGGAAGCCTGCAATAGAAGCCTTTCATCTTCTCCCCTGTCATCTTAATGGTTTTTTTCAAAAACAGAAAACAGATTAGTCTATATTGTGACAAGAGACTATAAAAGCCAGAAATTGGTCAAATAAAATTCGCAATATAACAACACTATGAGAAATTGGTTAAAATCACACAATTTAAGTTCCACCAAGAAAAAAACCCCCGTAAAAGCCAAACCAAACCAACAATTTAAAAGCCATAAAAAAATAAGTTCCACAATAAGTTGGGGAGCTGCTAAACCAGCTAGTTGGTTGGTGGGAGTTGGTATTCTTGAGCCAAAATACAACATTCTATTCTTCCCACAAAAATATCAGAAGAAAATGAAAGATGAAGAGTAGGTGTGGAAAATGGCCTTGGCCGTTTGTGCTACGTAGGCTTCCCCTCCCATCTTCAACTACCAAATCCCCTCCCATTTGGTCAACGACCAAATCATGGATACCGATTCTTGATTTCTAAAAGAAAAGTGTCAGAGAAATTGGCGCCCATGGGAGCCCATACCTCCGGCCATGGAGATGCTGGATTTGTAAAAAAAATTACACTTCTCAGAGAAAATCCAGAAATTTTCACGTACCTCTGCTGGAGAAAATCCACCAAATTTCATGAAATTTTCACGTACCTCTGCCGGAGAAATTAGCCTATAAATCTCTGCCTGAGAGAGAGATTCAGGATGTTGGAGAGAGAGAGAGACCATGCGAGAGAGATTGGTGTGTGTCTGAAAGAGAGAGAAGGAACCTAAAATCGTGGTTAGAAGGTGTTTAACAATAGTTGTATATAAAAAATTAATTGATATTTCAAAAGTTAGTTAAAAAAAGGTTGAGGAAGGGTGCCAAAATTTGGCTCCCCCACCACTGGAGCAGTTTGGGCAAATGTGGGTGCCCAAAACACTGTAGCATTGGCAATTTGGCTTTGGCACCCACAAAAATGGCACCCACCATTGGAGATGCTCTTATAGCTTGTCTAGCTTGTCAGTGGAGATGCTCCTACAGTATGTTCTATTATGGTGTCATTAAGGAATTTTGATCTGGTTTGTGCATTATCCATTCAGGTGGGCTCAAGATATCTGGATCATTTGATTGTGGAAAGGAAGTATGCTGAAGCGGCATCTTTATGTCCCAAATTGCTTCAAGGATCTGCGTCGGCTTGGGAGAGGTACTAAATACATGAATCATCTTACATTTCTTCTGTATTTTATTTTTAATAACTGGAGGTGGGTTGTTTCTCACAGATGGGTTTTCCACTTTGCTCATCTTCGTCAACTTCCTGTACTTGTCCCATACATACCAACTGAGAACCCAAGGTTACGTGATACTGCTTATGAGGTATGCAAGTTACAACAGTTCCTTTAAACTTAATTTGGTACTTGATATGCAATTTGGGCTTGCTAAAGTGAGAATAAGTGTCTCAGTGCGTTTATTATTGCACAGGTTGCTCTTGTTGCTCTGGCAACAAATCCATCTTTCCACAAGGATCTCTTGTCAACTGTCAAATCTTGGCCATCTGCACTATATTCTACCTTGCCTGTTATCTCAGCTATAGAACCTCAGCTTAATACTTCATCCGTGACTGATGTGCTTAAAGAGGTTAATATGATCAACCTCTCATTGACATATGTGGATTTAAGTTATTATGTCTTTTCCCATTCAGCATTGCTTTACCTTGTCAGGCACTGGCAGAGTTGTACGTAATTGATGGACAATACGAAAATGCTTTTTCACTATATGCTGATGTAAGTGCTCTGTATATGGATTAAATGCGAAATTTTGCTCATACAACCACCTAGCCACTGCTCAAACATGATGCACTCACTGGATGCACCATGAATCAGCTCTGGTTGTCCTCTTTATATCAAAACATTGCGTTGGGTGATTCCTTATCAGTCATTTTGTTTTATTCTTCAGCTTATGAAGCCAGATGTATTTGACTTCATCGAGAAACATGACTTACATGATGCAATTCGTGAGAAGGTATGTTTCAGTACCATATTATGTAAAAATGTTGCTTATCACAGGCATGCTAAATTGCTGTTCCCAGAGTGCTTCTGCTTCTGGTTATTGAAAGTTGTTACTTAGTGCAAAACCAGAGAAAAGGGAAAGACAACACTGCTTTTTCATTATCCCAAATTTTCACATTATGATTATTGTTTGCACGTCGGATGATTCTATGAATCTTCTGTTATCAATTTGCAGGCTGTCCAATTGATGATGATAGATTGCAAACGTGCGGTACCGTTGTTGATCCAGCAAAGGGACTTAATCACTCCATCTGAAGTTGTTTCACAACTTTTGGCTGCGGGGGATAAGTGTAATTCGAGATACTATTTACATCTATATCTGCATTCTCTTTTTGAAGCTAACCCACATGCTGGAAGGGACCTCCATGATATGCAGGTATATGGAAAGATAGTTTGATTATATTCATATGACTGTTCAATTTTATGTTTGTTAATCTCTGGATTGTCTGCATACTGAGTAGAAGAGGGTCATCACTAGTTTCCCATACCTCTTTGGCATGGTGTCAAAATGGCATGAAGTAATAAAGAGAGTTACTTAAGAAACATAGTCATCAAATGTTCTCATCGGAATCACTATTATGTTGTACAAAGATCTAACATTTCTGTGCCATTATTGACTGACTGTACTAGGTGGAGCTTTATGCAGACTTCGATCCAAAAATGTTGCTTCCGTTTCTTCGCAGTAGTCAACACTATACACTTGAGAAGGTCGGTGCAGTCTGTGGCATTATGAATTAAGCTCCATGCAATATTTTTATGCTTCCTCAATAAGCCCTGCTATCTCCTCTCAGGCGTATGAAATTTGTGTCAAAAGGGATCTTTTGCTAGAGCAAGTTTTCATCCTGGGGAGAATGGGAAATTCGAAACAAGCTCTTGCAGTCATCATAAATAAATTAGGGGATATTGCAGAGGTACCTGCCATTTTGTCTATGGAATTTTATCTGTATTTTATTTTAATTTCGTTGGTGATGGGATAACACTTTGTACAGGCCATAGAATTTGTAAGTATGCAGCATGACGACGACCTTTGGGAAGAGTTGATAAACCAGTGTCTCCATAAGCCTGAAATGGTACTTTGTTGGATTCATTTTGCTGATCAAATGCACTTCAAAACACAATCTGTAGGCACATCAGGAGCTCCTTTTTGAAACTCATGAAGCATATTTCTGCTGATTGGCAGGTAGGAGTGTTGCTGGAGCACACTGTTGGCCATCTTGATCCTCTCTACATTGTAAATATGGTTCCCAATGGCTTGGAGATACCTCGGTTAGTGTGATTGCAATATAGTTTTTATGTAACCTCTATCCGTTCTCGTTAGGGGTTGTTTTGTTTCCTAGTGTCAACAGTTGGTGTTTTTATCACACAGTTCCTTCTTGTTGAGTTCTCCTCATGGTTGAAAGAGATTGTTTCAATAGAAGGTCGATAACTTGTTAAAGGGCATGGTTTTCACATCGCTGAAACTTGGAAGCAACTATAAGACAGTAACCCACTTGCTGCGCTAGGTATTAGTGATGGGCGGGTTTGAAATTGGCTTCCGATGTATTCACAGTTGGTACTCTGCATACTTATTGCCCATGTGACTGCTTTATGTCTTAGGAGCTTGATCAGTAAACAATGATGCTTATAATCTGACATTGTCATCCTGGTGTTGGTTGCAAACATTGTGTACAATTTCATAGGTATTTGTTCCTTTTTACTGCTATTGTGAAAAGGTTGGGAAGGACAAGTCTCAAACCCCTGGCCATATTGAAGGACAAGTGTCATACCTGAATAGGCACTGACGCATGACCTGAAGCACACATTTTTATGCCGCATTAACTGAGGCCTGTTATATTTGGAAGAGGTCATATTGATGGAGGTAAAGGAAATGGATACAGTGTAAGTCCATGGAAGCAAACCTCCAACTGGCTACAATTCCAAATTTGACAAGCACACTGTTAATGCTGTGGCGTTGTGAGCTCCTGTGACTAGTATCTAGGCCTGTTGGTGGTGGTTTGGCAGAGCAAGTCCACTCTTAAATTATACCAAATTTATAGAATTGTGCCTTCATTAGATTTGTGATTCCTTGTTTTTCTTTTTTCTGTACTTTTTTGTTTGAATTTTTTTATGCTCCCCTACCTGTAGGGTGGTTGTTCCAATACTGTTTATAAACTCTCATTCACTCCATTGTGATAATTTCTTGCCTTGGTTATGAACACATTGTATTTCTTTTAATCTTTATGTTTCATGGGAGTAACGAATCAACCCAATTTCCTTAACCTCTCCATCTTCTGAACTAGTACTGGACCTGTATTTGATATAAAATTCCTTTTCAGGCTGAGGGATCGTCTTGTCAAAATCATAACAGACTACAGGACGGAAACTTCTCTCAGACATGGATGTAATGATATTTTAAAGGTACACGCATGTATGTATGATTCCTCCTCTCTTTCCCTCTTTATTTCCGATGGTTGACGATTTGGAGTAACTGGAAAAATGGCAGGCAGATTGTGTTAACCTTCTAGTCAAATATTACAAAGAAGCAAGGCGTGCAATTTACTTAACCGACGAAGAAGACGAAGCGCGTGCCAAAAGGGACGACAATATGGCTTCTAAGTCAAATGAGCATTCACCCAATATGAGAACTACGGAGGTTAAGTCAAAGACAAGGGGAGGGGGAAGGTGTTGCATTTGTTTCGATCCCTTCTCTATACAGAACGTATCTATAGTCGCGTTCTTTTGTTGTCATGCCTATCACACGACTTGTCTTTCGGATTCTACCAATTCGGTTAGTAGCAAAAAAGGGAAAAGCCCCGCCTCCGGAAGTGCGTTGTCGTATTACGAGTATGGTAATGGCGATGTTGATGACGAAGAGGACGACGACGATACTGCCTCAGGGGGGCTGCGGATGCGTTGTATCTTGTGTACTACTGCTGCTGGTTGAGTATGAGGTGCATGTGTGGTATAATTTTTTACCTTTTGTTGTATTAGCTTGTAAGTCAATAGCTTCTTCTTGTGTTTCTGTTGCCGCTTTTCTTGTGTTTCCTTTTATTTTTTCTCGGCGAGTAGTAGCTTTTTACAAATTTAAGGTGGGTGAGTTGATTATTTTTGTAAGAGAGAGAGAGAGAGAGAGTGAGAGAGAGTTTTTGACATGCGTTCTATACTTCTATTGTAATATGGTACTCGTTGAAATGTAAATGGAGTATTACGGTTGCAGTCTTCTTGTTGCGTGCCAATGTGAAATATTTTCCGAATTTAAAAAAAGCTGGTCCACGACGCAGATTTAATTGTAGCCAATTTGTTGAACTTAGATCGGTTGAGGGCAAAACCCTAGTGGCTTCCTTCCAAGAAGACCCTAACCGTAACCTTTAATTTTTCTGTTCCGTCGGCCATGGTGGGGGAGAAATAGCTTCCCCAATCTTTGTTTTATACAGGAGATGCGGCTAGTATTACTCAAGAAGTGAAACTTATTCACGGAGCCTTTATCAAGTTTTTTACGAATTCGTTCAATCATAGCCGTCTATTTCGAAATCAATGGTTGAGATTGATTTTCAATTTTGGCCGATAAAAAATGTAGTATTTTTTACCCATCAAAATTTGTTTTTAATTCGGATTGTTCAAAACACTTCGGACGCATGCGATTGGGTTCTATAAATCCATTTTCACGGTATCTTCCGTAAAAAAAGATATTCTCATTACTCCAGTGGTCAGTTAATCTATTTTGTTCCATTTTTTTTTACCTTGAAAGTTGAATATGTTTATTCAAATTCAAGGTAGTCTAAAATCTAAGGTCTCATTCCGTTTAGGTTCTTATAAACAATTATTTTATGTTTTACGAGACATATCATTCTGATACATAATTATTTAAATCCATGAGCTTATATTATTTGTGTCAAATCCGAGGACATACATGTGTTTCGGCCTTTTACCTTCCCCGTCCAAGGAATAATCTTTTAATTTATCACCTTCCATTGTTCCGTGAAAAAAAAAAAAAAAACCCTTCCATCAGTCCCGTTTGGCTTATGAAAGCAAACCCTTTATTAGTTGTACTTGTTGCCCAAACACGGAAGACCTACATATCGCCTCAACGCCTACCTAGCCAACTCGACTAATCTCTGAAATTAATCAGTAATCACTGCTTTTTGTCGACGAGAGAGAGAGAGAGAGATATCTGGCGAGTACGTTAGTAGTAGATGAACTATGAGAGAGAGGGGCAGCAACAACAATGGTGTCCGGCCGAGTCTTAAAATGGGTCAACTGGAGATGCTCTTAGAGTCTCTCCTCCACGAAACAAACCCTGGGACGGTGGGAATGGAGAGAGAGAGGAGATGTGTTACTGCTATACACGAAGGCTGCCGTACGTGGGAATGGGGAGTCTTGGGCGTACGTCGGAATGGGAGACCTTCCAGAACGGCCGCTTCTGAATTCTCCAATCGTATGTTTGCCCTAACCGTTATCGATTCTTTTACTCCCCTGTTATGGTTTTAGGATATACATTGCTGATTGGTTTTACCTGTTAGGGTTTCAGGATATCCAGATTTCGATTATCTAGGTCTTTGATCCATAGGGTAAACGAAGAAGGATGCAGAAGGGAAGTCTCGTCTCTCCGCACTCATCTTGTCTCAGGTACTCCCTCCCTCTCCCTCTCCCTCTCTCTCTCTCAAACGCACACATACAGACCAACAGAGGTGTAGATAAAGAATATGATTTGAGGTGATAAGGGTTTTAGACCTATTTTTTGTCATGGAACCAAAAAAATGATGTCAGTATACTTACAGGCTATGTTACATGGACTCGGGTATTCACATTTGAAGGACATGAGGACATTGCAAAGTATTCATATATCTCATTTGTTTTTTGGAATAAAGGATTTTTAATATGTGACTAGGGGCATTTCATGCATGCCATAGGGGTTCTATGCTAGTTAAGTGGAAATAAAGATTTGTAGAATATGCTTGTACTCTACATGTCCAAATAAACACTGTAGACACCTATCCCATACCCTTGTTTGAGTGTCGAGTGTGTGGCACATGCACTTTATACTCATTGGAGTGTCATGTAACACAGGTTATGTTTGGCCAACTTGTAGCTTGTAATTGTTGCGACTCCTGATTTACTTCTAATAGTTGTGGTTATTTGTGCCGATTACATCTCTTAAGACACTAGGGTGTTAGTATAACTAGCAAAAATTTGGCGGGCTGATAGTTTAGCCTGCTGTGAACAATTCGTGTTTTATTTACTTGGATTCTAGTAGATGCGTTTGTTGAGTTAAGTTCTCCATTGTTTGTTTGGATCTGCTATGTTGTTGTTTCTGCATTATGACTTTTTTCGGTGATTTCTTCATTTTCTGAGTTCAGAAATATTGTTTATGCATTACATTTTTCGGAATGTATAATTTCTTGTATTTTTTGTTTAGGTGCTCTGGTGGATTTTTTCTAGATTCCTTTATTTTTTCCATTCGTGACTTGCTCTCTCTTTGTTGATGCATTAGCCTTGTTTGTAGCTGTTGCTTTTGGAGTCGTTTTGGGAGCTCTTTTAGAGGTTACTTTAGTTGTTCCCATAATGTCTTAGTTGTTGGTGCTGTGATTGGATGGCTTTGATTCTCTTTCAAGGTTGTTGGCTTCATCCTTTTTAATTCGCATTGTGGCAAAGGTTCAATACCACTCAAAAACTCCAAGCTCTTCAATCATCCACACACATCCACTCTCATCTACACTCTTTCATCCCTGTTCAAGCTCAAAACCGAAGGTAAAAGGCAAGTTTCCTTGGGTCAAGCTCAGCCTTGGCCCTGAGGGGCCTCTCTCTCCAGTCGTTCTTGACCCTTTTGGTTAAGTATTGACTTAAAACACTATTTTCAGAAACTAAAACTAGCTACCATACTGGACTCACTAAACCATGCGGGGTCATAGTACACCGCACGATTTAGTGTGTTACCACGCACGGCAATGTAATATAAGTAGTTATTTGTTATAATTGTCTTGATCACATCCACTCGCAGTTGGGTCTGCTAATATTGCTCAGATGATAATACTGGTGTTCCTCAGAAGGTTGTTTATCTAAAACCCATGCCTTTGGCTTGTGAAAATAGGTTTTTTTTACCACCATCCATGATGACCAAGTGCACCAAAAAGTCTTTTTTTAAAATCATTTTTCAATAAAAACAATAAGAAAGGTGCCAAGGTCTATGGCTGGTTTCGATCTGAAAATACAAAGATGTTCTAAAAGAATGAAAGGTCACATTGTATGATGTTTTGAATAACACCGTACGTTGTAGCTAATACATCGCGTGAGCATTCGAACAATAATGGTGGACTGACAGTGGGAACGCACCGCACGGTACATCATAAAATTGTGCGGCGTAATATGATATACCGTGCAGTGCTGTTTGTGGTCAAGACAGTTTGTAAATAATGTGTTATTTCGTTTTTGCACATCATCCGTTATCCTTCATTGTACAGGAAGCTTTACAAGCACGTCAATGTGATATATTCAATCCCATGTCCCTTTCCTCTACATGCTTATGAAAGGGTTAATCTTCCAAAAGATATTTAAAGCTTTCCCCTTTGAAAATGTTAAGTAGAGACCGGTTCAACCGGGCGGGTGGGGTGTTTTTTAACAAAACCTTCCCTATTCGTAACATAGGCCCCGAACCCAAAAATCTCAATGTCTTTCGCTAGACCAAATGCCTTTCTTTTCAAACCAAACCCTCGGTTTCTTGGATCATCCATCTCAAAAATTCGGGTGGCGACTCTCGAGCACGCCGGTCGGGCCGGGAGCCCACAATAATTAAAAAAGTTATATGCTATTCAATTCTTACATCATTTGTTATAAATGCGATTACTTGTAGAGTAAGGGTTAATAGGTAGGATTTATCTACTGAGTGTTAAAACTCATTTTAGTGTTGTTTGGCTTGGCGTTTCATGCCAGGTATTCAGAAGACTGAGAGGTACATCACTTTCAGAAAACGAGAGGTATGCAGCATATGCTGCTGTGGTGCCTTCCGATAAGGCTAGGGTGAAGGGACCACGCTTTTCAATTGGGGATAGTTTGGGACTGAAATGCAAAAGGTTTAGATACTTTCTTTTTCCTCCAAGACCAGATATAAAAGAGAGAATTGCAAATTCATGCCTTGTTTGTGAGGGGTCTCAAATATCTCACCATAACGATTTAGGTTGTCATCCTTACGTGCGCGTGCGCTTGATTTGTACGTATCTCTTTTTATGAATTTTTTCCCGCAAAGATTGTGTACCCTACAAGACCACAAGTCCAAAAGGTTATTTTTTTTTGGATCAGCGTGGGCTAGAATGTCCTACCTTGTATCCTTCTTAGTTATTTTTTCTAAACTTGGTCAATCTCTTCCATCTCGCTTGCTTACCCACCTATATGTACCATGTAACTTTTGGTCCTGATCACTCATATTTTGGTCGCTTAAAAATGTAATATATTTTTTGTTTATAAGAGTTCGATTCCGAGTTCCAAAACGGTATGTTGATCCCATTTTTCCGTATGGTTACATACATTGGATGAGTTAAGTTCCAGGTCTAAAGCCCTTGAATATGGATATTTTATACTTCCACCATCCTAATTTAATTGTTCTTTTTGAGAGTTCGTGTCATTTTTTAATTGATTATATCTCGTAATTTATAATATTTTAGGTGATTTCGAAAATATTATATTATAGAGCAAATCGAGATCTATCAAATAAAATTCATATTGAATATAAAATTCATTATCAATTTAAAGATATAACTAATTTTTTATCTAGTTAGAATAGAATTGGGATAAACAAATTAGGACGGAAGAAGTATGTTTATAAACATAGTCCCATTATAAGCAATGCAATGAGGATAACAATGATGAGTATTTTGAGTAGAGCTTAAATGTCTAAAAACAATCATATGATTGTGTACGAATAGAGAATATGGACCAACAATGATGATTAATGTGAATTGCTCCTATGGTCAATCATCTAATCTTTCAATCAACTAGCTATGAGGGGGGGGGGGGGGGGGGGGGGGGGGGGGGGGGGGGTGGTGGTTACATATGAGAAATGACAATAAAAATCTAGGGAAAGACTACAATATACATTCCTTATCTATGGTTTCTATGTGCATTCACCGACATCTCATATTGGCAATTATTTGTCCAAACACAACATGGAATGTGCAAAAAATGACTTATATCTAAAAATTCATCAATTTTTTAATATCTAAAAGTAATAATTATTAAAAAAAACCTCTACTTTCATTTATTTTAAATCAAAATGACTTTGTTCAACCAATATTAGAAAAATTGTTTTGATCGAAAAGGATAAAATTTACTAATAGCCCTTTATTTTTTACTCGTTGAAAGAACTGTTTTGGTCAGAAAGGATAACTCTATTACTTCTATGTAAAATAAAGAAGAGAGAATTGAGAGGTTTTATTACTTAAGTTATTGTCAAATAGGGTGAATTTGTCACTATAAGCCATTTTTGACTGATTCCATCACATGTATGGTCAAACATCTATTGATTAAATGAATATTGAAACCAAATAGGGTTTACAGTCACTTGTCATAGATGTGGGGAAGAAAACCTTAGGGGGTGTTAGTGATTAACACCCCCTCACCCCCCCCCCCGCCACACACGCACACGCATACGCACACGCACACACTCTAAAAAAAAAAAAATTTAAAAAAAGAAAAGAAAAATCAACTTGTTATGTGGGGAGACTTGGCATTATCTAAGTAGTCAATAACGAGCGTGTGAAAGGAATAATGGGGCTCTAATTAGATATCCCATCATCCCATGTTGATTTTGGATGATTGCACTTGCATAGCTCAAAAATTAAGGCCGGTATCTCGCATGGAATCTACCTAGAAAGTTCAAGGAAAACTAGAAACAAACAAACAAACAAAAAAAAGATGTCAACTTTTCATCAATTGTTTGGAAAACAACAAAAATATCACCAACAGAATTTGGTCCTAGCCTCTTGCATATATGCGTGCCTCACTATTGCCTTGATTATCTTACACAAACTCGGGCTGTATGCGGATTAAAAAAAAGAAGCTGTGAGATGTGTTTCAGGGATTAGTTCGAGCTAGGTGTGTACATAACCAACAAAAAAAAATGAGAAAAGTGTGACGAAAAGACTGAACAATCAAGTTGCGAATAACATCGACCCGAGATAAAGGAATATAGGACCTCTTATTAAAAAGCTCTACGCAGTTACACTTTTCTGCCCACTTTACCATGCATATATATGGTCCATATCATGTCGTACACAACCTTTTATACCGCACTTATATTTGGTTGACTGGTGTTGCACGACAAAGGCAAAATTATCTGATCGAGTTTCGTGATCTTTCAAAAAAATTACTTAATTGCATTGTGTATTAATAGATTATGTTTCATTTAATTAAGTTTTTTATGATACTCGATATTGTATATATAGGTAAGTATGTTCTTATTGTAGTTATATGCAAGAATGGAGAAGTCTTCGATTAAATGGAGATGGGAAAGACGAATCTCTTTTGATAGAAAAATAGAACTAGAAGTCTTTACGAAGGATTTTAAGGCCATTCCATGGGTGTTCGAAGATCCTTTCTTGGATTATGTTAGGTATCGGGGAAATTTTTGGCTTCAAAAGGGACGTCTCTTTTGATGAATAGAATTTATCCTCCAGAAAAGGTCTCTTAGTTTGAATGTTTCACCACTTGACCCTACCACTTTGTTAGAATTTATATCATATGACTCATCTAAGCCACTCAAATTTGCCGATCTTTATTTATTTTCTATGATAACTGGACATCCGGCGGGCACATAACAACCTACTCTAAACCCCTAACAAGCTGGGGATAAAAAATTGAATGAGAAGTATTGAGCCTCTTGTAAATCGAATACAATCTTACCTTGAAGAGATTATTCAGTGTTCACGGTGCTCTAGGATCTTTTTCCACCACATTAGGCCTGGGCACCACATGGCGGTTGTTGGGCTTGGGCCGAGGGGACCGAATTATGTTTTCTTTCATATACAACTAGTTTATCTTTCTTGATTGAAATTCCAAGCACCCATAATAATCAAGAGAGAATAACTCTACCATAGGAGACTTTTCCACGCTTGGAAAAATCCATTGTCGAGAGAATTATCTATCTTCATACCTGTGTTTCTAGATTTCGATTGGAAATAAGATCTATCCTGGAAAGAATAACTATACCGTATATCTTGGATTTTTCCTCGCTTTAAACCAAATGCCTAATGACTTTCATTACTTCATCTAGAACCATGTTTTGTCCGTGCATGGAAACCAGCTGAAAGATCTGTTAGTAAAACTCGGAGTGCACCAGTCAATGAGATCTATTTTGAACGGTCAAAAAGAGAGAAAAATAAGGGGGACACCATAGTTTTTCCTACTTCTTACCTAAACTAAACAATTTTCCTTATAGTAATAGGAATAGACCGAAAATCTGTTAGTAAAACTCTAGGCACTTGTTACCTTTCTCCTTACTTCTGGTAGTCTTTGTTATCATTTTATTAATAATTTTTTATGCCATTAAAAAAAAAAAGACTGTCAAAGGAGTCAGAATTTCAATTCATAGGTGACACCCAAAATAAATATAAATTGTGTGTGTATATATATATATATATATATATATGCGTGTTCTTGCTTGATTTTCTAGTCCTAAAATAATGGGTTGCCCCAAGCGTAGGGCAGAGACCGACGTAGCACAATATCTGGTAAGTCCGGAGTCGAATCCACAGAGACGGTGATGTGTGCTGACTAAAAACTCGGGTTGTTCCTAATTTAACGGGCTCTTAGGTAGCCACCCCTTGTCGATTGATTGAGATTAAATTAAGTTAAGAAATAACAAGTTCTTCTCGAGAATTAAAAAGGAGGCACGGTTGTGGGGTTCATAGCACTTGCAACCAAGCCGGGCTAATTTGCTCCATTCGGTGTTCTTAAAAACATTTGACTTTAGACAGAAAAAGATGCCCCGAAAGATGCGAACTTTTATGGTCGCCATTTACTCATGCGTAGCGGAAAATGAGTTTTGGACCCCCATTCCCCCGTTCACATGGGCTCCGGCCGTCAATGCTCGGGTTCGTCTATGGGAAGTATTTTACCAATCTAAAATTGTCTTTTTTATCGTTTGAAAATAGAAACAGTGCCCGGACTGATCACGGTGTGTTAATCACCCCGTGATCATACCTATACGACTACTTACTCATTATTAAGCAATAAATAAAGGAAACCCTAGATTTAAATATGCTTTTATTGGTCGGGATGGAATATAAACAAAAGATCAAAATTAAATAAAAACCAACGAACAATTTTAATAAAGAACGAAAATCAATATGAATTACCGTAATCCAACAAAGCTTTAAAACTTGAAAGGAAAAACAACTGAAGCAATATTGATCGGTATCCAGCCGTGGGTCGCGAGACCTCCCAGTGGCTAAGGTCCGAAGCCTTCCGCGCAGCTTTTCTCCTCCGCCTTTTCGTCCTGTGATAGCGTGAAAAGAGATGACAGTGCAAAGCCCTTCTTTCTCCTCTTTATCAATCACCAGTGGGCCCGCCATCCATACTCCCCAAAAAGCCCTGGGCCCACCAAAAAAAATACTCCCTCAGTCCCGGTTTGTTTGTCTTATTGTCAAAAACCGTGTTTTTCAAAATATACTTATATCTTACATTTTATAATATTTTTTTTTATTTTGAAGATTTTGTATAATAAAACTAATTGAGATCTATCAAACAAGATCCATATTGCATATTAAAAACATTACGAATTGAAAATTATAGCTAATTCTTTGAAAGGTCAAATACTCTCAAAAAGTCAAAAAGAGGACAAACAAACCGGGACGGATGGAGTAATGAATTATATGCCCAAATATAAGTGTTAAATGCCCATAGTCTGATCGGCATCTTGTAGTTTCTACAGGTACGAAATTCGGCCCACTGGAGTTAATTCGACCCACTGGAGTTAATTCGATCGTGATTCATGAACTTTGTTTGACCATAGAGAATTCGACTTTGCACTTCATTCATCCGACGGCCTAAATAATAGTTGTTATCAATTTTTCGCTGCAAATTAATAATTCGATGTGAATGATCAAAAAGATAATAATAATTTTCAATTAAACGCAACTAACGACCGACAAGTATAAATAAGGGGCCTAAATGAGTACATATATGCACCTATCAGTTCTAAGGTTACTTATTGCTAATACCTAAAATAAATATTTTCATAGGTAAATCATCTATCAACAAACCTATATAAAAAAAAATACACATGTTCTAAGGTTAACTATGCATCATACCCAAAAAAAAAAAGTATACGTTTTTATAGGTTTATCACCTAAACGGGGTAAATTTTAGAAATGGTCACTCTAATTTCAACCGAGTCTCAGTTTCGACCACTAGTATCAATTTGCAACGCTTTTAACCTTGGAGTTTGGTTTACGTACTTATTAAATCCAATAGATAATGTTCGACTCCCAAATAGACCGAAAAAACTGACTAGGGCATTTTGATGAAGTACTCTGAGATGGTGTTCAAACCTCACTAATATCAACTAACAAAGTTAACTTTCGCCGAGGAAAAAAAAAATCAATATGCGATCAATTAATATTCGTGATTTTTTCCAGTAAAATATACGATAATTCAAAAGAATTGGCCATGGCCACCGCTCCTGCATGCTAATCATATTGTGCAACCGAATTTTCGCCATCTAATCATTTACTAATTTAAAAGTAGCTTTTAATGTACACTTTATATCAAAGAAATTTAACTTGTGCACGCATTACACTTAGAGAACAAAATTAGTTTCCTTGTTGCTTTCAAGTTTCAATTATGGCGAAGCTATCGCTACAGAGGGGCCACTAAAACCTTGTGGTCACAGAATAAA
>BPLS01000279.1:463455-479542 GCA_019656275.1 Rhododendron kiyosumense | reverse complement strand
TCTCTCTCTCTCTCTCTCTCTCTCTCTCTCTCTCTCTCTCTCTCTCACTTTGTGAGGGTTTCCTTATGCAGCATGTTACTGCTGAAGGTACAACCTTGGTCCAACAGGCTGAAGAAGCGGCAAGTAACAAGGTCAATATCATTTTCCTTCTTTCTACTACCATTATGATTCTCCTTATCCGTGTAACATTTTCCTTTTGAGCGAAATGGTTGTCCTTATGGAGTAAAGTTACTGTTACATACATTTCGGTTGATAATTTTTGTGCCTAAGAGCATAACCTATGGTACCTTCAAACTAAATAGTTACTCGTCAAAAATAGTTAGGGGATATCACAAATACCTGCACTTGAGCTGGAGAGCTTTCGGTCTCTCGGTTGGACACCCAATTAGGAAGAGTACTGTGTTATCCGCAATGCCATGATACCTTGAAAACTGAAAACAAACCTTGGACCAAAATACGCTCTCTCAAATTTAAGAAAAGGGAATTTGAGAAGTACCATCAGTATTAGATTGAATTTAATTTGTAAAGCATTTTGAGGGTCTTGTCCCAAGCTGTACTTTTTGTAGTCAACTAAGTTCGAGGTAACTTTCGACTTGTATTCCGGATGGCTACGGGTGAGTAATTTTCAGCCAGTTGCCATTAATGAGACATTGTGACTAAATTTAAGCCCATTGGGTAGCTTCATAGACTCCACATTTCAGTTTGTTTTATAGAGTTAGCAAACGTGCCAATTGTCACTGTCCTCACTCCTTACTTGCTGGTATTTCACTTTTAAGTTATCACCTTGTCTTCCATTAGTTAGTTTTCATGATCTCTAAGCTTCATAAGAGGTAATGTTTACCTTTGTGAAGGGTTGTTCACATGTATTCTGTCTTTTGAGTTTTTGTCGAGGTAGAAAGAAATTCAGGTTGGTGTTTTACTTGTTATATCCTTGTGATTTATGGCTTTAAGTCGTGCCGCATTGGTTGAGTTCTCACCAATGTTTGCATCACTCATGCCCTAGGAAATTCGCAGCGAATACTTGACTTAGCTTTAGCTGACCTATTCCGTTGTGGCTCCTTACAGGTAGTAGTATACTTTAAAGGTGTTCTGACAGAAAGGCTCTATAACTAGTGTAGAACTTGAAAGTCCAAGACCTCGCGCTGGGCCAATCGAAAGCAGCCTGACCACTTGAGCTGAAAGTCAAGCAGGACCCGTTTAGAAATGGGACTTGAAAATGTGATCTTGGTCTTATTCCAAGCATTAGTAGACTTCACTTTCAGTTTGAGTTGATTAGCTTTCTTAGACACAGTTACCTGAATGGGAAAAAGTTCAATATAGGTTAACTTCCCACTCACCCCTCTTCGTCCCTTGTCTTTATTTGACATTCTCACATCTTTGGGGGCCTCCATTCTCTCTCTTTCTATCTTTTAAGGGTTGCATCCATCGGAAGGACATTCATTTATGGATATGGGATACTGACGATTCGTATCCCTATGCAGTACGTTAATGGAAACAGATACTTAAATTATCTGTATTCTCAAGCCAGCAAAGAATAGGGAAGATGATCACTCGGAATCAGACATGAATAGTCCATACAAACTGTGTGAACTATGAGTAATGTTGTAAGCAATGTTCAGTGGGTTGCACATCCACAAGCACCGCACTTATAGTTCAGTTGTATGGTCAACTTCTTCAGTTTTTGTCCGTTTATTCTGGTTTACCATCTATGCTTCTTGTGCATTTGTTGAACTGTTGGATACTGGGGATCAAACCTTGTTAAGTACCTTCCAGCCTATTACATGTATGCTTTGCTGTGCTTCCTCCCATCCCCCACACCAAAAAGTTTGAGAAGCACCTTCCCTCACCCTCACACCCACCCCACATAACCCCCTCCCTCTCCCCTTACCTCACCAGCCACCACCACATGCAGTCACTCGCAGTCGGGCAAAAGGGAAAGTGTGAATGTTGAAATGGCAAGGGTCATAGAATTGGCTGGATAATTAGTTGATGAATGAAAGAATAATGATAGGATTTCTTTGGAATCATGTGGGGTTATGTTACATTATTGTTTTAACTTCTGAGGGCTAACGTTTATTTCTCCACAGGCGGAGCATACTGTTGGCTCACAGGAGCAGGTAATTCTTTCATGGCCTATGCATTCAGCATCTAACTTAGTTGCAGTTGGGAAGTGTAAAAACTGATGCTATCATCTCTTATTCAGGTTTTTATCAGGAAAGTAATTGAGCTGCATGACAAGTATTTTTCCTATGTGAATGATTGTTTTGGAAACCACTCTCTCTTTCACAAGGTTTGTTTCGGAGTGTCATTTTATGGGTTGGATCCTTTGGCGGTTCTTCTTCCCCTCCCCTTCAAAAGCTAACACTATTCTCTCTTCCCCAGTCACTGAAAGAGGCTTTTGAGGTTTTCTGCAACAAGCAAGTTTCTGGATGCTCGAGTGCAGAGCTGCTGGCTTCATTTTGTGATAACATCCTCAAGAAAGGTGGGAATGAAAAATTGAGTGATGAAGCCATTGAGGAAACATTGGACAAGGTAACATTCTTGTTTCTATGCTTTCAAGTTCTGCTTTTGTTGTTAAATATGGGTACTATATAGACCTATCATGGTACT
Organism: Rhododendron kiyosumense; assembly: GCA_019656275.1. Lineage (NCBI taxonomy): Eukaryota > Viridiplantae > Streptophyta > Magnoliopsida > Ericales > Ericaceae > Rhododendron > Rhododendron kiyosumense. Next base: position 476,932 of record BPLS01000279.1, on the reverse strand, counting down.
TTTTACCAGCGCATTTTGTTTATTTCTTCAGGTGGTGAAGTTGCTTGCTTATATTAGTGATAAGGACCTCTATGCTGAATTCTACAGGTACTAGTGGTCTAGTACGAATGTACGATTCAACTTGTTTCGAATGGAATGTTCCCTTTTTGCAAGGTCCTTCTGAAGGTGGCAATTAGTAGTACTTATCTGTTTTTATTATTCTGCAGGAAAAAGCTTTCTCGTCGACTTCTTTTTGACAAGAGTGCTAATGATGATCATGAAAGAATTATCCTGACAAAGCTGAAGCAACAATGTGGTGGACAGTTCACATCGAAAATGGAGGGCATGGTGAGTCAACTTGGCTTGCTTTCACCCTGATCTTCTATTTGCACGTAGTTAGTTGTCACTGTTGTTGACATTTGATTGTGTTTTTCCCAGGTTACCGATTTGGCATTGGCAAGGGAAACTCAAATCTACTTTGAGGAATATCTTGGCAATAATCCAAATGCAAATCCAGGAATTGATTTTGCTGTTACTGTCCTTACAACTGGATTCTGGCCAAGTTATAAATCCTCTGATCTCAGTCTCCCTGCAGAGATGGTAGGATAGAATGATTTACTACTTCTATATCAGTTGAAGGCAGAAATGATCTATAATGATTGTACTTGTTATGATGGCATCTGATTTCCTCCTTTCCCCCCTTTCTTAGGTGAAGTGTGTTGAGGTTTTCAAGGAATTCTACCAAACGAGAACAAAACATAGAAAGCTTACGTGGATTTACTCATTGGGTACCTGCAACATAAATGGCAAGTTTGTGCCAAGACCTATAGAGCTGATTGTGGGGACTTATCAGGTAAAAAGCTATTTGAACACTAGAAAGTTTTTGTAACACTGGGATTGAACTTGGCCTAAACTTTTGGTATTCAGGCTGCAGCTCTTTTGCTATTCAATCAATCAGATAGATTGAGTTATTCAGAGATCAAGACCCAATTGAATTTGGCTGACGATGATTTAGTAAGGTTGCTTCAGTCTCTATCGTGCGCCAAGTACAAAATTCTTATCAAGGAACCTAACACTAAAACTGTCACTCCAAATGACAATTTTGAGTTCAACTCCAAGTTTACGGACAAAATGAGGAGGATCAGGGTAAAATATCTGCTCTAAACCCACTTCACCTCCTCCTCCCTCTCACTTGTTTGTGCCTGAGATCATAAAAAATTATTTGTTCTCTCAGATTCCTCTTCCTCCGGTGGATGAAAGGAAAAGGGTGGTCGAAGATGTTGACAAGGACAGACGTTACAGTATAGACGCCTCAATTGTCCGAATAATGAAGAGTCGCAAAGTTCTGGGTCATCAACAGTTGGTCATGGAATGTGTGGAGCAGTTGAGCCGCATGTTCAAGGTATTACATATCTCAATGATGTGAAAAGTGCTTTTATCCCTTTTCTGGTACAAGAAATTTGTTTTGGCGGGTAAAAAGTTGGGGCTTCTCTCTATTTTGGTGGATTTTCTGTGGGTTAAGATTTTTTAAGCATGATCTAATATGTTATTAACCAATTTGCTTGTGCAGCCTGACTTCAAAGCAATCAAGAAGCGGATTGAAGATTTGATTACCCGTGACTACTTGGAAAGGGACAAGGAGAACCCTAACATGTTCCGTTACTTGGCCTGATTTGACCCTTTGATCTACAACCGAGCTGTGACCTGGGACATCACAAAGCATAGAGGACTAGAGAGATGTATAGGGTAGACATTCTGTTAAGAAACTACATTTGCTGCCTCTTTTGGGTATACTTGGCAGCGGAAAATAGGGGTATATAAAATTTTCTCCGTTATGATATCCTACCTTTATATAGTTAGCAATGTGCAGTGGATATAATGACACCACTTTCTTGTGGGGTAGAGAGAGGCCTTTTGATTACCTGAATGTGAAGACATGTCGATTGTACTTCAGCTCATTGGATTTATTCCAATTTAGGGGGGGAAAGCGTTTGGAATACAGAAGTAAAGATAGGTGATCTTGGTATTGCTTCAATAGGTTGGCTGTGAGAATTGATAAGTTTCGGAGGATAAGAAACCCTTAAATTTTTGGAGGGTAAAAAACACTTGGCTGTGATAATGATGTTTCTCTTGTTTAGTTAGGTTAGGAAAATGAGATGGGTATGCATTTGTCAAAAAGTTGAATAGGAAATCTTCAATTTCACTTCCCCTGGAAATTTAATATCAACAAGAGATAACCATGAGGGTGATCGCGCGTATTACCTTCCCTTAGGCTATGTTTAGATGACCGGAATCTTGAGTAGGAATAAAAATATTATTACTGAGAATCAAATTCCTCATAATTCTTTTGAGTAGGAATAGGAATATGATTACTAGAAACCAAATTCTTAGGAATTTAGTACTTGAAGTAATTTTATTCTGGTGTTTGAATTAATTTAATGATCTAGTATTTGAAACACTTATTTTAGAAATTAAGGTCTAACATTTCCTTTTTTTAATGATTGAGCTAGGATTCTTACATTATCATGGGGTAAAAAAGGGATCAAATTCTCACTTAATATAGGAATGTGATTTTTGGTTGAATAATTCCTACATAGAAATCATGGAAGTATAGAATCACATTCTCCGTTTCTGTCTCTTCCAAATGTCGGAATCATGGACATAAGGCATCATATTTTTATTCTTTCTCAAGATTCTTACAATCCAAACTGAGCATTAGTAGTTTGATTTTGGACATGGAACTACTACTAATGTTTACAAAATAAAGAAAGCATTTGAGAGTCCTCTAAACCCCATGTATTTGTATCATTAAAAAACCACCAGGGATTTTTCCATCTTGACAGGTTTTCATTTTAGGGTAATGATTTTCACGATTTCCTCTACATCCATAGAAGTTACAACATTATCCTTTCACTTGCTCAATTTTAAATTTTAATACATGAAAAGACATGGCATGTAGTGTACTAGTGAAGAAGAAAAGTGAATTGAGATACAAATGGAGATTGAGGATTGAACATGCTTGGTGTCTCGGCCTAGTCTCCTTCACCGGAGACTTCAAATGATGGGAATCCCCTTGATAAGGAAGAGGCATTGACTCCCCATTTCTTTGTCTTATTAGCGCACGTGAATGAAAGCCATTCAACTTAAAACTTGAGTAGTGAACGCTAAGGTCTTTTAGGGGCTGGGAAAGACAGGTGCATTATAGAGCTAGGGGCAAATCGAAGAACTGTCATAAAGCCAGGCCCTTTCTACTTCCGAGGCCTGCACACCGCCCTTGCGATATAACTCGTTCCGATAAAAATCGCCAACCGACACCCAATCTTGCCCTCATTCTACAGACCTTTGTCATATTGACTAGGAAGGAAGCATGTGTTCTCTTACCGACCTCATCTCCTTTTGAGAACTCTCATGCTCGGGGGTAAAGTGGGTATCTCTTTTCTGTCAATAGAGGCCGAGTTTGTTTGCGAGTAAAACACAAATGAGGGACACTTCTTTGGAAACTTTGGTTTATCCTTTGAATGTAGGAAAACAGGTTACCCCAACCAGGCAGCCACCATATTTATCGAATTCCCAGCGCTGAATGATCTTTCTATATGTTCAAGAACAAAAAATGATCTTTCTAGAGCTCTTTTTTCAAAATATTTTGACATTCGAATGCATTATCGAACAAATGACGCATAAATGTTTTACCATATACTTCAGAGATGAAATATTAGGTACGCAATATTATTCCTGTGGAATCACTTGTTTACTCGATCATTTCAGATGGAATCAAGGCTGGTCACAGGTTTCTCCTGCAAAACGCCCAACATTTCCCAGCCCAAAGAATTCAATTGATCTTCTAACCCACATGTACTCATGTAGCAACTTTTTGATATAAAGGCTCCGTTTGTTTCGATGTAAAATGTTTTACAATGTAAAATGTTTTTTCAGAAAATAAACTTCAAACTTTTATTTTCCTGTGTTTCATTGACACTTAAAAATATTTTCGAAAATCAACAAAATAGTGTAGAGAAGGAGATGGGGAGTTTAAACGGTGGATAGATATGAGATTATTGGAATTGAACGTGGGTCAGGATTAGCTGTCGAGGAAACTGAGCAGTGAGAATTGCAAGAGAATGCAGCAGGTTCATTTCAGAAAATAACTTTTAAGGGTAAGTTATTTTCATCCAATTGATGTAAAATATTTTTCTCATTTTTTACACAACCAAATACCGAAAAATAGATAAAATATTTTATCGGAAAATATTTTACGTCCAAACAAACGGAGCCAAAATTCCATTACTTGATGACTCGAAACAAAACCGTGTCGTCGTTGTACTTGCAATGAGCAAGTAAACAGAATGATACATAGGGATCAAGAATTCATTTATCTACCGTACAAAATCTGCTAAAGCGCAGAAACAACGTAACAGCTGAAAAGACCTAGAAGAAAATGAAGCAAATAACTCATGAATCCCGATTATTCATAACCCGATGGTGATGCAGAATCTAGCAGTTGGCCCTCTCTTCTCCCTGTAACCAAGGCCGTATTCAGTTAGCAGTCAAAACTGGTGCAATGAAAACTTTGAAAAAAATGTAGATAAAACTAGCAAAATAATCAGGGTAACAAATTTGGCCAAAATAACTTTAACTATGAACATATTCCTCACTAAAGCTTCCGAAAACACTTCCAAAACAGATGCAAAAGCCACGTTCATATCAGCACAGGGAAGTTGGAACGTATAGTTGGGATAAGGCGAGATAAATGAAGTTGACTTTCGTCGTCTATGCTCATTCACATGGAAATTCTAACTCTCAGTTCCATAAGGAAAATACAGCTTTCATCCTCAATGCCCCCACCAAAAAGGGAACTTTCAAATACTTTTCAAAGCTTTCATCCTCAATGTCCCCACCAAAAAGGAAACTTTCAAATACTTTTCAACAAGTAAACAGAACTAATTCTGATAACAAAACTTGTACTATGCAATATGAACGAGAGAAGATCAGTATAGGCAAAGGCTTCATGTTAGCAACTCATAGTAAAGAGGTAACTAAAGAGCAACTTTACCTGATAGATCAGCAACATTGAAGCACTGGAAAAATTTTGGTATTTACATTATAGCCACTGCCACAAAATAGAAAGAAAAACAAAATGAGTATTTATGCTAGTACAAACAAGCAAGAGTTCGATACCTATGAACTTTCACTAACCTTTACAAAGGTAGATAAGAAAACCCACAACGTGGGAACTATATGCACACTATAAATTTCTTTTTGTACAATACATATTCTCTTCCTAACTGCTTCCTACTGCCTATCTGAGCAAACTGTCCCCATTGCAAAACCAGAGAACTGTAAAAACCTGCAGGCAAACAAACAATTCGAAAAGTCAAACTACCAGAAAGCTAAAGAATTTTAAAACAACCTTACAGAGTAGTAATTGGTAAACATATATATGAAGAAAATACCTGAGACCACTGTCCCTTCAACCTCTCAATATGTGCTCCAACCAGGTGGTACAACAGTGGGTCATTTTTGGCAAGATGAGCTGAAGTTCCCTTCCATTAACTTTCCCCCAGATAGACATAAAAAATAAACGATTGCCAGAGATACCTCAAACTCCCTAGCGAAATGTTAAAAAGCTAGAAAACAGTAGATCATGAACTGACCTAGACAGGGTTTTCCCTCTTATTTTTTCACAAGCATTTATTCTCCTCTGTAGCTGTAGTTCCAATCAACCGTGTTTTGGGCATCTATATTCACGTGTCATCCTCCAAAGCCTCAAGCAATAACAAAAATCCATTGAACATTTTTGGCCTTTAATTTGTGCCAGAAAGCAGCTGAAGCATTGCTGTGAAGTACGTGAAATCCTATATTTGACTCGTTCGGTACAGACGTAGAAAGGCAGTGAGCCGGCAACACCGGTTTCTTAACAGATGATGCTGATGTATAAGAAAGATCCACGTCATCCTCTTTCCTTCCTGCTTTCGGGAACAAAATAGGCAAGACCGCCAAAGTAACAAAATATCGTCATATGGTTCGCAAAATTTCAAATACGGCTGAGAAATCTAACGGCCAATGGCTTCCATTGCTACCCGTACCAAATGTAACAATCCCTCTACATCTTGGAAGCTAAAATCAAGAGCCGTTTTTACAGAGGGTATACCCTCCCTGTACTGGGCCTCTTCTTTTCTCAGATTTACTGCAGCGAAAGCTAATCGAGATTTCCTTGACGCTTCCATTGCATAATTTACATCCTGCGTCTGCAGACAATCACCTTTTAAGGATGCTAGAAAAGACATGTTAAAATATAAACCATGAATCACATACACAAACATGTGCGGAGCCAACTTAAAGGTCTTCCTATGAACAGACAACCAGAACTTGCTTGAATCTTCAGGCTTGCTTAAACAAATACCATTCTCTAAAAGTGACCTGTGGGTTACTTTAAGGTTGTGTTTACATCATGGATTTCGAGTACGGATTTGGAAAGGAATCGGAAAACATTGGGAAAGGTTAATTGTGAGCTATTAGATGATTAGGTCATTTATCTTTTGCTTCCTTCCACAAATTCATGATCCCAAGGGGACTCCTTTTCTGTGATTCGGCAAGAGTAAGACAAAAAAGTCTAGCTATGAGCTCAAGATGTTCCTAACATATAAATCTCAACTTCTCGGATATCTGAAATTTCACAGTGATTATGATCGCATTTATTATGACATGCACATATGCTGGAAGCCAAATTACTCACTTCAAAGCTAATGCAGAAACATTAAAAAAGAAAAAACCAAGTTTCAACACATCCTTACAAAGTGGAGCAGCCGCGAAAAGCTGGGGCGGTTTTGTGCAGAAATAACATGGTTTCCAGCAATTTGAGGAGAGCTAACACCCTTAGATAAGGGAACCTTGTCCAGTGTTGCTAAGCTGTTTACATTATCAACATCGGAGGCAGAGGAAGAAGGAGATTCACCTAATAAAGCAATGACGGGAAGCACGTCAGACCAACTAAAAGAACTGATGAGTGTCTGACAACTCATCTACCACCAGCAAATGGCCAATTTTCAGTATGTTGTGATAGAAGTGTTAAAAAAAAGAAGATGAGGGATCAATTGATAGACAAACAGACAGAAGCAAGACATTCTGATGAGATGGATATGGAAAAAACACATTAACAGTGCCACAGTTCTCTGCAGCAAACACTGACATATGAACACATTTTCCTGTTCAAAGTTCATTTTAATTACCAAGAGGCACTATTTGCAAAGCTGCCTCCAATTGATGCCGATCTCTGCTTGCACCGGAACGTGAGGAATAAATTACTCTCATGTATGCAACCTCCGTGCATTTGTAGGCCAGAGCAGCAGCAGCCATGTCCTTAGATTTCTCGTATTCATGGGCACAAAACCTATCAATTTAAGAGGGATAGCAAGAAGACAAGGAAAGGAAAGCTACATGAGCCTTTCATATTGCAAAGTAAACATCATCTCTTAGAATTGCAAGTTGAAGTTATTCCCACTGCGAAGGGTGGGAAAAGACTCATTACCCCCTTTGATATATCAAAATATGTGTTACCTTCCCCATATGAAGGGTTTAATTGAGGGATAATACTTAGGAAGTAAAGATAAGAGAAGACAGTAAAACATAGTTGTGAAACTTGTTATAGACAAATACCACCACTTAAAAAAAACACGGGAAACATAGCAAGAAGAAAAAGGCCCCAGATACAACTTTGAAAATAACTTACTCGCAGAGTTTTGCTGTGCTACTATAAATTTGCATTGACTGAATCATGTCGCTTTGCTTGGCACTCTCACCATTGGTAGATTCTAATAAACAGGCTCCATGAAGAAACTTAAGGGCTGCCTGGAAGTAAAGACTTGTACTTTCAGCACTAGATCCAGAGTTCTGCAAAGGACATAGAAGTAGTGGCAAGAGTTAGGAAAATGAATATTAACACTTCCATTGTAGAAGAGAAGTAAGAAAATCTGTCGACCTTAAGGCGATCAGCCAAGTGTTTAAGATCCTTCGCTTCTTTCACAGCATTGGTAGCCGGATTGGAGGAATCTCTTCTGGCAGGACTTGGAGCATCTGCATCCCTGACCCTATGGCCATTAACAGTGGGATGTCCAGATTTAATGAGCTGATTTCCATTCTGGTCATCAGACTTGTGATTCTGCTTCGGAGCCTTCAATGCATTACCTCCCTCAGAAGCATCATTTAACAATCCATTTCCTCCACCCTCTTTCTTGGATCCAGGATTTGAAGATAGAGAATGTGTTGGTAACTCATTTTGACCTCTTCCAGATGGAGGTAAAGTATGCAACTTCCCTCTCCCAGAGACTTCAGCCCTATCTGTTTTGTCAGAGAGAGCTTCTACTTTAACATCCGAACTGCCAACCTCGCCAAATTTAGATTGATTCTCTCTTTTACAATTCTCCCTCACCACTTTCCCCTCAGGCTCTTTCTTTCCCGAAAGAGCCTTATCTGAATTAGCTCCAAAGTTCTCCTGCACCCTGTTTTTTCCACCCCTTGATTTTTCTCCATGAGAAGACACATGGACAAAATATCCGTTGCTAGAACCAGAAATCTTGACCTTACCCTTATCAAGTTCAGATTTAGAACTCCCATTCTTATCCCTAGACCGCGACGAGGAACCTTTCCCAGACTTCCTTGAACGAGAGACATTAGCATGATACTGCTTGTCGCTCCCTCTTTTTTCATCACAGTGTTGATCTGAAGCCTGTGGTTTGTAAGGGTAGTGAATGCCATTCCCTAAGGTATCAGTACCGCCATTGGCAAAGTCAGCAGACTTCAAAATCTCTATTTTAGCTTCACTACCAGCTAATTGACCCATATTCCTCTCCTGAAAATCAACCACAAAGGAATCAAGGGGCTCCCGATCGGTAACAAAAATTTCATCCTTTCCAACTGTCTTGGACCGATTGCTCCCCTTATCATCACCGGATGTGCCTCTTCTTGGAGTACCAGTGGCAAATAAACCAGCATTTCCAAAACCATTTGTCCCGTCTTGGCTCCTCCCGGTTGGTGCAGACTTATCTGGATGTGAAAACCTCAGCGGAGAAGAAGAAACTGATTCTACTGGAGAGCTTTTCCTTTCCTGCATATTACTTTTGCTCTTACGGGAGCCAGAAACCTTCGAAGAGCTTGAAGTAGCTGCCTGAGAAGGTTGTAATGTTCTTGAATCCCTTCTCAAAGAATCCGTAGCATCCAAGCTCCTCTGAGTGAGATCAGGCTCCAATTGCTGGTCCTTTGTCCTTCTACCTTTTCGGGCTGATCCATCTGAATTTCTACTTGCACTAGTTTCCTTCCCTTCTGACTTAGAAACCCTTGCCCTCTTTTCCTTCTTGTGGAGGTTTTCACTCGTCTGTTCAAGAAAACCGCTCCTCTCGTGACTTCCATTCATTTTCCTCTTCATTGTGACCAAATCTTTATCATTTTCCTTTTCAATATCCAGACATCTGTCACCTGAGGTAACCTGAACTTGGTCTTGTGGTTTCCTACGTGCACCTTTAGAGCTGTTATTTGCCTCACACCTCCCATCCTTGGAAAAATGGTCCCCATTGTTGTGCAAATCCTTCCCTGATGCATTTACAGACAAACCACTACTTGAACTAGGACCCACCTTCCCCACAGGTCCATCATGATCAGGCAGATCGGCATCAGTACAATCCACACCATTATCTATCTTTGTCTTCTTAGAATCTCTGAAACAATCTTGGTCATTGTCCCTTTTGCTTTTGATCTTGGAGGACCTAGTTTCACCTGTGCACATTACGTCAAGGAGAGAAATTATCTTTTTCTTTTCTGCAGAAAAAAAGAAAATTGGCCAAAGATATAAATATCTAATTAAGTGTGATACCTCCATCAGAATGTTGCTCAAGTGGTTTATTCTTCTCTTTTGGTCTATGTCTCGGTTTTTCCACAATAGTAGACTTGCTTAAATGCGTAGGTTCAATATCGCTTGCTGGAGGAGACTTGTCCATGCCATTTAGGCTATCACTGTTCACTGCTTGCTGAAGATTCTTCTTCAGAGGTGTAGGACCAACTTGGCTCAATGGACCCGATACATCTTTTATTCCATTCTTCTTCTTTCCACCACTCGGCATGGCATGCACACCGAAACCTTGGCAGTTTTGTTCAAAATCATTCGCATCAGCCAAGGGTAGAGGATGACCTTGCAGATTATTTTGATTCATAGAGCCAGGAACTTGGTATTGAGCAGTTAGTGCTTTGGTAGTCTCATCCTCGCTTACATTACACCGGTTCAAGCCAGGCCTACATATATAGTGAAGAGATCAAGATCCACGACAGAGAAATTTAACCAATGTATGACTTGTTCTCGCTCAAGCCATCTCATTGCAACTGCGGAGCCTATGAGCTGACAAATACTACTAAAAAACGTAATCATCATCCCTGCTTTACAAAGTTACAAATCTTTCTCCTCTCTTTTTCAGTAATTGTGAATCTTTTATAAATGGCATTTGAGTCGAGGTCTACCAAGAATTAAAACACCAAAGAGATCAAGTTTCAGAAAAAAGAGAAACTGGAACCTACTAACTTGTTAATACCATATTCTTAAATACTTATTCCACTAGGCACAAATTAAAGCAAAACCAATCAAAGATGTACATATTTTTCTAAGAAAGAAAAAAGTACTCCGTATCTAGGCTATGACAATTGCATGATGTTATCAAGCATAAAGAGCTATAAATCCTTAAAATGCATGATAAGGAACTTACAGCCAGTAAAGCATGCTACAAAGCCACTTCTCAGGAAGGCTGTCAGGATTTGTACCAAGTGGAAGAAGCCGCCATTTCTGACACTTGTCACAGCAAACCCAATCTTCTTTTACTAGAGGAGCTGATGTTCCTGGACCTGCATCAGAAATGGAACCATTTCCAGCCACTGGAGTTGCACTCAAAGCTGCTTTTGAATATGCATTTGATGCAAATCGCTCATCCGTTTTCTTGCCATTGGGAATTAGTTTCAACATACTATTAGATGCAAATGTGCTTTTCTCAACTGCTTCAAAGTCCTTTGGTTTATCAACTGAAAGCAATTCTACCGAATCTGCATCATTGTCTCCTTCTTCTAGTTCTATTTCCCCAAAGAAATCTCTGTACCTATCACTTGCCTTTCCATCATCCTTCTGCACTTTGGAATCCTCCATTTCACTGTCAGGCAAGTAAGAATCGGCTTGTGTTCCCTTCCTATTTTTGGGCACAGAAGAAGAATCCATCCTTGAGCTGTCTTTCAGAATCTCTGTGCCTTTGGTACTATGATTTTGACGTCCTTTTGATTTCTTTTTAGCCCCAGAAGATGAGTTCTCCTTCCCAGAAACCAGTTTCATGTCATCCCTTTCAAGAGAGGTCGACTTCTTGCTAATCTTCTGCTCTAAAGGATCAATAGGTTCAGCATTCTGGGCTTTCCTCCCTTTTGAAACATTTGAGTCACATTTGACAGAAACATCTTTTTCTCCTTTGATACTACCATCTTTCCTTGGATAAACTGAAATGTCACCATTTAAAGTGGCATTCGGCTCTTCCCAAACCTTACCGGCGGAAGCAGCTTTTCCACTAAGCTTCTCAACCAAGCGAGTCTCCTGGGTGGATACTGCATCCAAGGAGTCTTCTTTCACACTATTTACTACCATGAAGTCATCAACTGCTCTAGCATTATGCTTTGTAGACTCGTCAACATTAGAACATGAGTCAGATAGAAGAGGAAGCTTCAGAGCATTAGCTACAAGTACTTCACAATCTGCAGTCTGAATTTCAGTTTCTTTCTTCGACAAAATGCCCTTGCCATTTTGAGTGCCCTTATTATTGAGGTTCTTCAATTCAACCAAGTAGGCATTTTTCTCAAATGACTTTGGCTTCTTGACACCAACAACTTTGTCCTCACTCCTAGCAGAATCAGATCGATGTGAACTTTCTTTGCCCCCCTTCGGCAATGATCTAGGTTTACTTTCCCCATGACTTCTCTCCTTCTCCATCAAGTAAAGTAGATCATCAGGAAGTGGGGACAACAATAGGTTGCCTTGCACTGGAAATGATGTCATAATCTGCTCCAACAGTAACAAAACCAAGATAATCCAATCACTTTTAGGTCAATTCAGTTAAAAAAAAAATTTGAAGGCTAAAATTATGCAAGGAAATGACCTAACCTGAAGAATACTAGTAGGGGATTCATCATGTCCCTCCTGAGGTTCACAAGGAAACCCTTCACTGTCAGAAGGTATGTCATCTGATGATGAAGCGGGAGACATATCAAGGCCAAGCCCACTGTAGATTTCAGCCTTTTTTTGAGTCGACAAATTATCAGAACCCACTTTGATACGAACTTTCAGTGACTTCTGGTCAGAAGGCTGCACATATTTTTTCCCAATTTCAGATGCTGAAGTCAATTCCCCTATGTCTCTTTTTGCAGAATCATTCAAAGATGCCCTCACTAAAGGGAGTGATGCAGCAGTTTCAGAAGCTTGTCCATGTCTCACCAACAGAGATGTACTTGATGGAACTAAAGAGTTCCGATGGCCACCCTGTATAAGGACAAAACTCTGAGTGCTCATGCAAGCTACAATTGCTTTATAAACTCAGACGGTACTACTTCCTCCTTTCCAATGAAAGAATAGTTATGGAAACAGCGAAATACCAATTTTGATTAATATCTACCTCCAGGTGTAGATTGTTTGGGGATGCGGGTGTGTTGGAGTTATGAACTTTTGTTGGAGTCCTTGGATGGGTCCAAACAGGAGAGCGCTGATATGTGGGTAAAAATGAACCATACCCACCAAATTTTGCCCCTGTCAAATTTATGAATGCCCAAACATCAATTCGTACCATAACACAGCACATAATGTGGCGCCTTGAATTCAACAAGTTCTGCTGTTTGACTTACCCAAGTTCTCAGCTGAAACTCCACCTTCAAAATCTTTTTGGAAATGCCCCAAAACATCTTGAATTTTCACATCCTTCAATACACATGCAGTGATCAGATGCTTTAGAACATAGAGCAGAAAAGAAAAGGGAAAACAACAAATTCATAAATAGAGGGATGTCACCATTTAAAGTAAATATTCAACTCGACATCTTTAAACCTCTGAAAAACATATATAGAGTACATGGAAACATGACACAGTACAGCACCACTGGCCCTTATGGCAGAAAGCAGTTACTTGTACGACCAAACAAGAAGTGAGCTAACATTCTTAAATTTCACCCCATGGTGTGGACATAATTTTTTTTTAGATAACTCAGGTATCCGGGCAAGCTTACATGCACTTCGACTAATTCCAGGGGGTCAATCCCACTGTCCGCTAGCGAGAGGCCCAATTAAAGCCAGAACAAATGCCCCGAATGGACTGGCTCCAAAGGAGTTGATAACGCCTAGGATGTTTCAAACCTAAGACCTTCGTAGGGAGCAAACTCCCAAGTCCCAGGCCTCGGATTTTTTGGACATAACGTTCTAACACGAATGGTTATCATACAGATTA
>BPLS01000279.1:422789-463445 GCA_019656275.1 Rhododendron kiyosumense | reverse complement strand
CTCTCTCTCTCTCTCTCTCTCTCTCTCTCTCTCTCTCTCTCTCTCTCTCTCTCTCCTGAAGGCAAGGGAAATAACTAGCATTAAATATCGCCAAGGTTCCCAGAGTAATCGAGGCACATTACACAAGACATTAAGGGGGATTTGAGCTAATAACCAAGAAGTTATCACTTTCATCAAACAACTCAGAGATTCTTTTTTGCCTTCACAAAAGTATGTACAACATTATTTTAAGATTCATGGGGAATACAGATTACAGAAACACTGTCCCTTGTCATAACCAGCAAGGCCGAATTGCTGAAAACAAGTTCTTGGCAACGACTTTTCTCACAACACAAAATAATTATCATGTTGACCAACAAATACCATCAAAAAGGTATCAAATTTATGAATCAACCAAGTTCAACTAATCAAAACAATCAATACAACTTATAGAAACATCCTAAAACTGTGGTTTACCATTTGATCTGATACAGCTAGCAGGTCAACACCAAAATAACGACAGAAGCAAAATTAGAAGTAAATTCCTAACACAAGATACATGAATATGAAAAGGAAAGATCAAAACTAGTTTGAAAATCAGGAAGTAAAAAATTGACAATTAAGCTTACTATGTAAGAGAGAGCAACATCAGGGTCAATAGTAGAATAATCATCGGTCTGGTAAGAGCAAGCCTCGCCTTCTTCAAGCTCAGTTTCCTCCATATCTGAACCAGCACCAAACCCTAACCCTATCCCCTTCCTCCCATCCCTACTCCCCACAGAAATCATCCAAGTTTACAACCCAGACCCATTACTCACAAAAACCCAAAAAACCATCCAACTAACCAATTACTTAGCAAAAACAAAAAACCCTTTTCACCAATCGAAGAGAATCGAAAACCCACCAACGAATTTCCCTGAATCGATCGAGATCTTCGATTTTACCGACCAAACAACCCCCAACAGATGTTGAGGAATTAATTAAATAATACTCGGGGGGAGAAAAACTCTCTTTCAAGATCTGCGGTCAAAATTGGATGGCTTTGAAACCAAATAGCTTGTACCGTCTTGTTCGATCCCAGAAGCTCAAATTGATGAGCAGAGAGAGAGAAAGAGAGAAGGGGGGGACAACAAAGAGGGACTCTGGTTTTGGTTTATTGCAGCCGCGTTTTTTATTTTATTTTCTTTCCTTTTTGCTTTTTGGTTCTTTAGAGGAAAATAGGTAAAATATTATCTTTTACTCTACTAATGTCCATTGAGAGAAACTGAACTCACCAAACATCATAGCACACAGAAGATAAATTAATTTCCTGAAAAAATAGAAGTAATTTGCACTTCATCTATTTCCTTTTCCTATTTAAGTTTACCCATTGTAATTTTGCTTTTGTATAAATTACAATTAAAACCCCATAAACTAGGATTATTTTTTATAGTTATCTTTAATGTTAAAACTCAGACACTTTCTGTTAATGTACTTGGATTTTTTCACTTTGCATCTTCCATCACCAATACTTTGTGAGTTTGAATGGAGAGTGTCATGTATACGACGTGCTTAAAGGAGTGTTGTTTTACAAATAATGCTCTTCAATTCTTGAGCTTCGCTTTAAACATTTAAACATGGCCTTCACATGTAACTGTTACTCCATAAGATTTTATATTTCTCTAATGTTGTAGCGCACCGTCTAATGTCATCAACATGCATTACTGTCGCTCCCAACGTTGTCATTCTCTCCAAATTCTTTTTCCCCCAACCAAAAGCCACACCCCTAAAATTAAAATGCATAATACCATGATTGTTAAAGTGGTAGAATTTTCTTGATGAAAGTGCCATTTGTGGTCCAGTTGACTCACGATGATGAAAAGGTGGCAGGAAAAACGAAGAATGAAGATTGAAAGTCCGTAAAAAGAAATTCCTAAAAACTTTATTCTTTCCACGGACAGAGATAAGAAGGAGATGGGTTTGGTTATAGGAGATGATACTAGGGATTTTGGGATGATGCTAGGGCCATAGTGAGAACTGAGAAGGGTAGAAAAGTTAATCAATGTAGACAGGGACAAATCCAGAAATATAGTGCAGTGGGGGCACTTGTTAATCGTAATGGCGAAAATTTATTTTGTAGTCAACCAGAATAAGATCGTACAAAATTAAGGCATGTATTACTAACTACAAAAGTTTATAACATGTACTTTAAATTAAATTAGGTAAAAATTAGCACAAAATCTCATATAAAAATTTTAAAGTATGTTTTAAATGAACATTCAAAAGTTTTAGAATGATCGAGCTTGTTTTGTTAATGATTTTGTTTTACAATATTTCTCCCACACGGTTAAAAATAAAGAGAATCAAAAAAGAATAACTTTAAATAAACAAACATCTAGTAAAACAACAAGTATAAATACACCTTATAATGAAAATCAAACATAAAACTAATTCTGTATGTGTTTTTTCAAGATATATGCAAGTCTGTATGTTTATATATTAGCCTACTTTCATAATTATGCTAATTTATACAAAAAATATATTTTAATTTTGAGCGGGGGCACGCGTTCGAGTGGGGGCACGTGCCCCCACGTGCCCCCGCCTCGGTCCGTCCCTGAATGTAGACTATTGTCAAATGCATTTGATACATCACCAATTCCTATAGGTGGAGGGGTTCAAGTAGCGCAGATTTGAACTTTAGGGGCAATAAAAGATAGTAGTAGTAATATACGTCAAGGGAGTGTAATTTAGCCTTTCCTTCTTAGTACTACCACAAAACTTTGCCTCGTCGCGTGAAGTACACGCGGCTGGAATATGCTTGTCCGAAGTCTGTCTGGATTTTTTGGGAGCCCACCTGCTGCTTTGGCTTGAATGTTCAGTGCACACTTATCCCCCCAACATGTTTGTTACAGTAGTAAAATTCCTCTACTCTAAACACTCATGACCCATGTCACAACGGAACCGGGACCTGTAGAGCGCGATCCGAGCTGTTCATCTTTGTAATTTATCGTTCAGATTTCAAATAGCATCCTATAGGTAATATATGTAGAATACTACTAAAAGTACTTTTGGACGGTTTAGAATGCTCAAAATGAGGATGGTAATTTAATATTTATAGAGGCGAAAATGGTCAAAAGATTTAAGATATTTGTACAACCTACAAGTACTTGCAATAGATGGGGTTGGGTGGGTGGGTGTGATGTGCACAAATGTACAACGCATGTGTTGTGCACTCGTTGTTGGGCGTATCTTGAGTTTTATTCTTTAATTTGAATCGTTAATTTTGTTTGTCTCGTCGAGTATGTAGTTTTCGTTAAAATATAGGTTGATCAAACATCCATAACTATTTAAATCGATGAGCATTTAATTTAAATTTTTGTGGAAAAAAATCATCCAACAACTGTTTGTTTCTTGTCGAAGAAAAATGCATTATGAAAACTTATTTATTGATGTCCGATCAACTTGAATTTTTGAATGCGTTATATACTTGACGAGACAAACAAAATGAATGGTTCGGATCAAATGATAGGACTTGGGGTGGATCCTGTCCAATTATGAAACCCTTGAAAAAAACGAATTGCCCGATTTCCTCTATGGGGAAGAAAGAAAATTAAAAAATCCGCAAATATTGGCAAAAGTACAATTATTGTTAACCAAGGAAAAAAAATTCATGATACCACCTTATTTGATTCAACTCTCATCTCATCTTATTTTTCCCTCTACACATTTTTCAATGCATTTTTCTTTCTATTTCTCTCCACTCATTATATCAAAAATAACTTTCAAAAAATTGAACCAAACAAGGTGGTTATTCTTGAGCACGGATTTTTTTCACCTATGCATTCTTTTATCATTTTCAATCAAACAATCCATTATATTAATTCAACTAATCAAAGATTAAAAATAGATCCATTTTTTTTCCCACTAGCGCACAACAGTACAACATGCATGCTATGCACCACCCTCCACCCCTTGTCAATGAGGGTAAAATCATTTACAAGAGGTGGGCCGACCAAGGTAGATATATCGACAAAGGAAAGCTTAACTTTTCAAATATGCTTATTTCTTGGGGAAGCTTTATGAAAATAACAGATTTAATAAACCTTTATGTCAATTTTTAATTTACTGTTTTCTTGTTATTAAATTTGGATCTTAGCGTGTAGATTACTAAACTGTCATTTATGGCAATTACTTGATATAAAATTAGATACCGAAAATAGGGTGTTGTTAATGCCAAAATTGTTGTGCATAAAAGATTTGTACCATGTGCAAGGTACAATACTTTTATACACTACACTTTTGACTCCAACAAAAATAGTTTTGACACTAACAAAACGGTATTGATACTATCACTTCCCGCCAAAATATTCCTATTTGATCAATTGGGTTCTATTGTCGTAAGCACAACAACTCGACAAATATCAGTTACTACAACAATAAACAAACAATTACAAGCATGCCGGAAAATTACTTGTTTTCCTTCTTCTTATGATTCCCTTTCATGCAATGAATATGAAACATCTATAACTTGCATTTAACATAGAGATATTTTTTCATTTCACTAGTGTTGTCTAGAACTCGGGGTGGGTGCTGTGCAAGGATGCACAACACCTTCCGAGTCGTTAGTTTGGCAATCCAACGGTCCATATTTAATCTCAGATGCCACACGTCCAAGATGAGATATGGACCATTGGCTTGCCAAACGAACGGCTCAAATGATGCACAACACCATCTCCGAGTTCTGTCGTCTAACACTCAGTGTGATTTTAGGATTTCTAACAAGTTCATCTCAATCAACCGACACAACATGAAAAACAACTGCATGCTTATGTTTTCGAAAACAGTATTTGAAAAGTGTTTCCAAAAACTGCATTCGAAACAACCACCCCACAGGTGAAAAACTTGAGGGAAGCAAACGAAACACAAGTACATTTGATTGATCCCAAATGTTGTGTCGATTTGGCCGCATAGGGCGGGGACGTCCAAGAAAGCTTGATAGGATCTCTAGATTCACAGAACTCATGTCAATCATTTGAAGCCCTTCGGATAATATCGAATCTGCTGGAAAAAGCTTCATTCCTAGCTTTCCAGGCGATCATTCGTATGCTCGGCAGCTCTAGGAAAAATTTAAGCACCACCAGCAAATGGGAGGTGCGATAGAACTGAACAGCTGCATCAAAACTATTTCTCTTGCAATCCCGTTAACTAAGATCTTTCAAAGAAAACCAAAAACTAAGAGAAAATTGTGGACAGAAACGTAGGGAGCTGCAGCTATCCAATAGGAAAAATATGCTCCTAATCCACTAATAAGTTGACTGTTGAAACATATGGTCCTTGTGATTACACCAACCTCTGGAAAGAAACAAAGGCACATTCAAAACATGCTTCAGTGACTGCCAAACCCAAATTGATGCTTTATTAATCAGCATAACAAATGCAAGAGGAGGTCCATAATTCTCATTTTAAAATTCAAGAGAGCATATTTAGTACTAAATGCAGAGAAAAAGATTACCAAAGAGTCCGATTAGGTCTGTCTAAATCTCCTATGCTAATCCTACGAACAAGAAAAATTTCAGAAAGGCCAGCAACCCCCAGTTTAAAAGATCGAAATGGAATAAAAATTGATCAGCCGTGCCAAGTTGAGATGCTACGATAGTTTCCTCAGACATGTCTCATAATCGATGGCCAGTTCAGCAGGGCTTACTTTTCCTGTAAAAACATCCAACAACTGGGGAACTTCTTCAGCATACTTGGTGACATACCTATCTAAGAAGTATTTGTCGTTGCCAATTAGAACACTGGAAAGGCACACATCTTTCAAAATTAAGCCTTTTAAGATAAGAACTTTCAGAATTGTACACCTTGGGATAATCCTCCTTTTCATACTATATCCAAGGACACATGGAACTTTTGCAATTGCAACTGGCTTCCAACCCATCTCGTTGACCAGAAAATCCATCGCGCTCGTTATTTTCTTCTCAGATACATTCATACAAAGAGGGAACTTTTTCAATGCTAGTTGAAGATCATCTTCAGACCAACCACACTTCCTAAAAACTTCCATTTTATGCTCCCAAGTTGATTTACTAAGTCCAGACATCATTTTCAAGACCTGTACAAAGGTTCCACTCAAAGGCTTAGGTGAAATTTCTACAGCCTCCTTCACTGTCTTATCAAACTTCTTGGAATTTTGGAGCAGCACTGACGCACTATAAGTAACCAAGACTGACAAAGCAGAAGCAGGAACATTGAGTTCTCTCAAAGTTGCAATTCTGGGAAGAATATTCTTCTCTAAGTTTGTACCGAATAAACGTGGTGAGTACCTAAAAGATTTTCTTACTTGATTATCATTCAGAAGGACTACAGTCTTCAGAAAATTGTAAACAGGGATAATCTGGTTGGTTAGGCTACATTTGAGGAGGGTTGGGTACCCAGAAAAGCTATTTGCAAGGTCAGTAGAGGGAATGCCTATGGACTCGAAAAATTCAAGTTTGGGCAAAAGAGTGTTTTTGGGATCAGATGACAGCACCGGAGGGCATCTTCTAGCGAGTCTGGAGATGTGGACAGCGGTGAAACCGTGATTTCGCAAAAGGGCAAGGACAGAATCCGGTTGCTCTGCTGATCTAAAATTGACCTTTTGGGATGCACTAAGAGCAGCTTGTGGGGACAACCCACATGAGGAAATGAGATATGAAACTGTGAAAGATTGTTCATCAGCTTTGACTCTCTTCGATGAGAATGATTTCACCGAATTTGGAATGGATGATCTAAGAAGTGTTTGGGGTAAGTCATATGAGGCCCTAGCTTTTGTGAGCAAAACTAGTGCTACTCTTTTGCACAACATTTCTTCACTAGGAAATAATTAGTTGAGAGAGAGAGAGAGAGAGAGAGAGAGAGAGAAAGGTGAATGAATTTGTGAATTAGGGTTCTGGGTGATGTTTAAATAACCATACAATACAATAAAGGAGACATGAATAAAGAGAAGTACTAGTTGAAGCTTATAGATGAATGGTAAAGAAGTCACAGCAGAACAACGAAATCATACGGCAGCGGAAAATCCATCGACCACTGAAGAACAAAACCGAAGTGGGTTTCAATTCAACTTATTTTAAACTCGCGAAATTTTGTAAAGGGTAGCATAAAATAGCGAATCCTTCTCCCCACAATTGGTAGCTGAAAAGCCTAGTATGAGGGTGATTGGCACGAGTTCTACAATTGGGGGCACATAGGCTCACTTTGGGTATTGCGCGGATGATCTGAATCGTACAATAATTTAAAAATAATGAGTGAGCCCGTAAAAAATTAACTCAATCCAGTTTGAGTAATTGCTTGATCCAATATTTTTATTTTCTATTCAGATTACATAATTTATGTAATTGCCCAATCCAAATTTTCCCCTCATTTTATTTTTTAAATTATTGAACATCTCGGATTATGCGTGCGAGATGCAAAGCGGGTCTCGCGTGCCCGATGGTACTCTTTGCGTTTTCGTGTATTCGATGCTGGGTGAAATTTCAAATGCCAAAAAAACTAAAGAGCAAGAACTGTCAAATAGAACAAATGTGGGCAGACACTTCTCCTCTGATTCAAAGCCCACATTCCGATTCAAAAATCCAAGTTATCCAACTGGTGAATATCTTCCTCATACTTGGTGACAAAAACATTGAACAAGACATTGTCCTGGGGAGCTTTAACCATTCTTACATCTTAAACTACAAGATCAGAAATAAGAGAATTAGCCACCGCATGCCATGATACTATTGCACTAAAAAAACAACTGCCAGCTCTGCTAATTCATCCATCAAGGTTAAAATTCGAAATTCTGACAGCATCCGATTGCGCATTAGGGGACAAATCTACTAGCATCTTTCTAATAATTTAGTGAATACCATATTTGCTCGTTGGAGGTAGTAAGCCAAAGAATCTCTTGAGCCCTCAAAATTTTCACACACGAATATGACAGACGTCCACTAAAAGAACTGAAAGATTCTGAAAATACTCACTGACAAACCGTTTGAGTTTGTTAGAGACCAATCATAAACAAGCACGAGCCTTTAACATCGTAGAATGTTACTAATTCCACTTCATTGTACAAACTGAACTACCAATAGTAGCCAGCTGAACTGAAGAAATCTAATAAGGATCACATTGAAAATTGATCCAGTGGAGAGAAAGTTCATAAGGTGGAAGAACTGAAAGTATCAAACAAAACTAAAGAAATTGCCTGGACACTTTTAGTTGAGGGCAACGGGTACCATAATTCATTTGTTAATGACTGTCAAACAGAAACCAGTTGAGGCATCAAACCTATTAACATGTTATCACTTCATATGCTGGTTGAATTTCAAATGAAAGAAACGCAAAAACTGTCAACTAGAACAAAAATGGGTCAAACACGTTTCCTCATATTCAAAGCCCACATTTCCTCTCATAGAATTGAAGAGGTGAATATCTTCCACCTACATGGTGAAACAAATACTGAACAAGTACTTGTCGTAGGGAGCTTCAACCATTTTTACATGTAAACTGAGGTCAGAAACAAGAGAAGTAGCCACTGCATGCCATGATAGTACTGCACTAAAGAACAATTGCCAGCTCTGCTAATTCATCCATCAAGGTGAAAATTTGTACTTCTAAGAACAAGAAGTTTTGAAGACCATTTTTGGTGTTTGCAGGTAGTAAGTCAAAGAAAATTTGACACACAAAGCACCGACACCCTAACTGCTTGTCGTATCCGTACGGGACACTTCACTAAGTAAAAAGTATGAATAAATGAATTTTTGACCAAGTAAGAACCTCATTTAATTTGTAGCATTTAAAAAGACCACAATGTAAGCCGTAAAGATACGAATAGTTTCAGGGGGTTTTTCGTATCAACTATTCCTATGAATAAGTGTCTATCCTGATTTATTCCATATGTTTGCCGTATCCCCTACCGTGTATGTGTTTTTATTTATTTAGAATTGTCGTGTCCTGTGTGACTGCGTTCATATCTACGTCCATGTCTGTGTTCGTGTCTGTATCCGTACTTCTTAGGCAAACACCTTTTGAAATTTGAAGCACCTATAACAGAGGGCAACGAGTACCCTGTTATAGGTACTCTGTTAGGCTAATACATTTGTGTCCAAACAGAAACCACACGCGCCATAAAACCTATTAACAAGTTATCACTTCATATGCTGGGCAAATTTGAAGTGCCAGAAGTGCAAAAACGAGTGCACTTTTGTTCACCCTCCTTAAAAGAAAGTGAACATTACCTTCTCTTTTATTGGTTGAAATGGTGTGGACCCCACCATAAAGTGATGTCATGCTTACCATACAATAAACTTTTTGGTAAGCATGACATCACTTTGTAGTGGGGTCCGCATCATTTCAACCAATAGGGAGGATGGTAATATTCACCCTCTTAAGTGGAGGGTGAACAAAACTCAACTCAAAGGCTGTCAAACGGAACAAAAATGGGTCGAACATGTTTCGTAAGATTCAAAAGCCCACATTTCCTCTGATAGAATCCAAGTGGTGAATATCTTCCTCACACACAGCGAAAAAATTACCGAACAAGTACTTGTTGTAGGGACGTTTGAGTTTGGTATAGAGACCTTCCAACAAACAAGCACAAGCTTTCAGCATCATAGAGTATTATCACTTCGTCTTCATAGTACAGCCTGAACTACTAATAGTGGCCAGTTGCAGAAATCAAAGCATTGGAAATTGCTCCACTCAAGAGGATTCATACGATGGAAGGACTGAAAGTATCAATTGGACCTATACAAATTGCTTCAACTAGTGAAGTGATGCTACGAAAGTTTTCTTTCCACATGTTTCCTCAGTTTCCAAGCCCCCAGTTCAGCGAGGCTCACTTTTCCATTGAAAATGTCCAGCAACTGGGGAACATCTTGTGCATACTTGGTGACAAACCTATCTAAGAAGTATTTGACTGCAGAGAAAGGTCAGAACCGTTCATCTTGATAATCAATAGTTCAGATTTGCTGAATTTTTTACCGGTAAAAGCCTTTTATTACCAGTAATAGATTGAAAACAAATCTGGACGGTTAAAAAGACCATCCGACGGTTGAAAAGACCATCCGATGATTGCAATCACTTGGACAGCAGACACATCAGATTCATTCAGTTACTCCTATAAAATAGTTGAGATAGCTCGTTCTATTTTTAAAATCCATTCTTTCTGTTAAAAGAATTGAATCACCGTAGTCGCCTATTCACTTCTAGCCAACTTTTTGTGCTTTTAACTGTAGAATTTTTAGGAAACTTGAAATCTAATTTTTGCACTATACTTTCAAATCAGAGAAATTATCTAACTCGTCAAATTTTTCTCGTCTCATCTCGGAAAAAAAATACTATGAAGGCACAAAGACAAACTTGTAAGTTTGTAGTACTATTCTCTTTTTACGAGATCCTGGCAAAAGAAATAGTAACAATAAGAATGTGTTAAACGTCCAAAATAAGTGGCCCCTTCGCCGCCACATAGTTGAGGGGTTGAGATTTGAACCCAACTCCCACAAGGTTCATAGAATTAAGCCTTCCATGCTGCCAAGAGGATGCTATTGCTAGCATTAAGTTTGGGGCCGAAGCAGTGGCTTCCTGGACTTCCCCTCGGTGCCCAGCCCTGAGATTTGTTTTGAGGAGCACGGGGTGGGACTATGCAATGTCGAGCCTCTTAAGCTTTTCTTGTCTAGCTCCTAGTAAAAACTGACCGACTTGATCAGACCCCACAAAACAGTACCTGCTATAATCACCCCTCACCTCACCTTTTTACACAAGAAATCAACTGAGACTATCTTGATTAGTACGGAGTAGGACTTTTATACCTCCTTGTGCGGCATCCAAACCAGCAAGATGCTCCTAATCCACATATTAATAACGCTGAAACAAATGCTGCTCTTGTCACACATGCAACACAAAAAGGGAACTAACACATTAAGAAATGGACCAATCCTATATCTTTCAAGTTAACCAAAACAAAATGTTGAGGAATTGATTCCCCCACCTTTCTACAGTCTTCTGAAAAACTTTAGAATCATGTTATACCAAAGAAGCAAGTCACCAAACTCTTATGTAACATTACTTCAACTGCTGGGTAGGAGTATATATATGCCAGAAGATAGAGAACTGTTGAATACAACAAATGTTGGTCAGATATGTTTCCAAGCATTCTCCTCAGTCGCTTGTCCGGTTGTCCCATTCTTCGTTCTTAACTCTCATCCATTTGTAGCCATTGCCCATGATGCTATTGCACTAAAGAACAATTGCCAGCTTTAATACATTAGAATGTGTAATTCAGATAGCATGGGATTACACATCAGGGGAAAAAGACAATACCGGCAGCCCAGTAAATGGATGCAATTAAAAAAAGAAAAAAACCCATAATAAACGTAGCAATTGTAGAGTAATAACTCAAAGCCATAAAAAAAATGATGTACCTGCAGAGCCACAAAAAAAAAAAAAACTAAAAGCCATCCCTCGTCCATTCAAGCACAAATAATCTCCAAATCAACAAAATATAGCAATTGTATGCATGTGCCGCAATCCTCAAGCACCAATAACCTCCAAATACACAAAATAATCACAGACCAGGTATTTCTCTTGTATACAGGCAATGCTAGATGACAATCAAACTATGGAAAAAATGTTTTCAATTATGGAATTGAAAACTCGCCCATGAACAACTTTTTTTTCTTTCCCAAAATAGGGGTCTATACACCCTACTATAACATGCATGAGGTACTATTTAAACATTGGCAGATAAAAAGGGGAAAAAATGGTTCGACAATGCCCATTGAATTCTCAAAAGTTGACCGGGGCTTAAACTCCAGTTAAAGAGATGTAAGAAATGAGGGTCCTCTAAAGACGTTCAATCCACGTTTCAATTTTTGTTTAGACCATCTTTTTTGCTGGTTAGAGGTTGCAAGTCATTGGGTGTACCGTGTACATATAAAATCAGATGGATAAATACAAGTGCTATTGCCATTTACTTTCAACCTATCAATGAGGCATCATCCAGCAATTCACACAGGAAATATAATACTAGAATTTAACTCAACATATTCAAAAGAGTCCAACTCAAAACAACCCTGTTGGATTTGTTAGAGAGTAGAGACCATCCAACAAAGAAGCACACGAGCTCTCAAATATCTTAGAATGATACCAGTTTCTTTGATGAGTATAACCTCAGAACCTGATGGTAGCCAGCTTGAGCAATCTACAGATGGCATTAAGAATTTGTTTATGTCGAGGGAAGGTCATATGCTGGAAGAGCCAAAAGTATCAGATGGACGTATTCAAATGGCTTCAACACGTGAAGTTGAGATGCTAAGATAGTTTCCTCCCACACTTTTCCTCAGATTCACAGCCTAGTTCAGCAAGGCTCATTTTTCCACTGAAAACATCCAACAACTCGGGAACATCTTCCTCATACTTGGCAACAAACTTATCAAGGAAGTGCTTGTCATCTCCAATTAAAAAAGTGGCAAGGCTCACATCTTTCTTCATTAAGCCTTTCGATATAAGAACTTTGATAACTAAACACCTTGGAATAGTCCTCGTTTTCACACTACAAGAGAGAACTCTTGGAACTTTGGCAATTGCAGCTGGCTTCCAACCCATCTCATTGACAAGGAAATCCATCGAGCTCATTATTTTCTCCTCAGATAGACCCATGAAAACTGGTTCCTTTCGGAATGCTTCTCGAAGATCATTCTCAGACCAACCATATTTCCTAAAAACTTCCCTTTTACGCTCCAGAGTTGATTTACTAAATCCCAACATCATTTTCAGGACAAGGACGAACTTTGTTTCCGTTGGATGGAGTCCCATTTCTACAACGTCCTTCACAGCCTCATCAAACTTCTTGCAACTTTGAAGTAGCACACCAGGATGATGAGTCACCAACATTGACATTTTGGAAGCAGGAACACCTAGTTCCCTCAAAGCTGAAACTTTGGGAGCAATTTTGTTTCCTAAATTTACAGAAAAAAATCGTGGCATGGCCTTCAAAATTTGTCTTACTTGCTTATCATCTAGAAAGATTACACTCTTCAGATAATTGTAAACAGGGATAATCTGGTTTCTTAGGCTACTTTTCAAGAGAGTTGGGTATGAAGAGAAGATCTTACCAAATTCAGCTGTTTGAATCCCTATTGACTGGAAAAATTCAAGTTTGGGCAAAAGGGTGTTTTTGGGATCGGCCAAAAGCACGTCAGGGCGCGACTTTAAGAGTTTGCAAATATGGCTATCAATGAAGCCATGATTTCTCAGGAGAGTGAGGACCGAATCCGGCTGCTCTGCGGATCGAAATTTCACCTTTCGGGATGCATTGAGAGCAGTTCCAGGGGATAACCCACATGAGGAAATGAGATATGAAACAGTGAAAGATTGTGCATCTGTTGTTCGTGTCTTCCATGAGAAGGATTTCGCAAAGAATGTAATCTGAGATACAGGGAGTACATTGGGCAAGTTGCATAAAGCCCTTCCATTTGTGAGCAAAACTAGTGATAGTCTTCTGCACGACTTAGGGTTTTGGTGGGTGTTTGATTGAATTACTGAGAAAAACAGTGGAGGCACTAAAGAGGAAAAAGGTTGAACGAAGCTTATACCTTGATGTGTAGCAGTAGACAAGCCCAACAAAGGATTGCAGAGATCGTTGAATCCCCAGCCAGCCAGCCACAATCGCTCATCAACGAGACCCTAAACCCACAACTTTTTTTGATAACCCTAAACCCACAACTTCAATTGATTTTCTTTACGCCTGTTCCTCTAAAAAAGTTTACCGGCTTTTGTGTTTTTTTTGTTTTCACCCTATTCATTTTTTTTTTCCGCGTTTTTAAATTCTTTTTAATTTTGAATCAAATTTTTATAAATTATTGTTTGGTTTTATCTGAAAGAAACGGAAAGGCTTTGATCTTGTATATATTTTCAGTAACTATTAGGGTAAAAGCAAACACTTTATGAGTTCTCCTCTCATAAATTTTCTCTCCAAAATTTTTGACTGTTTCATCATCCGTGTTTTTTCCGTTTTGGTAATTTTTTTATCAGATTATTTATTTATTTATTTCATTTTTCTTAGGTATAGAGTGTACCTCTCTATTTAGGAAAACAAAAGGATTTGTTAAAATATTTAAAAAATTGACTAAAGACGAAAAAATACGCAAACTTATAGAACTTTTTTATCTAAGAACTGACAACCAAACAATTTTTTTCCATTTTTTCAATTGCTCTTGTCGAGACGAATAAATAATCCACAAAAATTTTGTACCAAAAAAGAAATTCATAAAAGTTTGGCGCAAAACTAAAAAATTCAAAATATTTTTAACTAAAAAAGCCCTTAAAAGCTCCTAAGAGAAGACGAGAAGTAGCCACTGCGTGCCACTATAGTGGCATCAGTCGCGCTAGGTTGTCATCGATCGGTCTATGTGGAACGCATCGTCAATTGTGGAACTACTGTGACAACTCGATATCGACAAATTGCATGCATGGCTCTAACACCTGACCGTCTAATCAATTTATTGCTAGACTCAAATCTTTCATTTGATTTCAACGTGTTATCTGTCTCTCTGTATGTAATAGGCCTTTGTAATAGTTGTACTAGTTATACACGGTAGATTGTAATCATTGTATTCATCAATGAATTTTTAACTCTTCCACTAAAAAAAGAACAATTGCCAACTTCGCTAATTCATCTATCAAGGTGAAAATTCGCACTTCTGATGGCAATAATTTGGTGAAGACCACTTTTGCTGGTTGTAGGTAGTAAGTCAAGAATCTCATCTCTTTTCTTTTCCTTTTTTTTTTTTGAACTGAGTCAAAGAATCTCTCGAGCCCTCAATTTGACATACGAATATGACCGAATTACGCTAAGGAATCTGAAAAATTCAGTCAACACACTTAGAACAACCAGTTTGAGCTTGTTAGAGACCTTTCGACAAACAAGCATGAGCCTTCAATATCATAATATCATAGGATGTTGTTACTTTCTCTTCACAATAGTACAGTTTGAACAACTAAATGGTAGCCAGCTGAAGAAATCAGAGGATTACACTAAAATTTGCTTCGACACGTGAAGTTCATATGGTGGAAGAACCTAAAGTATCAAATGGACCTATACAAATTGCTTCGACACATGAAGTTATGATGCTACATAGTTGTCCGACACATGAAGTTGTGATGCCTAGATAGTTGTTCTGCCACATGTTTTCAAGGTCCCTTGAAAACATGCAACAACTGGGGAACATCTTCCTCATACTTGGTGACAAACCTATCTAAGAAGCATTTCCGCTCCTGTAACAGTGGAACAACTTCAATCTTTTGAATTAAGCCTTTTGATACAAGAACTTTCATAACCGAACACCGTGGGACAGTCACTTTCTTCCACACTATAAAGGAGAACTTTTCGAGCTCTTCCAAATGCAGCTGGCTTCCTACCCATCTTGTGCACAAGGAAGTTCATCGTGCCTGTTATTTTCTTCTCAGAAACCCACATAAAAAGAGGGACTTAATTGAATGCTAGTTGAAAGTCATCTTCAGACTAACCACACTTCCTGAAAACTTCCATTTTATGCTCATAGGATGATTTATTAAGTCCAAACATCATGCTTAAGACCTGTACAAACGTCTTTTCAAAGGATTAACTCACATTTCTAAAACCTCTTTCACAATCATATCAAACTTCTTGGAATTCCATTGTAGCACAGACGGATGATGAGTCAACAAGACATGACATTGTGGAAGCGGGAACATTGGGTTCTCCCCAAGTTGCAATTTCGGGAACAAGTTTCTTTTCTAAACTTGTAGCGAACAAACGTGGTGAGTACTTCAAAGATCTTCCCACTTGCTTAAAATCTAGAAGAAACACATTATTCAGATAATTGTAAACAGGGACAACCGGACAAGCTTGTTGCTTAGGCTACATCTGAAGAGAGTTGGGTGTGAAGAAAGGATCTTCGCGATGTCAGCAGTGGGAATATGCCCATGGACTTGAAAATTTCAAGTTTGGGCAGAAGATTGTGTTTAGGATCAGTAAAAGTAAGTCTGGGCGTGCCCTGACGAGTTTGGAGACATGGGTATTGGTGAAGCCATGATTTCTGAAAAGGGGGAGGATCGAATAGTGGTTGCTCTGCTGATCAAAAATTGACCTTTCGGGATGCACTGAGAGGATGACCAGTTTCAGGGGATAACCCACATGAGGAAATGAGATATGAAACTGTTGAAAGATTGTCCATCTCTTGTGAGTGTCTCCAATGAGAAGGATTTCGTAAAGAATGCAATCTGAGATGTAGGGAGTAAATTGAGCGAGTCGCATAAAGTCACCGCACTTGTGAACAATACTAGTGATAATCTTTTGCGTGAATTTTACAAAGACATACACTAGTGGGTAAAGAGAGATTTGAAGGATTGAATTAGGGTTTTGGTGGATGTTTGAATTACTGACAAAACAGTTGAAGCACTACAGAGAAAAAAAGAGTTTAAGTCATCTGGATATAAAGAAGACTATAATAGTTTTCCAGTAAAAAATGCACCGTTTTGATGTCAAAATCTAAGGTAACTATTAGTTCACAAGAATGAAGATAGAATGGAATAAGCATTCCTTTGAGATACTCGATCTATCTTCTTGTTCGGTAAACAACATAATTAATGTCATCAATCGTACCATAATATGGTGAATGACTGCTCATTCCACTCCTTCCCCAAAATCAATACCAAAGAACCAAAAACCACACAAGAGCTTTTGTTGGCTGTGGTAAGGATCGAAAGAGGGGAAAAAGAACTGACCTTGTTATTCAGTAAGAAAACGTAAACCTTATAGTACAAAGAGGGAAGGAGTAGATCAAAATGCTTGATTTTTAGAAAGAGAAAGAGGGCAAACCAAAACCTGCCTTTACAAAGAAAGATGCGTCCTTTATACAGGGTACTCTACAGGACAAAACAGGAAAATGAAATTATTACAACTTAAAATTAAAACAATTGTCGGGTGCTCAAGCGGGCCCCATCGCCACAAAATTTCCACCGAAAGTTGGTTAAACACTCCATTATTGAGTGCCTTTAAAATAACTCCATAATTGAGTTTTCTGTTGAAATTTGTCTTTCAAGTCTCCATAATTGAGACTTCAACCGAAAGTAAACATTATTGGTGTTTTTCTTTTCCTTTGCGTGAGGACAGCTGTTTTGCTATCATTTCTGTCATGCTGTCCCACAAGTCACCCAAAATTGGTGCTGGGATAGTCCCATCATCTTCACAGGGGTCTTGTGATTCACCTGCTAGACATATGAAAGGATTATTATCCTCTTAATTGCTTTTTGCTGATGTCATTGATTCATATCAGCAGTCTAAAGTTTCGACTGTTTGCAAAAATTGATCCTTCATATAATCCATAATTTTTATTACCACTTCATCATCGGACAAATTTGGATTTCTATCCCTAATTTGAGCTGATATTTCCAAAAAATGATTTTTAATGGACATATTATCCTTCTTCTTTATTTGTAACTTCAATTCTTGTGTGGCATGTTTGATTTCTGAAAAAAATTTCTCCACATCAATATCTTTCCACCACCGGTATTGAAAAGTTCCTTGAAAAACAGGAAGCTCCAAATTATTACCTCCAATTGCAAGATCCCATTGCCTCTAATCGCAAGATCCCATTTCTAAATCCAAAGATACCAAAAGTAATCATAGTAAAAAGAAACGATTTTCCCTCCGAAGTAATTATCCCCTCAATTGAGGATGATTCTGTTAAAGAACTCTAGTTCCTTATGTAACTCTTGCAAAGAGGAATAAGTTGGTTGTTTAGGCTACGCATCAAAAGAGCTGGGTTTGAACAAAGGATCTTGGTAAGGTCAGCAGTTGGAAACCCCGAAGACTGGAAAAATTCAAGCTTGGGTAAAAGGGTGCGAATGGGATCAGAGACAAGCACATCCGGGCGTGTTCTAACAAGTATGGAGATATGGGAATCGGTGAAGCCGTGGTTTCTGAGAAGGGTGAGGACAGAATCTGGTTGGTCTGCAGATTGAAACTTCACCTTTCGGAATACACTTAGAGCAGTTTCAGGTGAAAACTGACAACCCACATGAGGAAATGAGATAAGAAACTATGAAAGATTTGTTATCTAGGTTTTGACTCTTTGATGAGAAAGATTTGATGAAGAATGCAATCTGAGGTTTAACAAGTATTTTGGACAAGTCACACAAAGCACTAGCATTTGGGACCAGAAGTAGCACTGCCCTTTTATGCGCCATTTGTTTATAGATCAAGAAATAGTATAGTGGAGGAGTAGAAGAGGGAGAGGTCAAAACAGAACACAAACGAAATTTTGTTAGAGTTTAGGTTGTGCAGTGAACAGACTCAATTCGTGCATATAAATAAAAGATACAGAGATTTCACACAAGCCAAAGATGTTGCGGGAATACCCGTGTGTAGATGGAGGGAGATTACAGTGTCCGTGCCGTAGGTTTGGCAGTCTATAAAAAGAGAAGAGGACGCGAATTTTCGGAGCCGGTAGAAAGGGCGCGATAACCAGACACGCTTTTGTCAAAAGTAAGTAGTAAGCGTCATCACCAAACACACTTTCAAAATAAACTCATTACCCCAAGATTTTTAGCAACGAGATAAACTTTCTTACGGATTGTATAGCAACTCCATAGATTTTTACATTTCCTCCCTTCTCCTTCACTGCAAACAAACCCGAACTCTGCGATGGCAATGGTACCCCAATTTCCCTCTGGACTTCATTTAGTACGCAGTGAATTCAAGATTCTAGCCTCCAGGACCACAGATTGAGAATTCCCAGTGACTTATTACAAGCACAGTGAGTTCTCCTATTCTCCACTCTTCCGTGTCACTATGTTTTTTGCATTTCTTGATATCCAACTGTTCCCAATCAACAAGGCTGTAGTATATTCAACACCCCCACTTTTTTTCCTCCACACCAAGCCATTGTTTCTCAGACCCATTTCCTCAGTCCCACTCTGTAGTAACCTGACAAACACAAGTGGGTTGTATCCACAGACTGATTTGTCTCCTGCAACTTTAACTAAATCCACTTCGTCAAATCAAGATTCATATGTTGTCTCCTACCTCATAGATTCGTGTGGGTTGTCGCCAGAAATTGCCATTTCTGCTTCTAAGAAGTTGGAATTTGAAACCTCAGAAAGGCCAGACTCCGTGCTTGACCTTCTTAGAACCTATGGATTTACAGATACCCAGATTTCCAAGCTTGTGCGGAAACAACCAAAGCTGCTTTTAGCCTCTGAGAAAACCCTTTTGCCCAAACTCGAGTTTTATCAGACCTTTGGTGTTTCAAGATCTGACCTTTTAAGAGTTCTTTCTGGAGATGCAAACATGTTGTTAAGAAGCTTAGAGAATCACATCATACCTTCCTACAATTTCTTAAAGTCTGTGCTGAAATCTGATAAAAAGGTGCTTTATGCCATGAACCGCACATCATGGAATGTTTCAGCAGATTATACGAATTATGTTGTTCCAAATATTGCTGTTTTGAGGGAATTTGATGTGCCCGAATCAAAGATTGGGTTGTTATTGACTCATCACCCTGAGGCTATATTGAAAAAGCCTGAACACTTTAAGGAAATTGTTAACATGGTTAAGGAAATGGGGTTTGACCCTTCTAAATCGACATTTCTGCAAGCAGTGCATGCCATAGGGAAGAGTAACAAGTCCATTTGGGATCGATGCTGTGAATCATTTGGGAAGTGGGGTTGGTCTAGGGATGAGATTCTCTCGGCATTCAAGAAGCAACCACATTGTATGATTCTATCGGAGAAGAAGATTGCAAGAGGAATGGACTTCATTGTGAACAAGATGGGGTGGTATTCCAAAGACATCGCAAGAAATCCTACAATTCTGCTTTATAGCTTGGAAAAGAGGATTGTCCCGAGGTGCTTGGTTATTCAAGTCTTGTCATCAAAGGGCTTGCTAGAGAAAGATTTGAACTTGAGTACAATATTGATGCGACCAGAGAAGTGGTTCTTGGAGAGGTTTGTGATTAGTTATGAGAAGGAAGTTCCTCACCTGTTGGGTGTATATCAAAGAAAGGTGGATATTCTGGAGTTATAAATTGAACGGCAATGGGGTAAATTTGCTTTTTCCCAACCACTATGGGATATTCTTATTTGGATTGTTTTCTGTGCTAGATATTGTAGGACTCTGATTTAATTATTTGAAGGTTATGTTCGGTAGGAGATGACTATTAACAAGGTTAAAGCTTGAACTCCTAAAGCTGTGTACTTTGTGCTCCGTGTTTTGGCTTTACTCACCATTTAGCCTCTAGTTCAAGGCTCGTGTTACTGTTCTAGAGTCTTCTTTTTCT
Organism: Rhododendron kiyosumense; assembly: GCA_019656275.1. Lineage (NCBI taxonomy): Eukaryota > Viridiplantae > Streptophyta > Magnoliopsida > Ericales > Ericaceae > Rhododendron > Rhododendron kiyosumense. The sequence goes on along the minus strand of BPLS01000279.1, from coordinate 443,148 downwards.
TCCTCATTTGAGCAATTTGATTGGCATTTCGGTCATTCTAGAATGGATGACTTGAACTCATCTCTTCAGTTTGATTATCTTTAAAGGGTTTTAGGTCAAGGATGTGGTCTATGTGGATTCAAAACTTCCATATAGGAAGCATGATCTTAAGTTTCTCCGATTCCTATCTGAATCACTAAGTACTCCATGCTTGCTTGTTTTTGCTTTAATGGCACCTTATCGCGGTTGTTGTCTTGTTGAGTTTCTTATTTTCATTCAACCAGAATTTTTTGTGTTATAGCATTCTACGGTTCTACCATGAAAATATGGACCTAAAGAAGGTTTTTGATAGCTGTCTGGTTGTTCTTTGTTTCGTACTTATTGAGTGAAAGTTACCTTGAGGCAATAATGCAAAAAACATGAGCTGTTTGACAGCTTGAGGTAATTGTTTGTGAGGTCAAGGAGAAGAGGTTTGACCCTTCGAAATTGGCCTTTTGTCCTAGTGGCGCATGCCATTTTGGGAGGGGACGAAGGGTAACGAATAAACCACATCATATGAGATTCCCTCGGATTTCTTTGCGAACAAGATGGGTTAGCCCTCTAAAGGCATTTCAAGGTGGCGTGTGGTTCAGCTTTTTAGCTTGGATTGGAGGATCATCACGAGGTGTTCAGTTAGTATGGAGTGTTGACATCGAAGGGCTTGATAAAGAATGATCTGAGCTTGAATACACATAGGCGAGAATTGAGAAAGTGTTCTTTTGAAAAGCTTTATGACTAAATACAATAAGTTCCTCAACTATAGTATGTGTACAAAGAAAATAGGTATAATTTTGACTAACAAATCTTCGATTGGCAACTCTCATTTTCAGTGCTTAATTGCTACTGTAACTTACGGTAGTGTTTGTGCAATTGTATCAAGTGTGCAAAATGTGTTTTGTGCTCAGCCACTGAAAAGATTTAGGTTCTTGAGCTTGAAGGGTGTGTTTGGAAGGAGATACTACTAACTTACTAACTTCCCAGCTTCAAATAAGTTATAACTGCGAATTTTGTGCTCCGTGTCCAAGGCCTATTCACCATTGGTCTCTAATTTAAGACTCAAATAGTTTTCAAGAAGTTTGGGGCATTCAGTTTTCTTGGTCCGAGAGACATGAACTAATTATAAGAGAATCTGTGTTTTGCTTTTCTTCTTGGGCATTATGGTGACTTTCGAATTTCTGCCTGATTCATTTTACTCCCCTGCTTGTTTTCCCTTTACAGAAACCTAATTATGGAATGTGGTCGTCTAAGTTTAGTTCTCCTTTGGTGAAATATCTTTTCTTCCTGTAGCATTATGCCCTAAGAAATTTTCCCTAAAGAAGACTTTAAATAGCTGTCTCTTTGTTATTCATTGCAGTTCCTGTTACCATTTGTAAACCCCAAAAGCAAAGAGTTGTAGTTTGCAAACAGGAGAATCAGAATATGAAGCAAAGGCCTTCGCTAAGCATCACTGCCCCTCTATTCAGGTGAGTTTCCTCCCCTTATTGCACGGGTTTTTTGTTAACCATCGTTGAAACACTGTTTGCTTTCCTTCTCTACGGAACCCATTTCGAATTCAATATGGTTCTCTTTCGAATTCAAACGATCCTTTTCTTTCGTGTTCCCTGAAAATTGAATAAACCAAACCAAACCAAATCGAGCCTTATGTCCCAATCACTTGGGGTTGGCTACATGGATCATTTCCTTCCATTGAGCTCTGTCAATGGCCACTTATTCACACAAACCTATTATACTGATATCTTTGTGCTCCGCAGCATCTAATGTCAATTTAGGTCTACCCCTGCCCGTAGCATTGCTACCCAAAGCTATCCTATCCGCTCTCTTAACTATTGCATAGTTTGCATCCCTGAAAATTGAATAAGTACCAAAAAATTTAGAGCTTCTCAGAACCCTCTGGAACTGTGGATTCCCTAGCACCCACATCTCCAAACAGGTCAATGCATACCCAAAGGTCGTTTCTTGAGATCCACTGAAGAGTTGTTTCATTCAATAGGCTTATCACCTACGGACCTTCCAAGAACTATCTGGGCATCCAATAGAAGCTTAGAAAAGCAGCTCATCCCTTGTTATAATTTCCTGAAGAGTGTACCTTCAACCGATGAAAATGTCGTTAAAGTCTTAATCCGTAGTTGCAGCATTCCTAGGCAGAGCATGGAAAAGAAGATTGCCCCAAATATATAGTGGCCTTGAGAGGAGCAGGGGCGCCTGAGTCCATTATCTTGTGTACTCTGTATTGTTCCCCTAGCACACTGACTCATAGGAGTCAAAAATTTCAAGTGTCAGCAGGGGTATCAGAATGGGGTGCGAGCCGGGTAGTACAACATTCATTTACGCCGTCCAAGTGTTGTGTGAAATGCATGACTCAGCAGGGGAAAAAAAACATGGGTCCTGGAATTTGATTTACGCATTTTGATGTTTTCCGGAGATGGGTAGTGATAATATTATGGTGGCATTCTGATTGCACCTGTTTTGTATGTATTTTTGAAGGGAGAATTTATGGGAACAATAGGTTTTCAAGCGGAAAATTTGGGTTGGCAGCTCTGAATTGTTCCCAGATAACTGCCCAAGCTCTTCTTCAATCTGGAGAAGAGGATCGTCCCATGATGCAGGTTGATTAAAATACTAATGGAAAACAGCCCGTTGATGAAAGATTTGAGCTTAACCACTATTTTACTACACAGTGAGAAATGCTTATTGGATAAGTTTGCAAAGAATTGGTGGTCTGATGGATTTTTAACTGATTCTGTAACCGATATTGGGATACAAGACATGAAAAGAGCTGAAAACTTTTCGCATTTAAATCTTGTATGAATGTTAGTTCAACGCATCCATTTGACTGAAATTTTTGTTTTTCCTTGCATCATTGTTTTCGCCGGTTCCTGCTAGGGGAGTTTTGAGCCTTCTTTGGAAAAGTTATCATTTCTCTTAGCCTTATTTGTAGTGTGAGTTTGGACAGTGGTAAAGGAATGTTTCTGCAATTCATGCTTGGACGGATTATTCTTTGGACCAGCTCCAGTTCAATTCCCATTCGCCTTGAAAAGTGCAAAATTAGTTTTAGTTAATTAAGTACGAGCATTGTTACAAATACATATGTTCAAATGAAAATGTGTCTTGAACGGTTCGATGCACGTAAGTTCCCCACGATCCACATAACATTCACTCTTTCAACAGCTCTATATCTTGACATATCAGTGTCTAGATATGTTCCAGACACCTGCGTTATAAAGTAGTATTTTATAATTTCACATTGTTACTCCACTCATCTATTTTGAGATGTCCCCCAATGTTTGTTTAAGTCTTTTGTACAAACCTTTTTCATTGTCCCTTCTTTGCAAGTGGAATGTCAGTCAAGTCGTAGACATCATGTACTTCCTAACTATGCACTTGACAGAGATTTGAAATTCACTCATTAAGAGTAAGAATGCTGACATTCCCTTAGAAAAAAAAATCCCTCCTTTCATTATGTAGCAAATAAACTCTAACTCTATCTTAGGGTGATAAACGAGCTGAACAGTATTGGGTAATCAAGCTTTATTTAAATATTTAACAAGTTTTTAAAATATGTTCAAAATTAGCTTGTTCATGAGATGAGCAGATTTCAAATGAGTTTTAATCAAACCGAACACAAGCTGATCACGAGTAACTTGAGTTTTTCTACATTATAAGCCGAACAAGTTAAGTAATAGCTTCTTCAAGTTTTGTATGAGATTTTATTGAGCTTTACAAAATGTTCAAGCTAATTTTTTTGTATAATAAATAATCCTATATGTTTTTTTAGTGGAAGAATAAAAAAAAATACTACAACCCACCTTATGTATCTAATACAATTATAAAAGACCATATAAATAAATAATAAAGCGACCTTAAAAAAGTTTTTAATAATCAAACTCGAGCTCGTACTCGAAATCAAGTAACTTGATTCGTTCAGCGGCTCATGGCAATGTCGACCTCATTAGTGTGGTCAGCGGTCAGGTCCTGATTACCGTTTAAAAGTTAAAACCACCAAAATCCAAACCCAGTGACAAATTGATATCAGCTGATACGGGTTAACACTACTCCTTTTCCCAGCTTGTCACTGCACAGAGCTCTTCTCTTCCCCACTGTACCATCGGCAACTATGCCCTCTGCGCTTCATAGTATGAAACTTGTCCAAATCAAGAAGACGGTAGTATATTCAACACCCCCACTTGTTTTCCTCCACACCAGGCCATTGTTTCTCAGACCCACTCCGTAGCCTTACAATCTCACGTGGGACTGATTTGTCTCCGGCAGCTCTAACTAAATCCACTTCGTCAAATGGAAATTCCTATGTTGTCGCCTACCTCATAGACTCATGTAGGTTGTCACCAGAAGGTGCTATTTCTGCTTTTAAGAAGTTATAATTTGATACCAGAGAGAGACAAGACTCCGTGTTCGACGTATTTAGAACCAGAGAAAGACCTGACTCCGTGCTTGTCCTATTTAGAACCTAAGGATTTACAGAGACCCAGATTTCCAAGCTTGTGCGGAAGCGACCAGAGCTGCTTTTAGCCGATCCTAAGAAAACCCTTTTGCCCAAACTCGAGTATTATTGGACCTTTGGTATTTCAAGATCTGACCTTGCAAGAATTCTTCTGGATCCCCAGTCATCTTTGGTAGAAGCTTAGAGAATCACATAATACCTTCCCATAATTTCCTAAAGCCTGTGCTTTTTTTTGGATCTGTATACCCTGTGCTTCAATCTGATAAAAAGGTGCTTTGTGCCATGAATACCACGTCATGGAAGCTTTCGGCGGATTATATGAAACATGTAGTTCCAAATCTTGCTGTTTCGAGGGAATTTAAAGTGCCTGAATCGAGTATTGGATTGTTATTTGCTAATCCTGCCTCTGTATTGAAAAAGCATGAGCAGTTTGAGGAAATGGTTAACACAGTAAAGGAGAGGGGGTTCGAACCTTCTAAATCGACATTTGTGCTAGCGTTGCGTGCCATTTCAGGGAAGGGTAACAACTCCATTTGGGATCGATGCTATGAATCATATGGGAAGTGGGGTTGGTCCAAGGATGAGATTCTCTCAGCATTCAAGAAGCAACCACAATGTATGGTTCTGTCGGAGAAGAAGATCACAAGAGTAATGGACTTCCTCGTGAACAAGATGGGGCGGCATTCAAAAGCCATTGCAAAATATCCTACAATTATGCTTCTGAGCTTGGAAAAGAGGATTGCCCCGAGGTGCTTGGTTATTCAAGTCTTATTATCGAAGGGCTTGCTCAAGAAAGATTTGAGCTTGAGTACGATAATGACGCCACCGGAGAAGTGGTTCTTGGGTAGGTATGTGATTAGATATGAAAAAGAAGTTCCTCAACTATGGAGTGTATATGAAAGAAAGGTGGATGTTCTGGAGTTATAAATTGAACAGCGATGGGCAAAATTTTGAAGCAAATTTGCTTTTTCCCAACTCGTGGTTACTAATTAATTTTCAGTGCTTCGTTGTATTATGACTTGGTTTTATCTCTGTGCTATTCTAGGACTCTGATTTTAACGGTTATCTTTGGGCGAAAAAAAACAACATTGTTCACCTTACTGTTTATACTGTTGCTCTCGATTTGGTAAATGGATTGCAAAATGTCTCAAGTGCTACTACAGCCTGTTGTTGAAGATACTCCTTAGATTGTTACTTTGTTATTTTCTCTTATTTTTCTTCACAAGCCGAACGTGAAACTTTTTTAATTGTCCATTCTTTGTAAGTGGAATGGTAGTCAAGTGGTAAGCACCATGTACTTTCATACATTTGGAAGAAATTCAAATTTCATTAACTAAGAATAACAATACTTTCACCAAGGAAAAAAAAAATCCCTTGTTCCGTTATGTAGCGAACAAACCCTAACTCTGCCTATGGGTGATAACAAGACGGAGAGTGGGTAATCAATCTTGGTTTAAATATTTAACGAGTTTTAAAAATGCGTTCAACATTAGCTTGTTTATGGGATGAGCTGATTTCAAATGAATTTTAATCGAATCAAACACAAGCTGATCACGAGTAACTTGAGTTTTTGTATACATCATAAGCCGAACAAGTTAAGTAATAGCTTCTTCGAGCTTTGTATGAAATTTTAACGAGCTTTAAAAAATGTTAAACCTAATTTTATATTTCTATAATAAATTTTGTTTTTGTGAAAGAGTAATACAACTCATTGTACGTATTAAATACAAATGAAAAAGACCTATTGCACACGAACAAGACAATTGAAAAAAAATAATGAATCGATCTTAAACAAGCAATTTCGACTTCATTAGTGTGGTCGGTGCTCGGGTACTCATGTGAGCTTGGCTCGGCTCAACTCGTTAAGGTTCGGCTCGGCTCATTTAGTAAACAAGCTGAGCTCGAGTTTTTTGCTAGTTTAGTAAACAAGCCGAGCCGTTCAACAAAAGCTCGGCTCGTTAAGAGTGACTTGGCTCAATTAAAGAGACTTATTTAATAAATGACTCAGTTCGGTAAGATAAGGGCTCGGCTCGTTCAGGCTCAAGCTCAAATTTTTTGCTTATTTAATAAATGAGAGCTGAGCTCAAGCTCGACAAAACTTGGCTAAGCACTGCTCGTTTACAGCCCTACTGAGTCGTGAGAAACTGATATATCAGGCAACCGAGAATACGGGTTCAACAACAGGTATTCCTTTCCAGCTAGTCACAGCACATATCCACCGATGAGAGAAGCACGACCTTTCAAGATAACATTGTAGCCTCCAGGCCACAGATTGAGAAATCCCAGCGACTTACAAGCACGGTGAGTTCTCCTATTCTCCACTGTACCATCGGAACTATGCTTTCTGCACTTCTTAATGTCAAACGGGTCCCAATCCAGAAGATTGTAATATATTCAACACCCTCGCTTGTTTTCCTCCGCACCAGGCCATTGTTTCTCAGACCCATTTCCTCAGTCCCACTCTGCAGCCTTGCAATCTCACGTGAGACTGATTTGTCTCCGGCAACTTTAACTAAATCCACATTGCCAAAAGGAGATTCCTATGTTGTCTCCTACCTCATAGATTCATGTGGGTTGTCACCAGAAAATGCTATCTCTGCTTCTAAGAAGTTGGAATTTGAAACCCCAGAAAGACCAGACTCTGTGCTTGACCTACTTAGAACCTATGGATTTACAGAAACCCAGATTTCCAAGCTTGTGGGGAAACGGCCAAGGCTGCTTGTAGCTGATCCTGAGAAAATCCTTTTGCCCAAACTCGAGTTTTTTCAGACCTTGGATGTTTCAAGATCTGACCTTGCAAGAATTCTTTCTGGATCCCCAATCATCTTTGGAAGAAGCTTAGAGAATCACATCATACCTTCCTACAATTTCCTTAAGTCTGTGCTTCAATCAGATAAGAAGGTGCTTTCTGCCATGAAGCACACGTCATGGAATGTGTCGGCAGATTATACGACATTTGGTGTTCCAAATCTCGCTATTTTGAGGGAATTTGAAGTCCCCGATTCGAGTATTGGGTTTTTATTGGCGCATCACCCTGAGGCTATATTGAAAAAGCATGAGCAGTTTAAGGAAATTGTTAACATGGTTAAGGAGATGGGGTTCGAACCTTCTAAATTGTCATTTGTGCTAGCGGTGCGTGCCTTTTCAGGGAAGGGTAACAACTCCATTTGGGATCGATGCTTTGAATCGTATGGGAAGTGGGGTTGGTCAAAGGATGAGATTCTCTCGGCATTCAAGAAGCAACCACATTGTATGGTTCTGTCGGAGAAGAAGATTACAAGAGTAATGGACTTCCTTGTGAACAAGATGGGGTGGCATTCCAAAGACATTACAAGATATCCTGCAATTATGCTTTTTAGCTTGGAAAAGAGGATTGTCCCGAGGTGCTTGGTTTATCAAGTCTTGTCATCAAAGGGCTTGCTAACGAAAGATTTGTGCTTGAGTACGATATTGACGCCACCGGAGGAGTGTTTCTTGGAGAGGTATGTGATTAGATATGAGAAGGAAGTTCCTCAACTAATGAAAATGTATCAAGGAAAGGTGGATATTCTGAAGTTATAAATTGATCAGCGATGGGGTAATATTTCGAATCAATTTTGGTTTTTCCCAACTCATGGTTGCTAATTTTCAGTGCTTCATTGTTATTCTGAGTTGGAATGATGTCTGTTCTACTGTAGGACTCATGATTTTAACTGTTGTGTACTTTGTGCCCCGTGTTTTGGGCTTACTTACCATTTGCCCCTAGTTCAGGGCTCGTGTTAATGTTTAAGAGTAAATGAGTTCTGCTTTTTGTTCTTCATTTGTTTACTTCAATTGGCATTTCAGTCCTTCTAGAACAAATTAGTGGAACTCATTGCTTCTGTTTGATTATCTTTAACGGGTTTTAGGTCAAAGATGTGGTCAATATGGATTGGAAACTTCCATAGAGTAAGCTATTGAAGTTTTTCTGATTTCTATCTTATTTACTATGTACTCCATGCTTGCTTGTTTTTGCTTTAATGGCACCTTATCATAGTGGATAAATTTTTGTTTTCATTCAACAATAAATTCTTGTGTTGTAGCATTATACCCTGAAATTTTTTCCCTAAAGATGACTTTTTGATGGTTGTCTGGTTGTTCTTTGTTTCCTCTTTAGTGGACACGAGTTACCCTGATGATATTATGCAAAAACATGCGCAGTTTAAGGAAATTGTCAGCGAGGTTAAGGAGATGGGGTTTGACCTTCTGAAATCGACCTTTGTTCTGGTGGTGCATACCATTCAGGGAAGAAGGAATAAACCATTTTGGGTTCAGTGGTTATGAAGCATATATGACGTGGGGTTTGTCTAATGATGATTACCTCGGAACTCAAGAAGCAACCACGCCGTTTGATTCTGAGGTACACTTAGATTAACTGAGACCAATGGACTTGTTTGTGAACAAGATGGGTTGGCACTCCAAAGACATTACAAGCTGCCCAACGATTCTGCTTTTTAGCTTGAAGAATAGGTTGCCTTGGGTTCTTATGGAGGATGTGGTAGAAAACTTTTCTCCAGCTGTGACAGTGTTGAGGCAACTTGGGGTGCCTCAGCCATCTATCGAGTCATTACTCGTTAGTATATCGATCTCATTGGATAATGGTTGAAAGCAGAGATAGGTTTGATCCGTTTCAAAGAGAGGTTATGAATCTGGGGTTTAACCCTTTTAAAATATCGTTTCATGTAGTAATTCATGTAATTTCTTGGACAAGTAAACCAAACCTGGGCTTGAAAAGCTGAAGTATTTAGGAGGTGGGGTTGGTCAGATGATGACGTTCGCTCGTTGTTCAGAAGATACCCCTTATGTATGGCTTTGTCTTTGGAAAAGATCGCGAATGGGATGCATTTTTTTAAGTGAACGAGAAGGGTTTCCAGCCTTCATTGATAGCTGGAAATCCGATAGTTCTTATAGTTTGGACAAGAGGGTCATTCCCAGATGCTGTGTCATCAGAGTTCTGAGGCTGAGAGGATTGATAAAGAATGATATATGCTTGTAGTGGGCTAAACTGCCGAGCTCTTGAAGGTCCCAACCCTGTGTCCTTGAGGAGCTCAGCGGGCTATGAGGCGCGGAACATGAAGTGACTGAGTTTGGCTGAACGGCTGGTTGTTGCCGAAAGATCTCCAACCGACTCTTGTGCTCACGTTTCGGAAGTCGTTCAGGAATAGCCAGGGCTCCATCTCCAACCGACTTGTCTGACCTGAGTGATTCACAAAAGGTGGTTCACACACGTGGGTATAACCGTTTTCCAACCTACGTCATATGTGATGTCAGCTGAAGTACCTTGCATGCCGAACATGTACATACTTGGAGGGCAAGTTTTTGAGGTTCTATATAAGGGACAAGGATAAACCGTAAAGAGGTGCTCACTCTAACCTAGAGCTTCCTAACTCTTCTCCTGCTTCCGTCCTCTGGTTAGGCACTAATGGTGGGTGTTCATGGCGCAGGTCAGATCCTGTGGAGGAGCCCTAGCCCAAATCCGAGCCAGAGTACCGCCGGGTCCAACATCGATAAACCAGCACACCACAATGCTCAAGTACTTTTCGTATGTCAGCTGATAAATGCTTCCTAGAAAAATTTGAGACCGAATATGAGGATCGGTTTCCTCAACTGTGGAGCATTTATTAAGAGAAACTAGGTTTTTTAAAACCAGGCATTTGACACAAGGGCACTGATGGGTTAATAAAGCTGTAGCATCTCACATTATTAACATCGCAATGATTAGCTGATATTGCGTTTCTAGTTGACAATTGTTGTTCCAGTATATTAGATCTACTCGGGCATTCTTCATTGTGGCGGCATAATTATTTAAGTCTTATTAGGGAAATGGCTGTAAGTTGTTTATACCTTTTATGTGGAAGCTCTTCCAGAACCTATAAATTGTTGGAGACTGGAGGTGTTCGTTTCTCGCTTGAGCTAGCTTGCTGAACCATGGTGATTGACATGTATTATCAGTTTCATGTACTTTTTGAGTTTGGCTTGTTCTTCTTCTCTTCCAATGTTTTGCAATGAGGTAGTTATTTCAGTGACATTGACTTGACACAATTTTTGTTCTTTCCCTGCTTTTCTAGATAGTGTATTCATGGTGGCGGGATAGATTCTCTTTGACATCGATGATATCTGTGGCTTTAATTGTGAAATCAGTTTGTTCCGAACTCGAGTGCTCATGGATTTCCTGTATGACAACTAATAGTAGTATGTGCAGAGATTTTGTGCACTCAACCTTTGTGAGAGTCTTATGCAATCTGGAGGGGACTATCATAATATCATCCCAAGTTGAAGTTTTGGGTGATAAAATTTTGCTGGCGAAGGAAGATTTGTGCTGAAGTACCATTTTTTTTACTAAGTGAGAAATGCTTCTTTGATAAGTTTCTGAACAAACGAGGATGATATTCTTGGTCTAATGAAGTACTAGCTATCAAGGGATAATTGGCATTCTGGAACCAAAATTGAGATCTAAGACAGGAGAAGAGCCGAACGCATTCCACACTCGATTCTTTCATTAGTGTTCCATCTGAAGAGTTGTTGCCAAATGCATTGGTTAAAATTGTAAATCTGAACTTGAATTGCTCTTGGCTCTGTTAGGAGGATTTTGAGAGCTTTGTTATCTATCTCTTGGGCAACTAGTTATTTTGTAAAACTCAAGGTGTTCGGGTCATGTTGCGAGTAGTGGCGGATCTAGGAATTTCATAAAAAGGGGTCACCTTTCGAGTACAAATCTGGCCCTGAGATTTCAGGGCGGCAAAACCTTAAATCTGGGCTCTCAACAATAATTGAAAACTATAAAATCACTCAAAATAGTAACGTTATTTTTTAATTAAGATCATGTAAGGGAGCTTATCAAAAAAAGACAAGAAAAATGAACTTTATAAGAGTACTAAATAAATAAATATGGCATGCTATGATTACACTAATAACAGATTTTAAAAAATCCATGCTAGTCCTTTTAGAATTTATAATTACTCTTATAATTTTTTAATGATGTTCAAAATTTAATATACTAACGAAAATTTTAAAATAAAATTTATTAGTTACAGAAAAGAGAAAAATTGAAACAATGTCAACTTATGAGCATTAAACAAAACACAGAAGCAGGATGTTAGCAAGTGCCAAACCACTAAACCACGCACCAGTTTGTTACATATGTTGACATATATATTATTTATTACTTCGCCAAGTGGGTCACGTGACCCTCCTGATCCTACATTGGATCCGCCCCTGATTGCGAGCGCCTCAAACAATCACTAGGGAATGCTTTATTTGTTGCTTGCAGTTTGCTTCCAAGTGCCACATAAGTTCTGTTGTTAATCCTTACTCTCTTAAGCTTGTAGTTGTAGGACAAAAAGCCATCTGTTGTCAACCAGATTCAGGTCTCCAAGACGCTTTTTCTCAGAACGGTAAAACTGGTCGACAAATCTGGAAAATAGATGTGTATTCGCTTTCCTTTCCGGTCCACATTTTACTTAAAATATGGCCTACTGGGCAAAATCTGATAGATTGGTGATCAATTTTTTCCATTGGGCAAAGCCGGAATTGGTTGGATTAACAACTGATGTGTTTAATATAACACGCGAGAAATGATTTTGACCATCGCACACCAGTAGTGGGATAGAATCTGACATGGGTAAACAGTGGTTTAGGATTGATTTGATGCTAGAGAAAATGTGGAATAGGAGAGACAGGAAAGGCCCCAGGAACTCTGCCTTCATCACCCAAAATTGTGTTTGTACTTCAAATATATGGAGTAGTATGTTACATCAGGTGGTTCAACAATAGCTGAAGAACGTTTTACAATAGCAACACATTTATCTCCCTTCTATGAACAGTCCAGTTTATTGAAGAAGATTAAAATCTTGAAGAAATTAGGTATACCCTTGAACAGATAATTTATGCTCATTAAGTAGGAAACAAGGAGCAAGAAGACAACTATCAAAAAGCCTTCTTCGGGATAAATTTATCTCGATCTTTGGTTAATAAGATCCAAGAGGTTTATCGATCCCTGGGGGTGCAGATCCATAATAGGCATGTCGAACTTATTGTAGGTCAAAGAGCATCAAAAGTGTTGGTTTCAGAAGATGGAATGTCTAATGTTTTTTAGGGGATAAATGCTCCAACACAAAAATTTCTTGTAGAATAATCCCTAAAACAAAAAGAAGCTGGCATGACATAGATGGTGAAACTTCACTATCATGCTTCCTTCATAGGAGTTGAATCCATATCAACAAAATCCTTGACCCAAAATGCTTTCAGATAACCAACCTGAAACCAATGATGAGTTCAACTCATCTGTTCTCAGAGAACAAAGTTCAAATTAAACCAGACAGATGACGATGAAAAAACAAAAACTTAGATTTTCTAAAGTTGCTGCATAAGCCTTGAATTAGAGGCTAATGGTGAGTAAGTACAAGACACGGCGCAAAATACTCAAGTTTTGGCGTTCAAGCTTGAACCTTATCAGTTGTTTCTCCTTCCAAGTTCCAAACCTATACCCATATTAACATTTTCAGTTTCTGACTCCCAAATATCCACCTCTCCAAGGTACACGCTCATAAGTTCAGGAACTTCCTTCTCGTATTTAGTCACATACTTCTCCAAGAAAGACTCCTCAGATCCTGAACTTACTGAAAGCCAGCTCATATCTTCCTTCAGCAAGCCCTTCGATAGCAAGACTTTAATAACCGCATATCGTGGCATAGTCCTGTTTTCCAAGCTAAACGTCAGAATTGAGGGGTATCTAGCAAGGGCATTCGAAGGCCACCCCATCTTGTTCATTAAGAATTCAATTACCCTTGCAATCTTATTCTCAGACACATGCATACAATATGGGTCCTTTAAGTATGCTGAGCGTATATCATCCTCAGACCAACCCCACTTCCTGTATGCTGCATAGCACCTGTCCCAAAGAGATCTCCTACATCTCCCTGAAAGACCATGTATCGCTTTGAGAAAAGCCCATGTCGACATATCAAATCCCATTTCCTTAACCTGATTAACTACTTCCTTAAACTGCCTATGATTCTGTATCATAGCATCAGTGTAATGTAGCAATGCGTGATCAATCCTCGATTCTTCCACTCCAACTTCCCTCAAGAAAGCAATATTAGGAACAAGATTTGCTGTGTGATGAGCTGTAAAAATCCATGGAGCTTTCTTTATAGCAGCAACCACCTTCTTATCTGTTTTAAGAATACTCTTGAGGAAATCATAGTACGGTACGATTCGATTCTCTAAGCTTCTAGTCAACAGTTTTGGATCTATAGTAATCAACCTTGTAAGGACTCTTTCTGAAACGCCAATATACTTAAAAAATTCCAGTTTGGGCAAAATGTCTTTCTCAAGATCGGCCACAAGCAGTGCTCCGTGTAACCTCAAAACCTTGGAAATTTGATAATTCGTAACTCCATGGGTTCTAAGAAGATTAAACAAAGCTTGTGTTCTTTCATGTAAATTCACATTCTCATAACCAGGAACAGTAACTACTCGTGACAATATAGGTAAAAAAAAATGATTTGGCGTACCATCTGTGGAGTTCTTTAAGGTTTCAGGAGATAAATCAGTATCTGGGTTGGACCCAGATGAGTTTACACTAGAAGGTGCAACTGAGGAAATGGGTCTGAGATATAGTTGATTTTTGTTGGTGGGTTTTGAATCCACTGCCGTTTTCTTGATAGGGAACAGATTAACCGAATGAAGTACAGAAAACATGGTCACAGATGGTAAGAGTAGAGAAGAACTCACTGCCTTTGAGATTTGTTCAACTGGATTTTCTCACCGGCGACCATTGAATCTTGAAATGGTACTGTTTCTTCATCTGTGTGTTTGAATGATTTTGAGCTGCTCTGCTCACGCAGATTTCAAAGGATTGGGTTTTGTCCTTATCCATTGGTTTGTGTAGGGAACTACTAGTGCACGGAAAAGGGTTTGGCGATACCATCATCCTAAGGATCTGGACCCTTGATATTTAACTTCCAATCCTGGCCGTTGGTCAACCACATCCTAAGGCCCGGCAAAAAGAGAGAGAACACTAGTAACAAAAGTATGAGGTGTGGGGCACTTAAAAATTTGGGGTTGTGAATAGATAGTATCAGTGAGGAAAAAACAAGAGTTTTTTCTTTTTTTTTAATCTTTTTAAAAAAAAATAAGAGTTTGCTATCCAAACTCATTGTTTTGCTTCACGAAAATGAAAAATTAGATAAATTACGTTGAATGAACGAAATTGTACATTGCAATGGTTATAAATACTCTAATTAGTACTAAACAAAGGGCCTCACTCCAAATTCCATTTTTCGTTGTTATAATAAACCGTGACACCACGTATATATAGCATTATAGTGCAACCTTTCCAATTCAATTTTTAAACCCCTATCAAGCCATAAATGCGCTCTAGCAAGTCAACTAATGTGTTTCCCAACTCGAAAGATGTAGCAGAATATAGATGTCACTTTTCTCTCCACATGGGAGTCACAACTAGATTTCAAGTCAATACAGTCATCAGCGTTTCCGGCCATGGAACCCAACTGATTATTCATTATTGTAACTTATTCGGATACAAAAAGCAAGCATATTCACCTCCATATACTACTGAAAACATCATCAGACCAGTTGGAATCCGAAAACCCAGTACTAAACCAATTCCGGGGGTGCAAACTGGTCTCTGGTGCATACCAAATCATCACTGAGTTTTAACTACACATAACACCTTTTTTTTGCTCGGCGCATAAGTTATAACACACCACCTAACTTCTTACAGGAGTTGAACTTGCTTCCATGTACAGCTGTATGTTTTGGAAGTTTGTTTTTTTTGGGGGGGGGGGGGGGGGGGGAAGTGAAATGACAAAAAAAATTACGAGGAAGAGGAAGGTTTCTTGGAGAGGAGAGCTTCAAGAGATTTGGGGTCAGTAACTGCAGGGCTACAAGTGAAATTTTGACAGACAAGAGCTACCACCTTGCCAACAGCAAAAGTACTCCTTGCCATGGCGGTAATGTGACCGTTATTTTCTTCCCAAAATTGCAACTCTTCTTCGTTGGTGGGGTCTATGTGAATGACCTGACAAAATTGCACCAGAAACAAAATTAGATTGCAGAAAAGAAAAGAAAATTGAGTGTTCATTAAGTTTTTGTTTTCTCTACACTGCAAAGAAGTGGACTCGGGACACCAACAGCGCAATTTGGTCACCTCACGGATGTTATCTCAGCTCAGTTCAGTTCATTTCATTTCAAGCCACTTTTGTGTGCAAGTAAACATCTTGAATGACTTCGTATCGGGAAAAAAATTCCGCCTGGAAAACATGTGCATGCATAACTGGAAATTTAGAACTACCAAGGGTATTCGTTTAGTTTTGGTTTCCCTCACAGACAAGTGGACTTAGGACCCCAAGAGGGCTATTCCGTCATTACACAACTATATCACTTCTATGTGGAAGTAAACATCTTCAATGAATTTATATGAACAAGCTTGACCTAGATTTTATATAGGCATAAGTCATAAGAAAGAACTCACAGTTTTGTTAGGATCATATGATGAATGAGCAGCCGCAAGCATGTTTTCAAACTCTAAGGAGGACTTGGGTCCAACCAAGATGACTTGCTTACGGGAAGGAACAGAAAGCATGTCCGCAGCACAGCACATTAAAGGCACAGCCATAGCCATTTCTTCCAATCTCTTCTCAAAAACTGCCTGTAAATCCAATTGACAAAATACCTGACCGATCATTACTTCCCAAACATTATTGTGTATTGAACGCGGAAATTATTTAGATAAGCGAGCAAACCAGCAGATGCTCGGCAGTTTGTCTGTAATGATCACACCTATCACCAGAAACCATAGAGGCCAATCTAACCAGATTGATCACGGAGACCGAGTTTCCTGAAGGTTCCGCCCCATCATGATCTTCTTTTACTCTGAGTAGAACTGAAGGATCTTCCCCAGGGGTATTGAAATACCCACCTCCACTCCTATCAAGAAACAACTCATCCTGCAATAGAGAAAATTTCAAGAAATTCGTATTTTAACAACTATCAAGGACTCCCTTCGTCCCTTAATCCTGGCAGTCCTGTTGTTTAATCCGATCAAAAATTTATGTTTTCAATACAAAAATCAAAATTTGTCGACTAGTTAAAAGATCTCAATTAGTCCTGACATAAAGTTTTCAAAATCATCTAAAAAGAGTTGAAAAATAAACATGCATAGTGTATAAGATTTTTTAAGAAAACCAGATAGCACAAAAGGACCAACAATTTATGATAAAGCTAGTACTAAGGGGAAATGAGATTGGGCAAATGGTTCTTGCCTGGATTTCTTGTAGTTCAATTGCCCAAATGATCCAAAATATTTCACCACCATATTCATAAATATCCAGCAACCCCGATATTAGAAAAGCATAATCATCCAGAAATCCAGGCGCTTTAGATGGGCCATTCCTAAAGCTGTGTTGCAGCCTACGTGCTTGCTGGTTGTAAAGGTGCTTTCTGATAAATGAAGCCGCCTTTTCTGCCACTTCCATGTATTCCTTTGGCTGAAATTTGACAAACTTCTTACACGCATGATTGAGAGAAAAACCTTTTTACTAATCTACCCATAAAGAGCAACATAAGTATAAAAAGTTGAAATCTCACATCAGAGCCAGCAACAGGGAAGTTGAATTTAGTCTCATCATGTTCACCCTTCAGGATTTTAGAAGCTCTTGCGAAAGCAGAAATTGCAAGTCCATTCCATGATACAATTACCTAGCAAGTAAATTATAAACCATACCATTCATCACAACTACGAAGTTTTAACAGCATAATTATTCCTTTTGTACGAGGAATATTTGATACCTTATCATCCAAATGTGGCCGTGGTCGTGTTGATCGAACAGAAAAAAGTTCCCTCCTACATGTACCCAGAGCATCTACGTACTTCTCGATAGGCATGCTGAATTTCGACGCCATTGCCTCAGTACTATTCCTCTCTATGAGCACATTTTTCCCCTCGAATTCATTATGAGGATCACTCATTCTTGAGAGGTCACAATTCCCTGATGGTTTAACATAGTAATGCTCCTTAAAAAGGGTTGCATGCTCTCCAACTGTATCTTCCACCTTAGATGTCGAAAGCAGATGAAAATAATGAGGAAAAAGATAAGAAATGGAAACAAAGACACCAGCATGTAATCTTAAGATATGTTCTCTATCTTCTTGTTGAAACCTGTCACTAATAGAATACTGTATCCTCACCGTTCTATTTGAACTTGAATAGTGTAGAATCAAACAACAGAGTAATGATTGAAGAAGTATAGTACTACAGATGCTCAGGCTATCAAGGACTGTATTCTGTACATGAGACCCACAATGTAAAGCAGATGTAACAAATACTAAGCAGTTGATTTGTATTACTAGAGAACAAATTGATTTTTGAGATACAGCAAAAGCTATGTAGAAAAAGATATCTCCATGATTGCCAAATGGGCATGTATAGACTCTGGAAATCAATGAATGGACCTTGTCTCATCGAAATCTAGGGGAAAACATAGTTGAATATACCTCACGGCTGGTCCAAACGTAGAAGGCACCTTCTTTTTTTCTTGTAGCGCCTTCAGCCTCTGCACTGTCAGCATCTTCTGCTGAAAAGATCTCTCCACTGGGCCCAATCATGTCTCTCCTCAAATAATCAAGAATATCCCGAGACACATTTGAGTAGTAGAGATCTTTGGTGATGGAAAAGGCATCTAAATAAACATTAGCAAGCTGCCCCTGGTCATACAACATTTTCTCAAAATGCGGAACTGCAAAAAAACAAAGCAGTTTCAACAACTTCTTTGCATTGAATAACCAATTATATGCAAACTCAATACATAATCATGCATTTTTTAAGAAATTAATGGGAATCTATGACAGAATATTCTTATTGATAACAAACCATGCCAGCACTCATCCACGCTGTATCTGTGAAAACCCCCTCCAATGTGATCATGGACGCCTCCCCTTGCCATGCATTGCAAACTATATAAAACCATCTGTGAGTCTTCTTTTGCTTTACCCAAGTTCCCAGCTTCCTCTAACTTCTTTGAATGATACAGCATTAGTTGAATCTCAACTGGTCTAGGGAACTTGGGTGCAGAACCAAACCCACCAAACTTGGAATCATAGGATCCAGCCAGCTATAACAAAGAGGAAGCAGAAAGGTTAGAAGAGGTGTACAGAAGATAAAAGTATTTACAGATGCAGAGAGAGAGAGAGAGAGAGAGAGAGATCCCTGTTTATGGATGAGGTGCTGCCATATCAGATACTAACAGGAAAAAAGGAAAAGGGATAATAAAGTGAAACAAAGTTGGGACTAGTCCACATTGGACAAGTCGGAATTCCCCATTTTATCCACATATACAACACATACGGTATGCATGGATTATCATACATCAAGATCTTCACCCCAGAGAAATTTTGTCACAATTAGACTCAAATGTGTCCCCAAGCAATATAAGCACAATATATCCAAAGTGAATGCCCAAAGTGTGGACAACTAGATTGCTAGTGTAATGCAGATGAGCTTTTCAAGGCCAATTATGAATAGCCATTTGTCAACAAGTACCGGATCATGTTCAAAAAAAAAAATTGAGTACCTGATCGGTAAAGACTGGAAGTCCATTCACAAAATAAGCCATGATCAAAAGAGAACGACTAACAAAGACCAAGTGCCAGACACCCATCTATCTGACCAGTACAGACTCATCCATGACGTTTAAAAGGGATAGGCAGAGAAAGATGTAGCATTTCTCCTGACGCGATTAATCTCTTACCTGCTCGGCGCATAGTTCCAGCGCTTTCTGTGGAAGTCCATCTGGTAGACTATTAGAATTTGCACTAGCAGATAATGCTTCCGATAGTTGTTCAATTGCAAAAGCTCCACTCTTAACAAGAACATCTCTCTTATTCTCCCAAGCCTCCTTCACCTTCCTGTCTCAAAACATGGAAAAGTGTACAGAGAAAAAGACTTGTCACAGGAGAGGAAAATTAGTAGAGAGGAATGCAGAAGAAATGACAAATACTAACGAACAATGACATCTGCTCTAGAGAGGTTCAGAATACAGTCCTCAACAGTAACGTTTCATTGGACAATGCACTCAGCAGGTTTGGAGGTATCTACAGTTCCAAAATTAGATGGTGTTCTCACCTAAGTACGGTTTTAAACCCTGGTCTTCCGTAGTTATCATCTGGGGGAAAATAAGTTCCACCCATCAGGGGCTTCAGATCTGGTGAAAGGAAGACGCTCAGTGGCCAACCTCCGCCACCATATAAAGCCTGCACATAAGTCATGTATACCTGGAAAAATCGAACAATTCATCAGCAGAGTAAAACAAGAGTCAGTGGAAAACATCTTCCAAATGCTTCTTTTACCTAATTGATGGACAAACTGTACAACAAGCCGTGCTCTTTTACCTATTTCTATGTCAGTTCTCTAAATGATGAAACTTCACAGAAAAAGACTACCCTTTACCAGTTCTAACTATGTTAACAAGGTATCTGAAAAATGAATAGCAGTAGAGAAATCATAGGAACCCTCAAAGTCAAGAGAACAACCCCAAGAAAGTGATTCCAATATCTTCATAAGCTTATATATTTACCTTATCAACATCTGGACGTTCTTCTCGATCTACCTGTTGCAACAATAAGAAACAAAAATTCTTTTCAGATTACACAAAAAAATTACCCACCTCAAATTGGATGAGATAGTTGGAACAACTCCTGTAATAAACAAGACACAAACTGACCTTGATACTAACAAACCAATCATTCAGCAATTTTGCAACCCCTTCATCCTCAAAGGATTCCACCTCCATTACATGACACCTTTACAATAGTTTCCACCAATAAATCAGCCATTAACCATCA
>BPLS01000279.1:403121-422779 GCA_019656275.1 Rhododendron kiyosumense | reverse complement strand
GCCAATATGAAGTTTTCATTAGACAATGAAGGATTAATCTCCACAACGAAGGCCAAATCTCACCAGTGGCAGGTGCTGTATCCAACTAGTAGCCAGCAAAATTAAAAACCAATCACTGTTAGTATCACAATTCAGCACCTAGTCCTTTACGGACACCTTTACGGACAAAATGATTTAGAGATAGACTGTACTTGATAAGAAGATCGGAACGTCTCTGCTGCGAGCTTCTTTGAATGCTTCTTCACCCCATGGATACCAATTCACCTTCAGATTAGAAAAGACTCAGATGGGTATCGCAATCAAGACTCAAATTTCATGAAAGAAGCTAGAAAGCTGGAGAACGAAATTCAAATAATCTGAAACTTTAGATCTAACCCAGAAGCTTAACTATTTAGGTAGGGAGGTCACAACACTATATTAAGCGACCACTCATACCATCCCCAACCTATCATGGGATTAGATTCCTTAACATTCCTCTCACGTACAACCGCATTTGAGGTATGTCATGTGAAACTTCTTTTGGGTCTATCATCGCGCACCCTTTTCGTTGAGCCTTTTTCGATACTCTGTAGTAACTTTAGATTCAACCCAAAAGCTTAAGCTATTAGGTGGGGAGGTGATAAGCACCCAGAAATGTAATGAAAGGGTGCGCTAGTGTCTAGGTTTAGTTTAATTTACTCATTAATTAGTTGTTTTTAACTTAGTTGTCTCGTAGAGTTTGTTTGTTTTGTTTTGTAGGAGAATCGCTTAATAAGGAGCTTTAAAGGCTTAAGGCATGTCATGGCCTGAAGTTGCCCGATGGCCAAGGCGCAGCTCAGGCAGAGCCCAGGCAGAAGCAGCCGGCGCCAAGGCAAGACCAGGCGACGCTCGAGCAGAGCCAAGGCAAGATCAAGGCACAGCTCCACTATTGAGCCCGGCATCGATGGGATGCCAAATTTGACATCGATGCCGAGGTCATTAGTGCCCCAAAACCCTTATCAGCTTAGGCATCGATGGGATGCCAAATTTGACATCGATGCCGAGCCCATTAGTGCACCAGTTCCTTATTGACCTCGGCATAGATGGGATATAATTCTTTCCATCGATGCCGAGGCTAATAGTGGCCCAGCTTAAGCACTTTGCCATCGATGCCGACGGCCTTAGGGGCGAATCTTCAGAGCATCGTGGGAATATTCCAGGCGCGGATCTCCTGAGTATTTAAGTTTGTGACATCATTTTTGTAAAAAGAAGGAGTAGCACGTTTTTACATAATTTCTAGATCTAGCTTAGGTTCATTTTTGCTTTTTGCATTGTTCTTGAGTGTTCTTGTTTTTCAGCCCTTCAATATTTCATTTTCTGCCTTAATTAGTTAGTTTTTGATAATTTCGCCTTTATTAAAGTTGTTCCTCTAGTCCCGATCTATCTTAATCTCTAGTTTAATTCTAGTCTTGTCTTTTCAATTATGCTTAGTCAATTTTCGCTTGCTCTTATCTTCGTAGATATGCGTGAGTAGTTTCGAGGGTTGGGTCATGGGATGATTAGCATCCCGTGGCTTGGGTAAAAATTGCATTTTTCACCAATAAAGCTTCAATTTTTAGATTTGAAAATTAATGTGGGGTTCGGATTCATTTGGGGAGTTACCGAGGTGTTAACCTCTTTGATCATGTGTAGGTAGGAGCTTCGCCTACCTACCACACATGATGCTTAGAGCTCTGTCGCTCGAGGGGTTCACCAAATGGGTTCTAGAGCTAGCTTGATAATCGAATCTCTTTTTCCCGGTTTTGATACCTACAATTGTGTATTTTAAATCGTGTGGATTGGTGAAAAATGTGATTTAGCCCAAGTCATGAGTGCTAGGATTCCTAGACCTAACCTGCCTTTTTCCTAGTTTATTCGTTCTTAATTAGCCATTTTAATTCCACCGTTCAAAGTAAAACCAAGTTGACTGGCTAAAAGTCGAAAACCCTACTTGCATCTACAAATCCGAGGCGAGCCATAAACTAATTCCCTTGGGTACGATCTCGGACTTCTCCGGATTATTATGCTTCAAATGACGTATTAAGCCCTACGCTTGGGGTAATATTCTTCAACACGGAAGATAACGAAGCATTTTTGGCGCCGTTGCCGGGGATTTCTTATTATGGCTTTCTTGGAGGTTCGACAAACCACTGTAAGTATACCGCTTTCGTCTCTTAGTAGTAGTTTAGTAGTATGTGTTAGCTTAGCTTACGTGTTAGTAGCTCATATTTAGTTGGGTGGATACCTCTAACCTGACTGTGGTGTCTAACCTGAGGTGTAACGAAGCCTAGCTAAATATCGAGTTATCTTAGTTAGTTAGTTTAGTTACTTAGTTTAATTTGATTGCATTGCTTAGCCGAGGTGGTGGCATAACCCCTCGCATATCTTGATTGCTGAAGTTGAGGTGGCGGCATAGCCCCTCCAGTCTGTTAGCTTGTAGTTAGTAGTTAGTAGTTGTTTTTGTGTATGCGTGTGTTTCGAAGCCCGACTTCAAATCGGCTTCATCGCTCTTCTTCACCACCGAGGATCCGCAGCATTGTCAGGGCGTATCCTGCACATTCTCCTCCTCGCAAAGTAAATCGCAATAGCAAAGGCCCAATGGCCGAAGCAGCTCCAGTTCGTACTTTGCGTGATTATTTGAATCCCGAGCGAGCTCCTCAAGTATCGCCTATTATTATTCCAACTCCGACCGCTGCGAACGCATTTGAATTCAAGGCTGAATATTTGAGGGTAATTCCAGAGTTCCGGGGGAGAGAATTAGAAGATCCATATTTGCATATCCGGGAATTCGAGAATATTCTGCACTCTTTTGTTACAGTCCAGGGGCAACTTGACCAAGCTAGGTTGAAGTTATTTCCGTTCACTCTCAAGGACAAAGCAAAACAGTGGTTTAACTCTTTGAAGCCTCAATCGTTGCGTAATTGGGGTGAGGTCCAGGATGCTTTTACTTCTAAGTTCTTTCCCGCAAGCCGTACTAAGTTACTTATCGATCAGATTCAGAGTTTCAAGCAAAGAGATGGGGAGACATATCACAAATATTGGGAGAGATACAAAGACTTGCTTATGTCGGTTCCGCACCACAATTTTCCACTATATCTCCGAGTTAACTACTTCTATACCGGATGCTCCAAAGAAAGTAAGCAGCTCTTGGATACGATGGGAGGTGGTGATTTCTTGGGAAAAACACCAGAAGACGCTTGGGATTACTACGAATCCTTAGCTGAAAGGACTCAGTCTTGGCAATTCACTGATCCAGGGGATAGAGCGATGTTTTCTCAAGGTCCTACGGGCTCAGGCAAATTCTCTATTGCGGAGCATACAGCTGTTGAAACTCGATTGGAAGAGATTGCCCGAAAACTTGACAAGTTGGAGCTTAAAAGCGCTCAATCTCAAGAAGTGAAAGTTGTACAACAAACGGAGGAAATTTGTGTTATTTGTGAGATGGTAGGCCATTCGACTGAGGCTTGTCCGAATATTCCGGCTTTGAAGAACGTGATTAGTGGGCTTGCTCAAGAAGAGGTTCATGCAGTTCAACGTTTCGAGCCCTATCCTCAATATTCGGGAACACGTCAACACCCAGGATTTCGTTGGAGTCAACAGGATGTGGGGGGTTCTTCTTCTTCTCAAGCTCCACCACAAGCTTCTCAATTACCATGGAAACAACCACAAAACGCCTTCCGATTCCCTAATTCTCAAGGTCCGCCCGGTTTTGCTCAACCCGGTCAATTCCAACATGCCAACCAATTTCAACAACCCCCTGCTCAGTTCCAACAGCAACCTGCTCAATTCCATCAACAACCACCAAAGCGTTCTTGGGAAGATCAATTAAGTGCTCTCATGCAAAGTCAAACTGTGATTAATGAGCAACAAACTCAAATGATGAATGATATCCGGAATCAGTTGGGGAAGTTGACAACCACGGTGGGTATGCTTCAACAAGAGAAAGGAAAGTTTCCAACTCAACCTCAACCTAATCCGCAATCAACGTCTACGCCACCTCATTCTCAAGGTCTTCACTTTGCTAGCTCTTCGGTGACTTTCCCCGAGCAGGCAAAGGCTATTATTTCTCTTCGAAGTGGAAAGACGGTTGATAATCAAGTGGTGATGCCTCCGGAGCCGTCCTTGTTACCTCCTCCTATCGATCGTTCAAGTCCTACACCGCCTCTTGGGGAATCTCCCAAGGAGCCGAGCACTGAGGTTTTGGAAGATAAGGCAAAGGAAAAGGGTAAGGAGAAGGAAAGTGGTCCGGATCCTAAAGTTGTTTCAATACCGGCACCCTTCCCCAATCGTTTAAGGGCTTTGGCGAAACCAAATTTGAATACGGAATTGCATGAGTTGTTCAATCAAGTGAAGATCAACATTCCTCTTATGGATGCGATCAAGCAAATCCCGTCATATGCCAAGTTTCTTAAAGATCTATGCACTCGAAAGCGCAAGTTGAATGTTCAAAAGAAGATCTTCTTAACCGAGCAAGTGAGTTCCATTATTCAAACGAGTATCGCTCCGAAGTACAAGGATCCAGGAAGTCCCACCATTGCTGTCACTATTGGAGGGAAACGTATCGAGCAAGCTCTTCTTGATCTTGGTGCGAGTGTCAATCTACTTCCATATTCTGTTTATCGGGAGCTCGGGTTAGGGGAAATGAAACCGACTCGTGTTACGTTGCAATTGGCTGATCGGAGTGTTCGAACACCGAGGGGAGTTGTAGAAGATGTTTTAGTGCAAGTTGGACAGTTCGTCTATCCGGTGGATTTTGTGATTCTTGATACCAATTCAAGTGATTCTTTGGCTACTTCTACCCCAGTTATTCTTGGAAGACCTTTTCTAGCTACGGCGGATGCGGTTATCAATTGTCGGAATGGACTTCTCAACATGACTTTCGGTAACATGAAGATGGAAGTCAATGTTTTTAATGTGGGCAGTCAAATGGGGGATGATGAAGACGTGGATGAAGTCAGCCTAATTGATACTCTTGTGGAGGAACATGTCGATGAATTGTTGTTTCACGATCCCTTGGAAGTTGCTCTCACGGCGGATGAAATTGACTTTCTAGAGTCCTCCGAAGTGAACTATCTTTACTCGCTACTCAATGAAACGGATGAAGTGTGTGCAATGGATGCATGGGGCCCCAAAGTGGAAGAATTTGAAGAACTTCCCGTATTGGAAAAGAAAGTGCTACCTTCTAGTGTGGAACCACCAAAATTGGAATTGAAGCCTTTACCGGATACATTGAAGTATGCTTTCCTTGGAGACAACGATACTTATCCGGTGGTCATTTCTTCATCTCTCGGGAATCTCCGAGAGACAAAGTTGATTAATTCACTTAAGAAGCATAAGAAGGCTATTGGATGGAACATTGCTGATATCAAAGGGATTGATGCTACCTTGTGCTCTCACCATATTGCTTTGGAAGAAAATGTTAAGCCATCTCGCCAACCCCAACGCCGTTTGAACCCGATTATGAAGGATGTAGTTCGGGCGGAGGTTCTTAAGTTGCTTGATGTGGGAATTATTTATCCTATTGCCGATAGCAAGTGGGTGAGTCCAATCCAAGTTGTCCCAAAGAAGTCTGGAGTTACAGTTGTACGTAATGAGGAGAATGAGTTAGTGCCAACACGGGTGCAAACGGGCTGGAGGGTTTGTATTGATTATCGGAAACTCAACGCCAGCACAAGGAAAGACCATTTTCCCTTACCATTCATTGATCAAATTTTGGAACGCATAGCGGGGCACGCTTTCTATTGCTTTTTAGATGGGTACTCTGGGTATAACCAAATTGAAGTTGCTTTAGAAGACCAAGAGAAGACGACGTTCACTTGCCCATTCGGGACTTTTGCTTATCGCCGGATGCCATTTGGGTTATGCAACGCTCCGGGGACTTTTTCAAGGTGCATGATGGGGATTTTTAGCGATATGGTTGAGAAGATAGTCGAGGTTTTCATGGATGACTTCTCTGTTTTTGGCGACTCTTTTGACGAGTGCTTGGCTAATTTGGAGAAAGTGCTGACGCGGTGTGAAGAGAAGAATTTGGTATTGAATTGGGAGAAATGTCACTTTATGGTAACCGAAGGTATCGTTCTTGGTCACATTGTGTCGTCCAACGGAATCGAGGTGGATAAGGCCAAGGTTGACCTGATTCGGAATCTCCCTACTCCGAAGTGTGTGAAGGACATTCGATCTTTCTTGGGACATGCCGGCTTCTATCGAAGGTTTATTAAGAATTTCAGTGCTATTGCCCGGCCTTTATGTCATTTGCTTTCAAAGGATGTTCCTTTTGAGTGGACCCCAGCATGTGAAGAGGCTTTCAACAAGCTCAAATCCAGTCTTATTTCACCACCTATCGTGAGATCTCCGGATTGGGAATTACCGTTTGAGCTTATGTGCGACGCAAGTGACTACGCAGTCGGAGCTGTTTTGGGGCAAAGGAAAGAGAAGGAGACCTATGTGATCTATTATGCTAGTAAGACACTGAATGATGCTCAAATGAACTACTCAACCACGGAAAAAGAGTTGCTAGCAATTGTCTTCGCTTTGGAAAAGTTTCGGTCTTACCTAGTTGGGGCTCCAATCACTGTCTACACCGATCATTCTGCGCTCAAGTATCTCTTCACAAAACCGGATGCCAAGGCACGCCTGATTCGTTGGATCCTCCTCTTACAAGAATTCGATATTACGATCAAAGATAAGAAAGGGGTCGAAAATGTTGTGGCGGATCACTTATCGCGCTTGGAGTTCGAAGACATCACCGCTCATATCCCTATTGGCGACTCCTTTCCCGACGAGCAACTATTCGGTATATCCTCCACTCCATGGTACGCGGATATCGTCAATTATTTAGTAACGGGGTTGACTCCAGAACACTGGAACATTCAAGAAAAGCGCCGGTTCTTAACCGAGGTAAAGAGGTTCTCTTTCGATGATCCATATCTTTTCAAATATTGTGCGGACCAACTGGTTCGCCGCTGTGTACCTGACTCCGAGCAGCAGAGTGTAATCAAATTCTGTCACACGGAGGCCTGTGGGGGACATTTTTCTTTTAAGAAGACCGCCGCAAAGATTTTACAAAGTGGATTCTATTGGCCGCACTTATACAAGGATACGTATACTTTTTGTCGGAGTTGCGCGCGTTGTCAACTATTGGGATGTGTCACGCAACGGAACGAGATGCCCCTTACGCCCATTATCATCATCGAAGTCTTTGACTGTTGGGGAATTGATTTTATGGGACCTTTCCCTTCGTCTTTTGGTTACATCTACATTCTATTGGCAGTTGATTACGTATCGAAGTGGGTTGAAGCTATTCCTACACGCACGAATGACCATTCTGTGGTGGTTGAGTTCTTGCGGGACAATATTTTATCGAGGTTTGGGATGCCAAGGGCCATAATTAGTGATCAAGGGACTCATTTTTGCAATCGGGCCATTGCCGCTTTGATGAGGAAATACTTTAGCATTCACAAGGTTTCAACGTCTTATCATCCTCAGACGAACGGTCAAGCGGAGCTCGCGAATCGAGAAATCAAGAATATCTTGGAGAAAACGGTTAATCCCAACCGCAAGGATTGGTCTACTCGCTTGGTGGATGCTTTATGGGCTTATCGGACCGCTTACAAGACAATTTTGGGAATGTCTCCTTATCGACTTGTTTATGGGAAAGCTTGCCATTTACCGGTGGAACTCGAACACAAGGCTTATTGGGCAATCAAGAAGCTCAACTTCAATTTACCTCTTGCTGGTGCTCATCGGAAGCTTCAATTGACAGAACTTGAGGAAATGAGGTACAATGCTTACGATCATTCAAGTGCTTATAAGTCTAAAATCAAGGAAAGGCTTGATAAAAGAATTGTGATTAAAAACTTTGAACCGGGCCAAAAAGTTTTGTTGTATAACTCTCGTTTGCATCTTCATCCCGGTAAATTGCGGTCCCGATGGGCCGGTCCTTATGTGGTTAAAACTGTCTTTCCTCATGGTGCAATAGAGGTAGTGAACATGAATAATGGTTCGTCTTTTAAAGTGAACGGTCAAAGGCTTAAGCCTTTTCTTGGGGGCTTCGAAATTGGAGAGCCCGATGAAGTTTTGGTCGATCCTGTGTACTCGGATGACCCTGTTTGATAGCTTGTTTTAATTTAAATTGCACGGGGAGCGAAAGCGTAACCGCTGAACTTAACTGTTTGTCGGACCCGGCCCCCGGGTAGGGGGTACCCACCATTGACTTGGGTATATGTAGCTCCGCACGCCGCTACTAAAAAAAGGATCGTGTGCCCAGCTCCGGTTCGAAGGGCAAAACCATTTAATATCAGTGACATAGGGCTTTAATTAGTCTTTCTGATAGGAGTAATTCACAGTAAACCACTCACGCCTTCCAGATTAGCCCCAACGGGGGCGATAGGGATCCTTAGGTTAAGCCTTAATATTCCCGTGCTCGCGCACTTGGCTCTGTTTTGTGCTTACCTGGTTACGATCTTAGGGGACGCTGAACTTAATTGTTTGGCGAAGTCTAGCTGTGACTTTGACGCTCCGAGTTCTGATATTAAATTTGTAAATATTGTACATATTTGTTTTTCTTTCGTGCTTTGCTCTCTTTTCGTTTAGCTATGCATGTTTTGTTTAGTTTTGGTTATGTTTTGTTTTATGTTTGCATTGAATAAAATCTTGGAGATATATCACATGAAAAGATATCACCAATGTGTTAGTGTAAAAAGGGCTTTCATTAGCTTTTCTTGGTAATAGTTTATCGTTAATGATCCATGCACTCCGCGATTGCCCCTAATCGGAGGCAACTTAGGTCTGTGAGTGAGGTTTGATATTGCCTGGAGTGCACGCTAGGTTGTATCTTGTCCTTACTTGTTTTTGATCCTAGGGGACGCTGAACTTCATTGTTTGGCGAGGTCGAGCGATAAATTTTATTACGGGCGCTAGCATAACACATGTTCAACGGTCTAGTATAGCCACCCATTACTTACCCCCCGG
Source organism: Rhododendron kiyosumense (assembly GCA_019656275.1). Classification (NCBI taxonomy): domain Eukaryota; kingdom Viridiplantae; phylum Streptophyta; class Magnoliopsida; order Ericales; family Ericaceae; genus Rhododendron; species Rhododendron kiyosumense. The sequence continues at coordinate 413,812 of BPLS01000279.1, read as the reverse complement.
TAAGAAATGGGAAGAAAAGTATGACTCGTGTGATCGCGTGAGGATCGGGTGGTGCATGTCATTCTGTGTTGCATGTTTTGTTTTGTTCTTTGCATGTTCTTTGTGTTTATCTTTATTTTCTGTCTTTTCATTTCGGTTTAGTTGAAGCCGGATAACACGGGCCGGTGGTTCTAATGTCAATTGTTTTGTGGAAAGTCGTTCTCTTAAGTCTTCTGCAGGGTTTATGTGCTACCACATCAGCCTTGGTAGATTGGGTCTAAAGCCGGAGTGAGTGAGGCATTCAGGAGCCCTAAGCATGGGTGTGGCTATGCGCCGCGGTTGTTAGTCCGATAAAGCTTTGGATATGGCCCTGTGTGACTGGCTATGGTTCCGAGTTGGTAGAACCGAAGGAGTGAACCCTGGAAGCATCTAATCTGGCTGGAGCAAAACATTGGCATAAAATCCTCCAACTTGGTCGAGGTATTTAGGGGTTGACATTCCCCTTGGACGGTACATTCGCGCACTCTTCCTTTCTTCGCTCTTGTTCCTAATGCTATGAGGGCATAGCATCGCTTTAAGTTGGGGGGAGGGGTTAGCTTATGTGCTATTTGTTTACTTTTTGTTCTTTATGTGTTGCATTCTAGTTGCATTTGTGTGATTTGTGTTAAATTTGAAAATTTCAAAAACAATAGAAATTGTAAAAATCCAAAAAAATGTGAAAATTCAAAAATTTCAAAAATAAATAAAGGCTTTTACTTGCAAATCTTTCCTTTTAACATGATTTTTAGTTTTGTTCATGACTTGTTGCATGCTCAATCATTGTTAGTTGGCAAGAGTTCATAACAATCCTAAGAATTTTTGTGCTTCTTGATTTGCATGCTTAGTTGAAAATTGAATGGGTTAAGTTTTGAGCAAATTTTTGAGCAAGTTTTGGCCCATATCCCCATCTTCCAATAAATTGCTTGTAGTTAGGTGAATAATCGCATGTCCATGACTAGTTGTGTTTAAATGTCGACTTTCAATCATTTTGGAATCCAAAGCGCACTTAGGAAAGGATACAAGGCATTCTTTGCATGATCATACCACATATGTGTCACCTAGTCCTATTTTGCATCCTAGTCTATTTCCCATTCTTTGCTTTAACCTAAGTGGCCGGATGTTTGGAGGGTTGCGTGATAATGATTTTCAATGATTCAAGGAGATTTGGGGGCGGTGTGAATGTGATAGAAGTGGTTGAAATGCGAAATGGCAAAAAATATTGATACATGATTCCCTATCTTTCCTCTCTCACTACAAAAGTTAAAGCCCCAAATTTTCATCTCCCTCTCCAAAGAGCCCCAAAATTGGCTCATCAATCTCTCTCCCTACTAATCTCACCTCAAATGACCCTATTCTTCAAAGAAAAGAAATCAAAGAAATGCTATGAAAGGGCGGATTCAAAAGAGGATTGAATACTTTGATAAGAGATTTGGTTTGACTTATGGGCTAGCATACATTCTGGATAAGAAAAAGTTCAATGGAAAAGGGGAAGCTCAAGGCTCAATATCATGAGAAGCCGGATGAGGATGGTGACTAGATGTGATAGAGTCGGTGGTAGTAGTTTAGTAGGCCTTCTCTAGTAGTTTTCTTTATTTCTTTTTCGTAACCGTGTTTGGTGTTTGGCTGGCGTGTGGTTATATTTTGGGTAGTTTAGAGTCGGTAGTGGCCAAAGGGTAGATGAACCATGCTAGCATATGGCCACTACACTATTTTGTAGTCCCTTCCCTTTGTAACCAAGGTCATTACAAGCTGAAAAAGTCCTTAGTTGATCTTTTGTGCGCCCTGGATTCCTCTTTGATTGACTGTTTGATGGTTGCATAATTAGTTAATGGCATGCTTTCCTTTTGTTAGCCAAATTCCATCTGCTTGTGTTTAATTCTGTTGAATAAAGTGCTGTAGTTTCTTGAGGCATAGTATTTCTTGTTCACTATTGCCTGTTTGTCAAGCACTTCACCGGTGGATATGGTTTAGTCTGAACTCGCAAGTTTTGTGTCCCGTATCCTCCCATTGTTCGAGGACACAAACCTTTTTAGCTTGCTCTTAGACTTGCTTGTTACTTAGTGTGTTTAATTGGATGCTAAAATTGTGAATTGTAGAAATGAAATAAAAAGCCGGATTGTTGAACTCTTGCTAGTTGGTAATGTTGAGCATGTTCTAAGTTGTGAATACGGAAGGATTGCATAGTTCTAGTTTTCTATTTTTCGTATGTTATTTGCTAGGGACTAGCAAACCTTAAGTTGGGGGGCGTGATAAGCACCCAGAAATGTAATGAAAGGGTGCGCTAGTGTCTAGGTTTAGTTTAATTTACTCATTAATTAGTTGTTTTTAACTTAGTTGTCTCGTAGAGTTTGTTTGTTTTGTTTTGTAGGAGAATCGCTTAATAAGGAGCTTTAAAGGCTTAAGGCATGTCATGGCCTGAAGTTGCCCGATGGCCAAGGCGCAGCTCAGGCAGAGCCCAGGCAGAAGCAGCCGGCGCCAAGGCAAGACCAGGCGACGCTCGAGCAGAGCCAAGGCAAGATCAAGGCACAGCTCCACTATTGAGCTCGGCATCGATGGGATGCCAAATTTGACATCGATGCCGAGGTCATTAGTGCCCCAAAACCCTTATCAGCTTAGGCATCGATGGGATGCCAAATTTGACATCGATGCCGAGCCCATTAGTGCACCAGTTCCTTATTGACCTCGGCATAGATGGGATATAATTCTTTCCATCGATGCCGAGGCTAATAGTGGCCCAGCTTAAGCACTTTGCCATCGATGCCGACGGCCTTAGGGGCGAATCTTCAGAGCATCGTGGGAATATTCCAGGCGCGGATCTCCTGAGTATTTAAGTTTGTGACATCATTTTTGTAAAAAGAAGGAGTAGCACGTTTTTACATAATTTCTAGATCTAGCTTAGGTTCATTTTTGCTTTTTGCATTGTTCTTGAGTGTTCTTGTTTTTCAGCCCTTCAATATTTCATTTTCTGCCTTAATTAGTTAGTTTTTGATAATTTCGCCTTTATTAAAGTTGTTCCTCTAGTCCCGATCTATCTTAATCTCTAGTTTAATTCTAGTCTTGTCTTTTCAATTATGCTTAGTCAATTTTCGCTTGCTCTTATCTTCGTAGATATGCGTGAGTAGTTTCGAGGGTTGGGTCATGGGATGATTAGCATCCCGTGGCTTGGGTAAAAATTGCATTTTTCACCAATAAAGCTTCAATTTTTAGATTTGAAAATTAATGTGGGGTTCGGATTCATTTGGGGAGTTACCGAGGTGTTAACCTCTTTGATCATGTGTAGGTAGGAGCTTCGCCTACCTACCACACATGATGCTTAGAGCTCTGTCGCTCGAGGGGTTCACCAAATGGGTTCTAGAGCTAGCTTGATAATCGAATCTCTTTTTCCCGGTTTTGATACCTACAATTGTGTATTTTAAATCGTGTGGATTGGTGAAAAATGTGATTTAGCCCAAGTCATGAGTGCTAGGATTCCTAGACCTAACCTGCCTTTTTCCTAGTTTATTCGTTCTTAATTAGCCATTTTAATTCCACCGTTCAAAGTAAAACCAAGTTGACTGGCTAAAAGTCGAAAACCCTACTTGCATCTACAAATCCGAGGCGAGCCATAAACTAATTCCCTTGGGTACGATCCCGGACTTCTCCGGATTATTATGCTTCAAATGACGTATTAAGCCCTACGCTTGGGGTAATATTCTTCAACACGGAAGATAACGAAGCAGGAGGTCCCCACATTATAATGTTGAGTGATTGCTCGTCTCATACCCAAGCAATCCGTGATTGTATACCTTAACAATTGGATGGTGAGAAACTAAGGAAGAAAGGTTATAGGAGTAGTGAAACTTATCAGATTCCTTCCATTAGCAAAAAACCAAAATCCCCACGTCAACTAAGACCATCTCCAATTTTACCCTTCCTTTTACGTATTGATTTGGTTAAAATCTTCATTTCCTATGAACCATTCCAACTTCTTCATCAAATCTTTCAGAAAAAAAGCTCCCAGCTTATCCCAAAAACCCATTTGTTCCTTGACAAATTAGGCTCTTCCCTAATTTAATATTACTTTCGTAAAAGGATTGGAGCTCTCATCTTCAGCCCTTTTCCATCAAATCCAAGTTTGATAAAAACTTCGTGGATGATTAGAAGTGCCCTTAGACACATACTTATTAGGACCCAGATACCAATGGTTTCTTTATTCCTGCCCTCTACAGTGAATGAAAGGAAAATATCATCAGAGTTTCTTGCCAAAATCACTCATTTGGATGGAGTAATTTGGTGAGAAATGTACAGAAATGATATTTTCCGATTGGTTCCTTACCTTTTCTCACCAAATCTCACATGAATTTTGTGAGCAACCAAAAGGGTGTGATTTGGTGAGAAAGGGCTCTCCTTTCTTGTCACACCCTTTATCTCAAAGTAATGACATTTCGATAAATTGAGAAAATTCAATCTTACATACCGGGTTATGAGCATGTTGAAGAAGGTAGGGACTGTGCTCGGCGGCCAGACGATTAGTATGCTTGTGGGTATTTTCTGAAACCGGCTTCTGGGACTGTTCAGCCATGGCAAAGACCTTGTGGGAGTGAATGGGTCGTCGAGATATGACCAAGAAAGGCCAAGAAAGGGACTGATTTCTCGCCCGAGCAATGAGCTGATGATGGTGGTGATTATGAGAGATGAAGTGGCGAAGAGATGGATGGAACAGTAGGCTTTTGAGGATCATAGAAGTGTGGAGAGAGAATGGGAAGGTGTTTTTTTTCAAGTGGGTTTTTATACGGAACATTGTTGTTGGGGAGAGAAAATGGGGATGTGAGTTGCCATTTTGAGTAGGGGGTTTGGTAATTGGTAGCGACGATAATAGATCAACTGCGCTAAGGGTCATCATCGGGCTGGGCCGGCCCAGCCCGTCAAGTCGCGGCCCAAGCCCGCCCATGGGCCGGGCCGACCGGGCTTTTTTCTTTTTGGCGGGCCGGGCGGGCCGGTCCACCTACCATAAATTAAAGCCCAAGCCCGGCCCATGGGCTAGCCCAATTGGCGGGCCGGCGGGCCAAAAGCCTGGCGGGCCAACGGGCGGGCTTAAATTTCCTTGGGTAAAACTAAACCAAGGGAAAAAAGAAAGGATTTTTTGGGATTTTGGGCTAATGGGCGGGCCCGTTGGCGGGCTTTTGGACGGGTATGCCGGGCGGGCTCACGGGCCGGGCCTACGGGCGGGCTGAGTAAAAATTCATAGGCCCGAGCCCGCCCATTACAAACTACGGGCCGGGCTAGCCCGCCCGTTTCTCGGGCTCGGGCCGGGTAAAAGCCCGATGGGCCGGGCGGGCTAAGGGCGGGCCGTGGGCCGTCGGGCTAAATGAGGAGGCTTAAACTGCGCTATGCACACAGATGAATAGGTAACAGATCTTGCACAGACTTTTGTGTGGGGTCTACAATAGGTCTCACACAAACAATCCAACCCGTTCATTAAATGAAAAATATTTTCCAAGGGCTCTTATGAAAAATCAGTTCAATCCGATACCTATAGATACTCGATCCAATCATCAAACTTTTCATTCGATTTTCAGAATAATGACATGTTAAATGATTGAATCAAGTATCTATAAATATCGGATTGAGCTAATTTTTCGCAAGAGCGCTTGAAAAAACATTTTATATTTAATGAACGATTCGAATTATTTGTGTTAGACCCGTAGTGGGCTCCACACAAAAATCTTTGTACAACAAGTTTGTGTCAACAGAGTAATTGACGATAATAGGGGTCAATGGGTGCCACTTGGAGTGGTTAGTCTTCCTGTCGGAGGAAGGATGATAGGATATTTGCCTCTTGATAAACGAAACAAATCACTTGAGTTTGAACTCATTTCGTTCGTTAAAAGTTGATTCAAAATCGATTTGTAAAAATTAACTTGAACATGTTAAGTTTTCAGATTAAGGCAAAACAAATTACTACTTGACTCGATCGAGGTTAAAAATTATAAGACATAAGAGGTACTTGAGATACGTTCAAGTGAAACTCATTCAAAATTAACTAATCTCATAAACATTTTCTAACCAAGTTTCAACAATTAACTGTTCTGCTCGTTTGTCACCCTAGCAGAAATATGGGGCATATAGCATGCCAACTGCCGTTTTGATGATCCGCCAGTTGTTATCCATTCTTCCCATCAGCCACTCAAGAGCCATTCAAGTGTGCATTGCCAAAACTAAAAATGTCCATTCATCACAGATAAGAACAGTACTAAATTTCTCATTCAGGGAACTTTCTTAATCATATAGATTTATTAGGGGGAAAAGCATAGCTAGTTTTGTTTTCAACTAATGTTGTCCTTACATTATACTAACACGGATGATAATTCTGTGGCCTGCAGGTTTGTTAGGAAAGATAAAGACATCGATTTAAGAAATAAAATTCTTTTGCTTGATATTTTTTCTAATTGTGCTATTAATTTTTTTGGTTCATTATATACGGGGGGCTTTTCAATTGAACCCTCTAGTAGTAGATAGTGAGATTGGTTCCCCGTCGAGCAAAAATCGGAAGACCATTCACACCTACGGTGAGGCCCCATGTGCCTTGTGAGTGGGTGTGCAATTTTGTTTGTGTAAGTATGCGTGGTTCTAGCACTATTTTAACCAAAAATTGGCTTAAGTTGGTAAAGACATCTCAAAATATCTTTTCTTTTTTCTTTTTTTTTTGAACAGCGACATCTTGAAATATCAAAGAAACGAGAGGGAATGAGTTTTATGTTATTTTTTCATCAAGAAAATTAGATGTCCTTTTTAATATTTTGTAAAATGTTTTGTGAGAAGTTCACTCAAATATATTTTGTCTGTTACTTTGATATCTACTTACAAATGGAAATTTTAACTATTCGTTTTTGTATCTGCAAATTTCAAAGTATTCAGTTGATCATGTTAAAAGCCACTGTGGAGTGCAATGAGCGCTTGATACTTGGTCTCGAATGGAACGGTAAGATCTTATTTGAAGGGATTAATTTATTCGTAAAATTGAATTGCTTCATCTTTTCCGAATTTTATTAAAAAGATGGTCAGTTTTTTTGTTTTTGCTTTTTTATATATATTGACTTGAAGAAAGTTCTACAGACCCTTCGCAATTTTAATCTTTAGAGTTCTCAGATGTACCGAAATTTCCATGTGAAGGGGATTTGGAAGAATTTTGAAAGGTCTTTGAAGGTTTGATTTCTATAGCTCTCGGATTTGTGGAGGCTTGTGTGATGGACGTTGTGACGCATACTTTGAGAAAGTTCTAAAGGGCCTTTGTAACTTTGATTTTTAAAGCTCTCGGATGTATCAAAGCTTGTGATCGATGGAGATTTGGAGAAAGTTATGAAGTCCCTTCACACCTTCGATTAAGCTTATGATGGTGAACATATATAAGATGGAGAAACCACATCTATGTAAAGGGATGTGATTAGATAATTACTTGGAACAGGCATGACAAAGGTACCACACATCGGAGTTTAGTTGGGCCAAGGGCCCTTGGGCCTGGGGTTTGGTAGTGATGATATCATGATAATAGGGGTCAATGGGTGCCACTTGGAGTCTTGCGATCGGTGGAAGGATATATATATTTGCCATTCGATGAATGAAACAAACCACTCGAGTTTGAACTCATTTCATTCTTTAAAAGTTGATTCAAAGATCGATTTGTATGAATTAACTTGAACATGTTAAGTTTTGAAATTAAGCCGGAACAAGTTACTACTTGACTCGATCGACGTTAAAAATTACTGTAAGATATACGAGGTACATGAGATACGTTCGATCAAAACTCGTTCAAAATTAGCTCATCTCAAAAACATTTTCGAACCAAGCTTCAACAACTAACTGTTTGGCTCGTTTGTCACACTAGCAGAAATCTGAGGTTTTCTGCTGGGGCATATAGCATGCCGACTGCCGTTTTGATGATCCGCCAGTTATTAGTTCCTGATCCGTTCTCCTCATCAGCCACTCAAGAGCCATTTAAGTGTGCATTGCCATAAACTTAATTAAAAGTGTCCATTCATGACAAATAAGAACAGCACTAAATCTCTCATTAAGGGAACTTTCTTACTTCCTAAATGATAGCCCATTACGAAAAAACGTGCAATTTTTAGATAAAAAAAGACGTGGGGAGGCTGTGGGCATTGGAGGTGGAGGTGGTCCGAGAGGTGGCGGCGGTACCGGGGGTGGTAGTTCGGGTGATACGGTGCTTGACTGCTTCGGGTGTGATGGTGGTAATAATGGTGGGTGCCTTGGTGGTATTAATTGTATGGTGGAGGTTTTTTTATTATTATTATTTTTCAAACGGAATTTCATGCATTAAATAAGAACGAATATAAATGTCATTTGCCCAATAAACGGCATACAAATATCATAAAATGACAAAAATGCTACAAAGCCATAAACCTAAGTCTTGAGATGGCCAACACCCATGGCATCGGCCAGGGCGAATTCCCTAGCTGCAAAAGGAATAGAGTTAGTTACAATCAAATCATCTTTTTGTTGCACACTGAGTTTAGCAAGACAATCTACAGTTTGATTTGCTTGTTGGTAGATGTGGGTTATAGTTGAATTAGTTCCACCAGCACGTCTTCTCACTTCTTCAATAATGTGGCATTGCGGGTGATCCGGCGAAGGCCCCTCATTGCAAAAGTTTACTGCTATACTTGAGTATGGTGAAGGTTCAAGCTGCGGAAAGAGATTAAATTCTGTCCGGGTCCGGATGAGACGGACAGAGGGGTTTTCCGCCAGCACCCTTGTGGGCCCCTTCGCATATTTTTTTGGACAATTCAAACTATGCTTTTTGTAGAGCTTGTAAAATAATATAGTTACACAAAAAATCAGATTGTCCTAATATTGATAGGTATGTCAAAATTGAGTTCTAAACGAAAAATGGACGGCCTAGATCTATCAACTGTTTTTTAAGTTATACTGTCCATAGCCGTTCATTTTATCATCTAAAAACTCAACTTTTGACATACTTATCGATATTCGGACAACCTAATTTTTTACATAGATTCATTATTCTATAAGTGCTATAAGATATACGGTTTGAATTACCCAAAAAAATGCGCCAAAGAAGCCTACAAGGAAAGCGGAAAACCCTCATTTTCCGATTCATCCGGACAGAATTTACACTCGAAAAGAAGTGGAGAAAAGAGAGGGGGGTGTCTTCTTGTGGGGGAAAAATACCCAGAGATCAAGTATATTTATAATATGGCTAAAGTGAGAGGAAATGAATACAAACCATCCACGTACTTCAGATATTTCATATATCCATCTAATAGTTAGTTATAATTGTTTCCCCAACCAATTCCTACCCGCCCGGGATAGGGTCTGGCCGACACCGAATAAGTTATTCCAAGGAAAATATTGCCGACGGTGCGTTCGATCCCCGATTGGGTCTTGTTATTCGAACTCTGTTCTCACAAAATTATCCCAAAAATTACCATTGATGATGAGAATTATTTTGAATCTAACTGGGGCGACAGAATTTCAAGAAAGTTTGTCGATTATCGATTTTTAAATGTTAAATTAAAAATGGGTTATCACACTAATTGCGATCTTTAATTTCGTATCAAGAAATTAAAAAAATGATGCACGGAAGTGCTTTATTTTTTTATCCGAAAATTACACGTCTTCTCGCAGTGAACTATCAATTGAGAACGGAGAGATTATTCATGTAGATTTATTAAATATCGGTACGTGGCCACACAATTTAGTTCATTTGTCTTGAATGTTCTGTTGGGAGTTCATCTGATGTATCGACCCGCCACTGCGCGCTCAAGGCCCAATTTGTGTGGGAGTAACTGCAAAGAGTCCACCACATTACTTGGGCCCAATATACATTGAATGACTCATATCCACTTAAAAGGCTAAGCCTTGTAAGTGGTGAGCCATCCAATTGTATATTAAGGTCCAACTCTTTTTCTGTTTATCCGATGTAGGACTCAACATTCACACATGTTCTAACATGTTCTGTAGAAATGATTTTTTAAAATGCATCAATCTACTTATTTTTTTAGATGAATGCTGTCCCATTGACAATAGTAATTAATATACAATCCAATGAAAAATATAGTATTTCACATGAATATCTTCTACGTGGCCCTAGATTAGAAACTTTAATTTTCAATTATCATTTGGGGAGGACCTAAAATCTGACACATGTACACTAAAATTCAACTGAGAAGCAGATTAAAGTATACCCTTTTTTCCCTCCATACACCAACTGTCGTGGCCAATGACACTCTGCTTTTGGACACTCAGCCTTACCAATCGATTAAATAAATAAAACCATGCCTTAGGCTTTCCACATAACACTCAGCCTTGCAAATCCATTAGTATAAATATAACACCATGCCTTAAGCTTCCACATATCATTAAAACCCGCTTCGATCTCCATATAATCCACTTTACATATATTTACGATCGACTAACTTTTTTTGCCATCACACCGCGAAAATGGCAGATAAGCTCTTCCACCACCACAACAAGGAGGAGGACAACAATAGCCCTCCCGATTACGAGAGGGAAGAGAAGGAGCACAAGCGTCATGAGCACCTTGGTGAGCTTGGTGCCGTTGGAGCTGGAGCCTATGCCTTGGTAACTAACGTTATGCCTATACTTGCTATTACATAAATTTGAAAATGTTTATTTATATATATATATATATATAT
>BPLS01000279.1:350405-398121 GCA_019656275.1 Rhododendron kiyosumense | reverse complement strand
CAGTTTCTCTCTCTAACTCTGCTTTTCAACGCATTTTAGATTATGTCATTTAGCTTTTGGGTGCAAATTAGGAAATAGAAACATTTAATCTGCACCATTAATGGAACAATAGTGCTAAAACATACTACTGTAGTAAATTGCTGTGTTAATGGAACCATCAATGCTAAATAGAGTACAAATGTCTGGCCAATGGAAGGCTAATTTTTAAGCATGAGCTACAGTAACTCCACAAATTCGAAATAAAGCCTCGTATTTGAATCTCCTGTAGTTCTACATTACCCTTTTAGTAGTAGATTCAAATGGATGGCGATGTCGTAGAAAAAGTTGTCTAATCTTCGTAATTAGTAAAGGCGTCAAAGCAATGCCCTTGCTTCCGAGGCATTCATGGTCCAAATAAGAACCCTTAAAAGAAGGTGAAACCCACAGAATAGCACACAACACAATGACTATAGAGGACCAATCTCATGAGATTACTCTATGACAAGTATAACACGATGAACAAATAAAAGTAATCTTTGATGGGGAAAATCCAGAAAGACATATACAGCGCTTTACTTGTAATGATGTAGAATAACATTGCTGATCCCAAAAGAAAAGTGATGTTCGATCTTTCCAAACTCCTGTATGGTTTACGCCCCAGTAGTGACATCCAACACTTGAGTCATACCCTGCCAATGCATGCCAATGATCAAGACAAACATCAATTTCACATTACATTGACAAATTTAGTCATAGTATGTCACAGTACCTGGAGATCGCAAAGACGTCCCATGGCATCTGTATTTCAGTTGTTAGTTGAATAGAAGGTGAGTGAATGGAAGCCTCAACTATCCACTTAATGCCCTTTAACTAGAATAACTCATCCAGGAGCTCCCAGATATCAGCTAGCTGGAGTGGCTACAGATTCAGCAAGTTCTTCCAGAATTTCCTTTTGTTCCATAGTGGTGCAAGACTGGAAGAAAAAAATTTAGGATGGTAGGGATCTTCGCATTCCAATAAAACACTTTCACAAAGCATTATAGACACAAACACAGTACCTGAACTGCTGTCTCCATATCACCAGCAAGAAATGAAGTGAGCTCGAAGTTCATCTTCAATCGGTGGTCAGTAACCCTATTGTCCTGGGGAAAGAAGAGAAAAAATAAATCCAACCTTCTCAGAAAAATACCCAAAACATTACTCAGAACTCAGAAATGATAATAAATAATGACGAATCACTCAAACAGAAACTTTTCATCATTTTCCCATTTGTAATTAAATGCAGCGATGATGAAAAATTTCTTCACAGGGACAAGGTACTGGTTTCTGGTCAATGCCACCAACAACTTGAATTACTTCATAGAGGCAAATTTTCAAACAGCCTGATGCATTTCTCACCATTCTTCTGTTTCTCATCCATTCCATATTGAAAGGCTCCAGAATTTTACAAAGGTGCCATGGAATTATTACATAAATTAAACCAGTCATTTAAAGCAAAAAATGGCTGGAATAACAAGGTTCATGTTATGCTATATAAAACTTGAGGGAATAAAATAGTGCCAGCACCTTGTAATTGTATGTGCGAATCTTCTCTGAGCGAGAACCTGTACCAACCTGCATTTTTGGAAATAGCATGAGACAACTACAATCTAATCCCCCAATATTGGTCATTTCAAGTAAAGCAATGTTTGATAAGACTGCATAGCATTTGGTATACAACTTCTCTGAATACTTGAAATATTTGCTCAATACATATAGGAAATTCTAGCAATGTCAATTGTCAACAATAGGAAACTATTAGGATGAGAGAATATTTGTCAATTTTTTTTTTTTTTTGCTCGGCGAATATTTGTCAGTATTTGTTGGTCAATATTTTAATGGCAACACACCAGCATATTACAAGTTGCCATGCCAAGGAGCCAATAAGCGCAATTTGCTACCATGTTCTGGCAACGTGCCATTAACAAACTCCACAAGCAAAGTAATCAAACCTGTGATTTTCTCTGATTCCTTAGCGACTCTTGCTGCTCCGTTACTTTAATCTGATACCTGTAACAAGGCCTTGGGTCATCAGGCATGTGTGGAAAGATGTAGATCCATGGCTATCCTACAAAGACACTTTGAAATACATCCTCTATGACCTGAAAAGACACGTCTTATAGAGCCGAGTAGACAATTTCAATTACTGTAAACAAACCACAAGCAATGGGACAATGGCTTATTGACTTGAGGAAATAAAGGACAAAGATGACAAGATATGAGAACAATGCCAAAAGAACAAAAATTCATCATAATCAATGAGGAGGATTGCCAGGAGGCCCACTCTATAATCATCACATAACTATCCAACAGTCAAATTTCACAAGAGTTTCTGAATATCTTCCCCAAAGCATGAACCTACGATTACCCGGGCAAATTGATACAAAGACTCAACTGTTCAACATCTATATAGCTCACCTCATTCCAACAGACAACAGCAAATATGAACTTAAAGAAGGAGCACGAGATCTCAAAAGTCACCAGAACCAATTTGCACGAGTTGCTAAAAGATAAGCTCTCAGTAGACAATTGTCACCTTGGATTCGAGTGAGGTTAGTTTACTTCTAATATCAGTCTGTGACATGCAAGTTTAAAAGTGGAAAGTTAATCTAAAATGTCTCACAATTTTGCTCGCAACAACTGAAGAGCACGGGCCTTGTTCATGAGCTGAGATCTCTCTTCAGTGCAAAAGATTCGGATTCCAGTTGGTTTATGGAAAAGATCAACGGCTGTCTCCACCTTGTTGACATTCTGCCCTGCATGGTAAACTCATGCATGAGATATGACACATAAACAGAAGGAAGAAAAAAAAAACCATATAAAAGGAAACATGGCATGCACAAAAATAGGAAAATGAAGACATTCATAAATTCCTTTTTCCAAATATAAGAAACTGATTCACCGGGTAAAAGATTAGCAAAATGTGTTCCGATAGTACCTCCAGCACCACCAGACCTAGCTGTTGTAAGTTCTATCTCTTTTGGATCAATTACTATTTCAACTTCTTCAGCCTGAAACATAATAGGGCATAAGGACAAAGAATCAAGCACGAAGAACTATGCCTGGATTGAGCACAGTATACAAGAAAAAAGTATAATAAATTCAGCACCCTCTGTGAAACAACATGAAATGTAAATTTGGACCCGAACTCCCAATACTAAAACGCTAATTTGACTAATCAAGACAACTTGAAACATTCTGTCATGATCCATTTCTAATTTACTTACTTTTTACATATAAATTGGCCACCATATGCTGGGTGTATCATAAAAAAGGCCAAACATAGGCATGTGAACTCTTTGCATGAAGGAAATTCACCTCTGGCATGATTGCCACAGTTGCTGTGGAAGTATGAATACGTCCCTGGGTTTCTGTCTGAGGAACACGTTGTACCCGATGGACACCAGACTCATATTTCAGTTTACTATAGACGCGTTTGCCTTTGACTTCCATCACATACGTCTTGAATCCTCCCTTTTTCTCAGTCTAAAGAGAATACACAAATTAGGCAAGTGGCAACACAAAGATATAACCTTTGTGCAGGCAAGTAAAACCTCTACCTCAGAGCATGAAAGGGGTGTGTACTTCCACGAATTCCTCTCACAGTACTTTTGATACATTCGTACCTGAATTATTGCAAAAGAATTAGCATGGATAAGAGACTAGACATCTACAGGTGTGCCACAGGGACTTCAAAGCAAGCTTGCTTTGTTGATTACCAATTTGCAGGAGCACTAGAAGATCAGAATAAGAGAAGGAATCTGTTATGGTCCCCAAGGACCCCAACTCCCCAGAATTACTTTCCTCTCATAACCAAGGTTAAAGGAACAGTTAAGCTGAGTAGACAACCCGTCAATTTTTCCAATTTGACAGTTCTCATCCGAAAGTGGAAGATAAAACTAAAGAAAAACCAGCAAAGAGCTGGAAATTAAAACAGTTAGAGATTACGGTTACAAACACAGGTATTTTGGGATTGGTTTGTCATATTGATGTTGAAGAACTCAAGCCAAGATAGCAAGCACAAACATGAATTTATTCTCCAACCCCATTTGCACAGAAATCCCCTTTGGGCCCCGTTGAACCTGAGTGATCATGCAAATACCTGCTTTGCGTGGGATTGGGAGATTGCACTACACGAGTCCGTGGTATTAGTATCAACCTTAGTCGCATATAATTCTTCAAAATACTACACGGTCCCGCTTTCAATCCTCACTCTCGCAAATTTTAGTTATTGGAATGTGTTTCAAAGACGCTTTCACGCTCGCACTACCATGCACACATGCAAATTGTGAGACTTAGGTATCAACCCAAAAGTGGGCATACCCACACAAAGGGAAAAAATATTGATTCATGTTTCACATCCATGTGACTAAAGATTTGAAAAAGATGATGAAATGATGAATGCATAAACCAGCATCTAAAGATCAAAGTCATACATGCCACAGACTTGGAAGGAAAAAAGAGACGTGTACCTACAAGATCAGCAGCCCAAATTCCAGCCTCGTCACCCCCAGTACCAGCCCTCACTATACAACAAGACAAAGAATTGCATATATTACTGTTCTATTGCGATGAAACAGAGACAAGTGAAATGGAAACAAAAAACGAGATTATCACCAAACGCATGCAAAGTTGCAAGCAGCTTGTGTTATGTCACTTAATGCAAATCAAGCATCTAATGCAAGCATTGACTGTCGCAAATCCAATTTTATCATTAGAATACCACTTCAAGGTCGAACATCCAGAAGCTACAAGACCTTCCAATTCATTGACTTATTGAACAGGAGAATTATACCAGCATTTAAGTTGGCATGATGATATCCACAATGAGGCAAAGTTGAAAGTAAATGAAGGAACAGCGTATTCACCTTCAAGCATTATATTTCTTGAGTCAAGAGGATCACTAGGAAGCAGCATCAACTGCCAATTACATATTATTATAGCAGAGAAATTCAATCAAAGGACTACAAATATCTTGTAGATTTATTTCAAAAAAAAATATTGTAACATGTAAGAACCTTTAGCTCCTCCTCAAGCTTTTGTAGTTGATTTGACAAGGTTTCAATCTCTGAAGCTATCATCTGTGCCATATCATCATCAACATCCTCTTTCCCAAGAGCTAGTATAAACATAATGAGGTCACAAATATATTACTCTTCAAAAATATTCCTTAATTTCTCCTAACAGTCCAACATGAGCACAAAAGTAGAAGAAAACCTTTTGCTTCTTCTAATTGCTTCTCGCAATCCTTGAATCTCCCGAATGATGATACGACCTACTAATTTGAAGAACGCACAACCAGATGTTAATAGACAAAGGCAAATAAGTGTTACACACTCTCTAGCACGAGGAGCATAAAGAACATTGGAAGCTGCAGTACCCCATCAAGCTCTGACACAGACTTGGCCAACTTTTGGTATTCCCTGGGATTTGAAACTACATCTGGATCAGCCATCTTCACCTGCGGCATGGATTATAATGTTCAGCATACAAAAGTAAGTGACGGCATCCACAACAAAGCAGCACCATAAGAGCCTATTGATTATGTCATCTTGTCACCATGTTTTCTCTCACAGTATTTGATAAATCACTTTGCTCAGATTCACGGATATGAATACCTTCGTCATAAAATAAAGACACAATAAATTATTTACTTCCCATCACAACCACTTCTTACAACTACTTCCATTCAAAAACCTGAGAATCTCATTTCTTCAATCAGCCCTTCAGTATTTATTATGACAATTTTATCTGAATTTTCACACATTCTCTAGTATTGCCTCACTTATTTCAACAATGCACTCATTACTGTAGAGTTCTTCTAGCTCCATATTTCTCAGGCTATCCTTCCACACCTACCATTCACTGTTCTCTTATAGAGTGATTCGATACAATTTCTATCTCATAAATAATATCCCTAGTATCAAACAAGTAAATACCAATATGCACATCGTAAGTGTTCATCCATGTCACCAAACAACAGCCCACGATTCCAGATTCAGGGTAAAATTTACAGTTACAATTCTACAAGTGCAAACGAAATAAATACTAAATGGCAAATCGTTAATGGAAAAAGTAAACTAGTCACGATATTTAACAAATTAACAAAGACAGGCAATGGATAAGGTTGGAAGTTGTACCGATAGTTCTTTCCAAGTTTTCTCAGCAGATTCCAGCTTAGCTATTAAATAGGGTTCCTGCAGCAATCACCGCAAGTACTTAACCCCTATTCTGCGAAAACTATGGCAAAAAACGAAAAACAACCGGGGAAATTACACGCACCGCCATGCAAACGATTCTCCGAGCTGTGTGATTCGACGCGGGTCGAAGGGTCACCGGTGTTCTCCGTAGGTCGGAGGGAGGGTTACGGAGAGAGAATCGCTTGGAATGGGGAGAGATCAGTGAAGCGAAGGTCGTGGTGAAGGTATTCATGCTCGACGGTTGGGCGCCGGAGTTGTGGATTTGGATGAGTGGGCGCGACGAAGGGAAGTATGGTTGGATAATGTAGCGAGTGAACCACTGGGAGAGATGACCTAAGCAGAGGCGGCTCCACATGTCACGAGGGTTTAGAGGATTTCCCACTTTTTTAAAAAGTTACTTTTAAAAGATCGTAAATTTTAAAATTAAAAATTATGTGTTTATGCAAATAAATTTTCCTACCAATATGGATGTTGTTTGATAAATCTCATTGAGGTCTTTTAAACGGTGCAAAAAAAATTGAAAAATAATTTTTCATTTTCGTTATATTTGAGTTTGAAAGCGGAACGGGGTCTAACACACTTAAAAAATGAGTGATTTTGCCAACTTCTTTTTCTTTTATTTAATGTCACTCCCTTGTGCGTTTATATAAAATGATTTGTTTTGTAAGTGAAAGAAAGTGACATTAACAAAAATGGAAGTTGCAAAATCAATTCTCTAAAAAAATCTTATTAATACATGTAATAATTTCTTTTATTATGATTATGAGCTTTGTTTGAACTAATGTATTAAGTATTCGAACATGAATTACTCGAATTGATGGGTCGTAATTGGGTTATGGGCGGAGTGTTCAATTGTTTTTGGGTTGGTATTTTACTATTTTTGAACTGGATCTAGTGGGGTAAGTATCATGTTCTGCATTCGCTTTCTATGTTCATTACCAATAGTCTATTGAGGTAAATATGTTAATTTCGTATTCATGACATTAACCGCATTGTTCCTTTTTTTGTTTGATTAGCTTATAGAATTATAAACAAGCTTACAAACAAAGTCAACTTCTACGTTGCAAAAACTCTGTTAACTTGAACAATAGTTTTTCAAATTCTAGTTCACCATAATTTTTTTTATAGAAATGCTTATCTTAAAAAAAAAAAAGAGAGAGAAAAAAGAAAAGTACGCTCAAACCTATTCATCTCAATTTCTTTCAAAACGGTACCAGTAATTTAATACGTTAGCTTAACATTAGCATAAATAGTAGATAGAATTGTAATTTTGGCACTCAAAAAATTGATGAAAGAATTCTAAAATTAAACTGTGTTGATACACAAAATGATGTCGTTTTAGAGCCCCTCCATTAATTTTTAAAGTGCTAAAATCAATTTACTTTCTTATAAACTATAGCAATTAGTTTCTTTCAATAGGTACTAATCCAGTAGTAATTAATTGTTGGAAATTGTAATGTTATTAGAAACTACCTATACTACAACTTTTGGGACTTCGTTTAGTTTAATGTAGGCTATTATACCGTTCAAAATTGGGGACTTCCTGGATGCATACTAACGGCGCACGTCGAAAATTCCAACGTTAAACAAGCTTCGATTGGAGTCGTTCGTTTTATCAAGCGAATAGCACGCGTCTTTCGGACAACAACGAATCAACGATGCTGCTTTCTCGTGCTCACGCTTTAAATGTCCTGCTCAAAGAACAAGTGTGCGCCCTCGCAGGGGGCCCGCGGATTTATTGTTCGAGCGACACGTGCAGCTCCGTGATTGGTTCATGGCCGGAGAAAGGCTGCATGCTTGTATCTGCTTTTTGCAGGATACCGTAGTCTTTTTCTTCCCATAATTGCTTGGGAAAAAACGCGGAATCCCCCTCGGTGTTTGGTCGAATTGCATCATGGCCAGTACTATTGTGCCTTGACAGAAGTACCCCCGAATTGTCGGGAAGGGTGCATTTACCGATTTCCCTCCGTTTCTTGACCATCAAGAAATCAATTGCATCGGGTTAAGGGCTAGCTCATTTCTTTTTTTGATCCTTTAAGGGCCAGCTCATTAGTACAAGTACCAACCACTGCATGCCGTACTTCTTTGGCATCTCACAAGCCAGTGGTCAATGAGACAAATGCCTTGTTCTTTCTGATTTTCAACTAAGAATTTTTCAAAAAAATTTCCCTAGATTTTTTACACTTCTAATATTTCTTTCTCTTTCTTTCAACTTATTATTTCTACAATTTTTTTAAAATTTTTTCAAAACATAAACCAAACAAAGCAAAAATAATTATAAATTTTAGAGCAGTGCTACAGTCATCGCACAAAAAATGCGGTGGCCGGTCACTGCACGCCATGTGCGGTCTACTTCGGGCTCCATACGGACGATTCGAGCAGTTTAATAATTTTTTTTTAAAAAATTGTGTGGGCATTATAGAACATCAGCTCGATCCAATATGTGTAGGTGCTCGAATCAAGTTTCTCATCTTTGAAATATCGGAAAAATCTTTGGAAAATCAAAAAAATGGAAAGATTGGTTTTCTGGTGTACAAAAAGATGAGAAACTTGATCCAAGCACCTACACATATTGGATCGAATTAATGTTTCATGATGACCACTTGAATTTTTTTTAAAAAAAATTATTAAATGGCTTGAATTATCCATGCGGGGTCCGGAGTGGGTCCCACAGGATGTGCGGTGGTTGTACGCTTATGTATTCATTGGTTTCATTATCTTTACTTTTCACCATAGAATATGTATATTTATTATAGGATAGGATGTTGTTATTGCCACGATTAGTTTTGTTAATGCCACGAAAAGTGAACTTTGTCTCCCAATTTTACCCTCAACTGACTCCATCTCATCGTTCTTATTCTCTCCCTCAATTTTGTCTAATGGTGGCCAAGCAAAAATCCATCTTCTCTGTCCTCTCTCTCATTGCTGCCTACTCTTTTTTTATATTTCGCCACCACCGATTCCTAGCATGACAACCCATCATCAGAAGATTAAAAAAATCGAACGATGTGTTTGAGTCATGGAAACACCCGCTACATCACTTCTGAGTTGTGATTCAAAAAAGATCATCAATGGCACTATTGCTTGATTTTAAAGAACAAAGATGCGATATTGCTAAATCAAGGATCCCAATGGGGTATGGGTTGATTCAAAGTTCACCGATGGGCGATGATCTGGTATTTTATGAAGCAATGTCCAAAGTCAAAAGGTACCAGACCAATTAGTGAGGGAGAGAGAGATCAAGAGATGAAAAAACAATAAACCAAAAAAGATGGCTCACAGGTAGTCAGCAATACAATAAGAGAAGACTGGGAATGGTGACAAATGGGGATAGAGTTTTAAAAGAAGACAAAGGGGAGAGAAAACATTTGCAACTCAAGGATAAAACTGTCGTATGTCTATTAATATCGTGAAACTAAATAATACACCAATGGCATTATCAATTATAACTTATTATTTATCCAACAATTTAGCAAATGTTGCAAATGTTATTTTATTTTACTTTATTCCCCCACAAAGATTTTTATAAGCAACATGTTGCCTTAGCAATGAATGAATAACAAACTAAAACAAAAAATGATATTCAAAGAAGTGCAATGAACAAGGCACCTTTAATAGCAACTACTCCCTCCGTTTCATATTGAGAGTTTCACTTTCTCTCTCTTACCATTTTTCAAATTAAAAACTCTTTCGGTGCGTTATTTTTCAAATTTTTTTGCACAGTATTAAAGATCTCGATTAGTACTTTAATTTGGTGCGAAAAATTTTAAAAAATTATACACGGAAGTAGTTGATTTTTTGATTTGAAAAACGGCACGACTTTTTATGGTGGACCGTCAATTTGGAACGGAGGGAGTATATTTTTGGACTTTTTATGCTTAAAAATACAGTTACTAACGCAACATCATTGTCTCTCTTTATGCGAGTGAGATAGAAGATGGATAAGATCCAACATTAGTACCTCAATAAGTCATATTAGTTAATGAGCAATGTCAGATACACATTCAATTTTACATCCTCTATCAAAAGTGATGGTGGGACCCCAACATTACTTAGACAGTGTGGGTTCCAACATTACCTGTGAGAAATGATGTAAGAATTGATGTAAACTTGAATGTGTGCCTAATATTTTTGTTAGTTAACTTTTAAATTTGATGGAAATCATTTGACAAAACTATATATCATGTTAAGAACCCAAAATTAACGAGGAATGAGATTATATATTGCATTTTTTATCTTCATCATTGGATCATTAACTCATCTTATTTAAAACATATCAACTAGTTAACTTTATAAAAATCACTTAATTATAGATGTTTATGGGTCAAACTATAAGCAAGTTCATGGGAATACCATATAAGTTATGCCTACAAAAATATAAGTAATTTTATGAATTATGTTGGGAATTGATTTTGATACTCTCCATATTGATTCTGACATTCCATTTTAAGAGTGTGGTTATCAATTTGGAGAGTGTCAAAATCACCCCATTATGTTAGTTGTGGTGTTTTAATTTTAGATTTATGTCAAGATATTGGAAATCGATCGGACGAAAATTCGTAGAAACTTCTCTAGTATTTTCATTAAAGACAAATGCAAATTATTAAAGAAGGCCTAAGTTTGACCAAAAAAATGTTATGGTACCTATCCATAATCCACTTATGAACCAATTAAATTTGAAGGGCTAGTTTGGTACTGTCCTAATTTTGTTCCACCCAGGTTGTCGGAGGGCTTTAACTGTAATTCATGCTAAAACCACTGTCGGTTACGCGCATTTGTCCCCGGTGGAAATTACTCAAGAGGGCTTTTTATTCAATGTTTAACCTCTTCCTACAGTTTGGCGGGTACACACACAAACAGAAAGTCAGGAGCTCCCGTTTTGGAGAGAGAGAGAGAGCCAAAGTTTTAGAGCGAGAAACAAAAGCAAACGCTTTGAAAAACCGCAGAGAGAGAGAGAGAGAGAGAGAGAAATTTAGAGAAACCGAACCAGAGAGGTACAGTCTAGAGAGAGAGAGAGAGACAGAGAGAGAGAAACTCCACTCTGCCTTTCCGTCCGATCAAATTCTCCGATCACATCTGAACAGTGTAGAGAGCCATACAACACAGTTTTGTTTCTACCCGTTTTACCCTTTCTGTTCAGTAACTCCAAGTTGTACAGAAAACCACAACCCCCAAAATAGTTTTCCAATGGAACTGTACGGACGGAGCATGGCGAGGACCGGACCGCAGCCGGGTGAGTGGGCTCCGGCGACCGGGCCCGAATCGGGCCTAGAAGGTGCGTTTGTTTGTCCGGCATTTGAATTTCACTTCGTTGGGGTTTCGTTTCGTTGCTGTTGAGTTTAGGGTTTTGGCAATGCAAAGGGTTTGAGGGGGAGTCTTACTTTGTTTGTTTGGTAATTGTTTCGTGTGTAGAGTCTATGCGGCGGTTGGAGTTGTGGAACAGGGATTCTTACCCAGAGCGACTCGGCGTGCCTGACTGTGCATTCTACATGCGAACCGGGGTATGTGGATACGGTACCAAGTGCCGGTATAATCACCCCCGTGATCGCAGCTCGGTGAGCTCTCGATTACGCTATTGATAATGCTATGGTGACCACATTTGGTAACAATGTTTTGGATAGTTGTACATAGTGAGTTGTTTTGGTACATTGGGGGAAGGTTCCCATGTGTCGTGTTTCCTACCAATGCAGGAAAGACAACAGACAACTCACGTGGTATCCTAAACATGGTCACCAAATGCGGCCACGGTAGAATTGCTCTTATGCTTTTTCTCCATCTTAGTTCTTTCGAATGCATGAGCATTACAATTGCTATGGCGTTATATACAATTGTCCTCTTTATTCTGGGGTTGGTTTGGCTAATCGAATTCCATTATATATACATGTTATTTAATGGTACTAAGGTGATCACTTTGTATACTACATTTGGGTTTGGGTATCGTTCAAAATGTGACACATTTGTGATCCAATCACTCCACTTAATAGGCTCACAAAACACAGAGGATTGGAATGTACGGTGCCACATCATATAGTACACAACTGCGGCGCACCACTGCATTGCCGATAGTTTTGTGCAATTTGGTTGTTTCTGATGTGTGAAAATAGTGAGGCAACAAGTAGGGAAAGAATTCCTGTTTAATGTCTCTCTCTCTCTCTCTCTCTCTCTCTCTCTCTTCCTCATATTCCTATGAGGGAGGCAGAGTAGACAGTTTGTTCTGTCTCTCTAAAAAGTTGAGTCCATTAATATAAATATTCGCAGCGTTTGGTTTTTTAGTTATTGGTTCAAATTTATTGTTAGGTTGGGGGAGCTGTAAGAATCGGAGGAGGGGAGTTTCCAGAGCGGCCGGGGGAGCTCGTATGCCAGGTACTGTATAGCGTGACTCACTAAGATAGTAAGGTATATAAACCAGTGCAGGTTCATCTGAAGCGTGCTTAAGTTGCTTTCTTACACTGATTGTGTTGGATTTGCTCAATGTGAAGTATTACTTAAGGACCGGGACCTGTAAATTTGGTGCATCCTGCAAGTTCCATCATCCTAGAGATGCTGGTGTATCCATTAATGTGCTATCCAATAGCTTGGGATACCCGTTACGACCGGTACTAGTCCTTCTCCTTTTTCAACCCCGAGTTATACTATATGTAGCTCATAGTTTGGGATATCCACAAGGCATTAGGAATGCTGAAGTTGCATCACTTGTATTTGTTGCATCAGGGTGAGAATGAATGCTCCTACTATTTGAAAACGGGGCAGTGCAAATTCGGTATGACCTGTAAATTCCATCATCCTCAACCAAGTGGCATGTCTATGCCATTGCCTGCACGTCCTTTTTATCCGACAGTGCAGTCTTCATCTATTCCTTCAAATGATCAATACGGGGGATCATTGCCCAGCTATAGGACTGGAAGGCCTCCGCTACTGCCCGGCTCTTATCCACCGGGTGCTTATGGTCCTATGATGTTGCCCCCTGGAGTTGTTCCCATACAAGGTTGGAGTACTTACTCGGTAGGTTACAGAAGAGTTCTTTCTACTATTATGTCTGAAATAGATCAGACTTCTTGGCACTATCTGATATGGACTATGCATTCAGCTGATTTGGACCTACTCTGGGTTTTCATTTGGTGAACCCTGCTGAGTAGAACATCCATGCAAAAAAAAAAATTACAGTTGATTGGATAGTAATGACACTTGCAGAACCATCCATTTTTTTCAAGCCAACTTCGACAAAATTAGGCAATTACCAATGTCCAATCAACTTAATTGTTGGCATCGATGTTCTAGTAGCGGCCCTCACACTATAAATAGGTGCAGTCCGGATCAGAACTGCTGAGACGCTTGATTCTTTGTAAACTGTAACTTTTGTGCTTATCGTAGTGTTCATCACTTGACACAGGGACCTGTAAGCCCTGTATTGTCTCCAGGTGCTCAACCAACAGTTGGAGTAGGTTCTGTGTATGGAGTTACGCAGCTGTCCTCTTCTGCACCTGCATTTGCAGGACCATATCCATCTTTCACCTCTTCTGGTGGCCCTTCAAGTAGTGGTCAGAAGGAAAAATTGTTTCCAGAGAGGCCTGGGGAACCTGCCTGCCAATACTACTTGAAAACGGGGGATTGCAAATTTGGATCGTCTTGTAGGTATCATCATCCACCAGATTGGGTGATATCAAAGACAAATTGTGTCCTCAGCCCATTGGGTCTCCCTCTACGTCCGGTATGTTTTTGTACTCGTCTGATTGTTTTAAGTTTACTTCTCTGGTTTGATGTAAATGAGAAATATAGTGGTACTTGTTAGTTTGTTGATTTTGAGTCGCTCTTTGTAAGGTAATGTGTCATTAACTTTCTCGGTACTTGACTGTTTCTTTTAACCCCTTTTGATTCACACACGCAATTTCTTGGATTGCACATTAAAACGTGACCCATTAAATGGACGACTTATCCTGGCGTGAAACTAATAATACAAACGGAGGAGGGCCGAGGAGCTTCTTTTACCGGTTGTTGATAAGTGTTTGGCTTCAATATTTCAAGTTTGCCTTTGTGAAAAGAGCCATTTTCCTTGATGTATTTACTATCTGATGAATCATTTTAGAAAATGATACTGCATTAGTTAGTTTGAATTGCTATCATCTAGTCTTGCTCTTCGTACGCTTGATTGTAGTCCCGGACTCCCGTGTATGCATGTCTTTGCAGTTCCAAAAAACCTAGAGACTATGTCACATGGAGTCTTAAGCATAGGAAATATAAGCGCACTGAGAAGGAATGTTGTGAGCGCGTGCTAATGAGTTTTATGAAATGGTATATAAGATGTGGCCCATGTGGGACATCCATCGGACTGATTAGTTATCTTCATGATGGACAAATTACTCAACTAGTATGGAGGGATAATGTGCTGAATGAAGGATGTAGGCAGGGGCAGAGAGAGCTACATGTTTTGGCCCCTCAGGATTTTTATCAATTCTAATGAAATTTCATCCAGAGTTCATTTTTTCGCAGAATTGACTCCTCCCAAATATCCGTTTAGTCTTGCCATTCCCATGTCAGAAACTGTAATTCCGCCATCTGATGTGCAGGACAAAGGAAGGCTCACATGACTGAGTTTTCAGTTGTGAATTTTCTCATGAAATAACAAAACGCAGGAGCGTACTCCCAAAGGAGTGTACCAAATAAACCCTTCGTGGTTGGGATAGAGAAGCGAGTCAGTTTTTGTTTTGTGTAATGTTTGACTTGCTTTGCTTATTTGTTTACATGATCCTATTCATATCTGTTTTGTTTTCTTCTGTGATATGTGACATCATATCATCAAGCAAACAGTGGCAACCTCATTTATCCGTCTGTTAATATGATCACATGTATATTGTTTCTTTTCTTCTGTAATAACATGACATCTTATGGCTATTCTGTTTCAGAAGTACTTTGATTGCTTGAAATTGCAGTGGTCTCTGATTAGATTCAGCGGTTTTAAGTTCCTTGCTTTTCTTCACCCCGTAGTTGTTGATATTTTTGGTGCTACAAGTGGATTTGCGTGTATTGAATTTGCTTCCAAGTGAAAAAAGCTTGTTGTAATTGTTAATTTTATTTATGATCAAGAAAGTTTGTACCAGTTCATTATATGTGCAACAAATTATATATTTCTTGTCTCTTTTTGTCAGCAAATGGATTCATTTTTCAATTTTTAAGTTTCGGAAACAAGTGTTCCATCTCACTTTCTTTCAATCAACAGGGGGTGCAACCTTGTGCTTTCTATATGCGAAATGGGTACTGCAAGTTTGGCCCCACATGCAAGTTCGATCATCCAATACGAACAGTAAGATATAGTCCATCAGCTTCATCTCTCACTGACATTCCAGTGGCTCCCTACATGGTGGGGTCTTCTCTTGCTACCCTGGCTCCATCATTTTCCTATGCAAGTTTGGATCCCCATTCAAGTAGAATACCTTCATCTGGCAACTCTTTAAGTAGCTCGGCTGGTTTGATTTTTTCACAAACGGTGTCTACACCATTTTCCAATGTTCAGCTGTCAGGTCAGAGTTCTAGCCCTTTAAGCATTAGTATGAGCACCAGACAAGGTGATGAAGTTCGCCGTTCAAGCTGAAACTAAACCTGAAAAAATCCATTCAATTCCGTTTAAATATGGATTCACCAACATCTCTTTTATTCCTAAACTCGGGAAACTTTATATGGTTGCTGTGCAAAGTTTCATTTGTAATTGTCAAGGTTGATTATTGTCACTGTTGGTTACTTTGTACATACGGTACCTCTTGCATTGCCTCTGATCATTTGTGTTCGTGTAGTCTCCTAAGGCATCAATACCAACTCATAAAGCTAAAATGGGAAATCCCTTGCGAACTGTTCCTCCTCATTATCAAGAAGAAGAAAACCATTTCCATCAGGTGCGCCTCTGACTGTTCTAAGAAAGGGGATTCGAGATCCCTTTTCCCCTCTCTTTTTTTTTTTTTTGCAAACTAAACATCGGTGAGTTCTTATTTTGTCTTGCAGTTAACCGTCTTAATGCCCTTTTCTCCTCTTATTTGAATTGGACCACCTTCCCATTTTGTAAATCTGAAGTTTGCTGCCTAATTTTAAGGGGGTTGATAAGCAGTTCATGGTATAGGCGGGCATGGGTCGGTTTGGTGCGGATGGATGTGGTATTTTGATGGGCCTTTCTAAATCTTTGTATAGACAAATTTACCATAAGAAAGGTAGTGAGACTGTTAGCTCACATGAGAAACAAAGGTTAAGCTCCAATAAGCCCAAGTTATGGACTGAAGCCCAACTTGGAATTCTAGAACGAACATATCTGGGATCTTTGTAAGATACTCACCTTGTCTATGATTCTTCCTTATAAGCTTAGGCATTTTGGGTTTTGTTGTTACTTGTTAGGCTCCAATACATCATTGGTCCAGTGGGACGTGGGTCGTACAGTCTTCGTTCCTCTTGTTTTCTTTCCCACAAACAAGTAGGGTCGTAGGATTTCAGATTCGAAACCTCTCTGTTGGTTTGATCCCTCATAAGGTCTAAGTTTCGAAACCTCTCAGGTTCTGTCAACTCCTTCGCGGCCAGTCCAAGTTTTGGCTTTAATTGGGACCCCGCAAGTGGACGGTATAATTGGTCGCCATGATTAGTCGACATGCGCATGATTAGTCGATGTGCACGTAAGCTGGTCTGGACACCTGAGTCATAAACCAAAAAAAAACTCCTATTTCCTTTCTGGTCGAGTAAACGTAAGATCCAAACGCATTGTATCGCAACTTCTTTTTCCTCATCTTCTCCCGAATTGTTTATCTATGTTTCTGGCGACACAACCATGCAAGTATTATTTTGATGATAATATGACCTGGTACATGGCAATACCAAGATTGTTGACAATTTGAGGTAGTTTAGTGAATTCTGGGCATTTCGACTGGTACAAGGTTAGGTCCACTTAAAAGGTATCATTACAAATATTGTCCAGAGATAGTGGACAATTGAACCAACCAAATCCTAATGAATAGGTTTGTTTTTATGAGGGTGGGCTCACATGTTTTCTGTGCACCATGATTGCAACCACAAGCTTTGTTCATTTTCCCTAATTATTCAAAACCCTTCAAACTTTTTCTCATGTGTTTTTTTTTTTTGTTTTTTTGCCTCATGAATTTGTTATAAAAGTTTTGGCTTTTGCTTTTGCTTTTGCTTTCCTTTAATAAATCACAGATTACCTAAAACAACAGTTTCTTGATTTGATGCCATAAACAATTTAAAGCCACCTGCCTGGAACTTCCTATATTTCCATTTTTATCGGGCGGTCGGAATTAATCTTCCCCACCCATACGATCATGGAGAATTCAATCATTTTTGTTCCTTTTGCGTCCATAATCCTTATATATTTGTAAAAGAAACTATGTTTGGATGTCATTAGCAAATTTAAGCCACCTCCCTGGAGCTTCCTACTACTATAATCCTTTTTATCGGCCAATCAGAATTAATCTTCCCCACCCATATGTATTTTCATGGAGAATTCAATCATTTTGCTTCCCTTTGCCTCCATTATCATAATATTTGAAGCAGTGCATCCGATTTGTGATACTTGAATTTGGGAGGAGTATGACTATGTACAGTGTTATTATGGATTGTTACTTATGAAGTGGGGAACAGGGACTCCATTGCCACCTTGGATGAGGCAAGCCTCGTTATTGATACTTCAAGATGCAGTTTCAAACGCTTTACTCCAGGGCCGTCCTTGACATCTTGGGAGCCTCGTGTGAACTTCAAGGTTGGGATCCTTGCATAATTTTGAAGTAGATAAAATATGCAGTGAAACATTCTAAAAATGAAAGGAGCTAACAAGATAGATTAGATTTCGGAAAGTAGTGATCATTTCAAGGACGTAAAAGGATCACTTAAATATCATTCTTCTTGCATTTTTAGCGGCAATCGTAGTAATAACGCTAGCATAATCAATCTTTTCCGTCATCTCCTTTCCAATTGGCCCGCTTTTTGTGCGAATTTATTCATAGTGGACTTTTTCTTTATACTCCCTTTGTCCCATTTTTATAGTCCAGTATTCCATTTTGGATTATCCCTTAAAAAATGTCCATTTTGTGAAGCTAGTAGGTAAAAGTTGGTACATTTTCTATTTTGCCCCTAAAAATATATTCTATTTTGAAAAGTTAGTGAGTAAAAGTGTAATCATGATGTGTCCATAGTGGGTAAGTAGGGAAAGTGAAGGTAAAAGTTGACGTGAAAGGTGTAATGATGATGTTTCCATAGTGGATAAGTAGGAAAAGTAGAGGTAAAAGTTGATGTGAAAGGTGTAATGATGATATTTTCTTAATAAGTTGGATTTACGAAGCAGGACACTTAAAAAAAGACGAAGGAAGTATATATTATGACAACCTACACAATTTGGGGGCCTTGCTCGCCTTGCCCCAGGATGTACGGGTCTGTTTTTTTCAGAAAGAATTCATAGTTTAGCAGTAATAAAGTTTGATACAATAATACTGTCACTCATAATTGAAATCAAGTTTCATAAATCCTTTCATGCCCTAACCCTTCTCGAATGAAGAGGGGTTCTAATAGTGTCCAAACTTAGAAACAAATTTTCAGTTTGTCTTTTAAGTTTTACGTTTTAATCGAAGAAATGCAAAAACTTAAAAATGGCACAAAAACTCCATAAGCGATAATAAACGGGGCCTTAACTCGAGAGAGATCGAAAATTAGGAGATTGGAAGTCTTGGTATATATTGTCGATTGTGACTATAAAAGAAACAAAAGATGTAGTCTAGAAAAAGGTGGACAATAAAGCCTAACAATTCGAATCTTGATCTGATCCCCACTTTCAGAACCAAGTAATTGTTGACTACCAATTGATAAGAGTTTGGGTAGAAAACAGGCTGGATTTAGGCTTTTTGCTCCCAAACAAACCCTAATAGTTGTAGTGGTGGCCGGTGGCTGTAGGCATACATAGAGGAGAAAATGCAAGCCTAGAAATGGTTATATACCTCACTAACTTTTTGGGTCACTAACTTTCTGGGTTGAGTTCTGAAAAGAAATATCCCATAGGCCATATGTGTACATATTAATATATTATCAACTATATGCTCAGAGGGAGAGTCGGACCCGGGGACCCTATAGTGGGTATAGTGATCATCTAGATCATTCACTCGCCCAATCGATGGTTTAGATTCATTGTTAACTTTTACTGGTCAAAATATACTATTATCGGTAAAAGTTAATAAACATATCCGAATCATTGATTGTCAAGATGAACGGTTCTAATTGCGCAAGCTACAGGGTTGCTCCCTACAGGGTTTCGGTAGAAGGGGAGTTAGGATGTTGTCTATAAGTGGCGGCGAATATGTATACTGAAAGATAAGCTACAATACGAATATTGATCGACTTACAAAAATTAGAATATATGGTAGTATTTCTCATATGCACTGTGAACTGTGAAGTAACAAAACCAGTAATTGGTTATTTAATCCGTCTCGTGGTTAAACTACTAAATGGTTGGGGATTAGAAAGCTAGGTATAATTATAATTGGAAAAAAAATCTGGTTGTGGGGAATCATAAAGGTTTGGCAGAAAAAATAAAAATCTCTACTATGATAATAGCATCGTTTAACACCATTGCACTGGTGGCCAACGTCAATATATAGTCATCCTTAAGTAACCCCAAGGGTAGCTCAAATGGCAACTTGGATGAATTGTAAACTTAGACATTCAGAATTCGAAATTTAGCAATCTCTTGGAGACAAGCCATATAAAGAAATCGCTTGTGAGTTGTGAATCCCCAAATTCTTGCTCAGACAGCCTTCCTTTGACCGGACAGGTGAGAAAAATAGTCGACTCGCATAAGATAAGCCCGAACACCACTTACCGTCAAACTTGGAAAAAAAAGGAAAAAAAAAGTAGTAAGTTTTTTCCAGCCACCCCAACAGGTGTTAATAAAGGAAACATCATTACATTTGCGGCGCAATCTTAGGCCATGATTAATTAAACAGTTAAAATCTTACTTAAGAAAAAAGTGTTTTTACCAATACAGAGCATCAGGTGTGGTTTTTTTGGGTTTTGCCTTTTGGATTAACGCGTGCACCCATCATGGCCCAACTTTCGGCCCGATTAATTGATTGCTAACTTTGTTAATCCCACGTCTGGTTCAGTGCACGAGGCAGGGCGATATGGGTTTTAATAATACATTGGATCCCCAACTTGTGCTAAGTTAATTTGTTTTTCTGTTACGGTTACACTATTGACAGTTCACTGGGTTGTCAATAAAAAAAAAATACGAAAAACACGATTGCTGATGCGCTTTTAACGCTTTTCAATGCACTTTATAATATAGGAACTTTGGGCTATTGTTAACATTTTCCTTTTGCTTATTCCTATAAGTAATCCCATTTGAATTATAAAGCCTTTTGATCGTGACATTTTACTCGACTGAACACACATCTTTTTCGTGTATACCATTTCATCCAGATCAGTTTACGTGTACGTCAATTAATTTCTGAAGACCAGTTTTACCGTTCAATAGCGAAGATCGAATTAAAATAAGGTTAAAGCTTTGTATAAACTAATTCCACAAAAATCGATAGCTGTTGGGATATTTTGAATTTGAGTCCTCCTGAGACAGCAAACCGCACAAGTGAAGACCCATGATTTATGCTTGACAAGGTTCTTGAGTATAGAACAATCGATGATTAATACAGTAGATAAATACTAAATATAGATAAATTACTAAACAAACCCGCACAAATCAGCAAAAAGACCTCTAGGCTCCGTTTAGTTGTCTAGAAAGTTGTGTGGGAAATTGGTTCCCAGAAAAAGTGAAGTGAGGTGAAGTAAAAAAAAAAGAAAATTATTTTCCTGTGAGTGTTCATTTGACAAAAGAATTTTGCAAGAAAAATTAAGATTTAGTTGTTCATTTGTCAGGAAAAAGAAACTTTCGGGAAAATTTTGTGAGTGTTCACTCATTTTCCTTTTCCCGCGACGCAAAATCCTGTGTTTTTTGTAGGATTACTTTTGCAGGAAAGTAATTCCTGCAGGAAAACTTAAATTGGTAAGTTCTAGAATTTTCCTGTCAACTAAACACTGAGAAAGTTATGGAAAAATTAATTTTCCCACCCTTTCATGTACTTTCCTGGCAACTGAACGGAGCCCTAAAGATTCTAACCTGGAAACAAATGTTGTCAATTAAACAAATTCAAAAATTATTGAAGTTATAGCGATATGAATAGAACACGGGTCAACTAGCTATTATCTGCTTAAGTACTCTACCTCTTTTCTTCTTCTCCAAGTACGTCCCCGCATCCTCTCGAAGAGTAAAGAGTGACGCGATTTTTCTGTTTTTTCAGTTAGGATCCGTTCTAGAAAGCAAATTAAGTACTTATTTTTTAAAAAGGTAATTTTAAGCTTAAAAATTATGTATTTACACAAATAATTTTTCTATAAATATGGATCTTGTTTAATAGATCTCATTGAGATCTTTTAATCGGTGTAAAAAAAATCAAAAAATTATTTTTCATTTACATTATTTTTGAGTTTAAAAATGTGAAATAAGTTGTTTATTTTTTAAAAAGGTTTCTGGAACAGGGCCTTAGAGATCTTGACAAAAATTGATGAGAAATATACTGAAGTAATACATAATGTATCAGATTTTATCAATATAAGTTGAGTTTTATAAAAAAGAAAAAAGGGTTCAAATTGGTAAAGTTACAACTCAAGTGTTAAGAGTTTAATTTGTTTCTTCAGTAGAAGTGAACTTGCCACAAACAAATGCTACAATTTTAATTAAAACTCTAGGGCTAGGGCCTTGTTTGATAATCTGCGTAGAAATGGAGGGATCCGTCAAGTGCCCAGATTGTCAATGCCAAAGGATTGGTAATCCATGGCCTAATCTTTTTCTTTTTTTTTTTATACTGTAACTCAGTTGTCCGAATCAATTTATGCACACCTCGCCTAATTATAGAAAAATAATATCACCGCCACTAGTTGGGGTCCCATTTAAAGTCATAGAAAAACTCAGTATGAACTTTCCTCAAAGGAATCGCTTCATCTTAAGTATCATACATTGATTGCTAAGCCGCCTTTAAGGCGTTTTGCTGATTAAAAAAATACCACTAAGCCGCCTTCGGGTTAATCCCATGGCGTAATCCTAAGGTGATGTTTTGTTTTTTTTGTTGGCAATGGGCGAATGGGATTATAAATCTCTTTTTCCCCCTCTTGCCCGTACGCTATCGGTCTGGACTTCCACCATCTGGAATGAAACTGTTTAAAAAATGAAAGTGATTAAAGATGATGTATTGCAAGAGAATAACTTATTTCGTTAAACAAAAAATAAGTACTTACAAAATAATAACTTTAGCGGAACGGGGCCTTTAACTGTATCGGAAACCTCATGTTTTCCCTCCTTTTTTGTTATAGTTTTTCCTGTACTGAATTTTGATTCTCAATATAAGTGGCAAAAACCCAACTCACAATAGTCTTGATTCCCACTTTAATCAGCTTTACACATAATACTTTGTTTTTTTAATTAACACTATCTCTTATGATTATGGGTAGCTTTCACTAGCCATGATTACAGCCCCCAAAAGTATTGCAACCCTTGCAGAAATCCAGCGATCTCACAAATACAAAATTACTATCAATTTAGCCAAAAAGCCCACTACCCCTACCTTTCACCGAAAAGTGCAGCAAAGGCAAATATATTCTTGACTTTAGTTTAACCAAATTGTTAACACTCAATTAAAGTATGTTTCTGCCCTTTAATCTTGCATGGGTTAACCTCACTTAATCACTTTCTCCTCTCTCCACCTTTTCACAGAGAGAGAGAGAGAGAGAGAGAGAGAGAGAGAGAGGCCCTTAAACTCAAACAGAGTGGCAGCAGAACAAGAAAGTAAGCTTGGGTTTGTGACCAAGCAGAGATGGGTTTCCAAGAATAGTAAGATAGATACTTGAAACCATTTATCATCTTGTTAAGGCTGAATTGTCAGGATTTGAAGATATGGGTGTGGTTACTGTTGGAGAATTGAAGCCAAGCATATCAGGAAAGAGGTCATTTCGGCCTAGTTCTAGCACAAGGCATGTCACTGAATGGTACTACTGTTTTTCATCTTTTTTCTCCTTCTGCATTCCTTTCTAACCAGCCTTTATACTTGGGTGAAATTCACCGTCAGAACTGTTAAACTATGAACTGTACGTAAACCACTTGAATATGACATCACACCTGTGATTCTCACCTTGAACCTCCTGTGCTTAGATTGAAACTTAATAGTAGACAACCCCACATGCGGAGGGCGTGGAAAATTTCCTTTCAACTATACATAGCATAAATTCTCTGAATTGGTAATTTGTGTCTTTGTCATCCAGAGGCCCTCAATTAAGAGTATGGCCAAGTCCTAGGACAGCTGCTTGAGTGGGACAAACCTTGGGGTTTTGGCATAGACTAGGGCTAAAACAAACAAACAAAAGAGTTTGAATAAATGAAGGGTCCCTTGTGTCTCTGGCTCCCATCATAGCAGTGAAATAACCAACTCGAATTGCAGTAGTTCAGCCTTGGTTTTCGGTTGGGGCCGACTCCCCGTTGAACATAGGAACCACTTCTTGAACTAATGTGTTTTAGTACCTTGGAGTCAGTCATGTATGTTTGCTTCTTCCCTTCCCTTCCGTTTTTCTCTTTTCTGCGACTTTTAGTTGTCTGATGTATCTGTGTGATTTCAATTTTGATACGTTCACTTCTTGCAGGCCGATATCTGATGTTTCTAGTGATCTAACAATTGAAGTTGGGGCAGCAAGTTTTGCACTTCACAAGGTATTTCAATAAGGCTTTCCAGATTTCGCGTAATTAGATTGCTTCAAGTTTCATCAAGTTATGTTAACGATAGTTAATAAGCAAGGAATATTTGCAGAAACTATGGCCTAGTTTGTAAACATTTTTGCAGTATTAACATCTTACGGTATCCTGAAAACCAATTGAAGATGCAAATTTAGTCCATGGCTTCAAGCAAACTGCATCAGTTCCCTATTGAAGAATCAACTAGTTTTTTTTCTTGAGCTGGAGATTGTGGTATTCGTTTTCCATTTCATGATCAAATCTAAGTAATTTGGCTAAAGCAAACCACAATTTTGCTTGAACGGAGCGGTTTATGAACAAAGGTTTTCAGTGAAAATAACTAACCTAATGTTACAAGAAAGTAAATGAAGAATACTGGAAGGAAGACAGGCTTGTATAAGATGATCATGAATTTTTTTGCAGTTCCCTCTAGTTTCTCGGAGTGGAAGAATACGAAAATTCTTGCTGGAATCAAAAGATCCAAAAATTTCGCGCATAAACCTATCTGCTGTACCTGGTGGATCAGAGGCATTCGAGCTGGCTGCAAAGTTTTGTTATGGGGTGAACACTGAAATAACTCTATCAAATGTTGCTGTGCTACGTTGCGCAGCCCATTTCCTAGAAATGACTGAAGAATTTGCAGAGAAAAACCTAGAAATGCGATCCGAAGTGTATATAAAGGATAATGTCCTTCCAAACATATCAAACTCGATATCTGTTCTTCACCGTTGTGAATCCCTCCTACCGATAGCAGAAGACATAAACCTCGTCAACAGGATTATCCATGCCATTGCGAATAATGCGTGCAAAGAGCAACTCACATCTGGCTTGTCCAAGCTAGAACACAACTTCCCTTCAAAACCGGTGCAAAAAATGGAAGCAGAAACACCCTCGGACTGGTGGGGAAAATCGCTCGCAGTGCTTAATCTCGATTTCTTCCAACGGGTTTTGTCTGCTGTAAAAACTAAGGGCCTGAAACAGGATATTATTGGCAAAATCTTGATAAATTATGCCCATAATTCACTTCAAGGGATTATTGTTAGGGACCCTCAATTGGTGAAAGGAAGTTTGTTGGACTTGGAATTGCAGAAGAAACAAAGGGGTTTAATTGAAGCTATTGTCAGTTTATTGCCAACACAATCGCGGAAAAGTACGGTCCCAATGGCGTTTCTATCGAGTTTGTTAAAGTCTGCAATAGCATCATCAGCTTCTACTTCTTGCAAATCGGATTTGGAGAGGAGGATCGGTTTACAACTGGACCAAGCAATTCTTGAAGATATACTAATTCCTGCAAATTCTAATGGAAATAATCACAGCCCAATTTATGATACAGATTCGATCCAGAGGATTTTCTCGATTTTCTTGAACTTGGATGAGGATGATGACGCCGAAGACAACCACTTGAGGGACGAATGTGAAATGGTTTATGACTTTGATAGCCCTGGATCACCTAAGCAAAGCTCTATACTTAAGGTGTCAAAGCTGTTGGACAGTTATCTAGCTGAAGTTGCGCTTGATCCGAATTTGATGCCATCGAAGTTTATAGCAATGGCAGAATTACTTCCAGACCATGCTCGAATTGTGAACGATGGATTGTACAGAGCTGTGGATATCTTTCTCAAGGTGAGCAACTGTCTTTCTTTTGCTTCCACGGATGAAAAATCACTAATAGTTCATAACTTGTCAATACATTGTTCTTGTTTTTGATAACCACTGTTTCTCTCTGTCTCTAGATTTTTCCAAGGCTTTATATTTTTCAGTTACCAATATTGGAAATGAAAGTACAGGAATGTGAAACGTGGACACAAGAAAGGTTGGGCGACATAGGGCCGAACCAAATTTTTTTTGTTCAAAGTGTATTGAAAGATTAGCAATATAAAGTCCCGATCAGTTTAAATACTAAGAGGGTGTATGCGATAGCTTTTGGATGAGTGATCCTCGAAAGCTAACTGTGAAAAGCATCAGTTCTTATGCTATTTTTTAGAATCAGCTTTTTCCAAAATTTATAAGTTTCCATGAACATAGCAGAACAATTATGTATCTGTCCTTAGAAATATGATACATGAGCTAGAAGACATTAGAACAAGAGTGATTCAACGGAATTCTTCCGTGACATTTTCATGAATTTTTGACTGAGTTTCTCCGTGTTGTGGAGTATCGAAAATGTTTCTTGATAGTTTGCCCCTACTTTCAGTGATTGTTTTATGTCCGTTCTGAAAACAAGTATCCCTCTCTGAGAATTCTTCCGTGACATTTTTCACCATCATGTACTGCTTCCACTGACAGGTTCATCCAAACATGAAGGACTCTGAGCGCTACCGACTATGCAAAACCATCGACTGCCAAAAACTCTCTCAAGAAGCCTGCAGCCACGCAGCTCAAAACGAAAGGCTACCGGTTCAAATGGCGGTCCAAGTGCTCTACTTCGAGCAAATAAGGCTTAGAAACGCAATGAATGGAGGGGGCCACAACCAGTTCTTCTTTGGCTCTATCAATGGCCAATTCCCACAACGGTCAGGCAGTGGAGCAGGAAGCGGATGCATATCACCGCGTGATAACTATGCATCAGTGAGGAGAGAGAACAGAGAGCTGAAGCTTGAAGTCGCGAGGATGAGGATGAGACTCACTGACTTGGAAAAAGACCATGTGACGATGAAACAGGAACTCATTGTGAAGGCACACCCGGCAAATAAGTTGTTCAAGTCGTTTACTAAAAAATTGAGCAAACTCAATTCCATCTTTCGGTTTAAAGATGTCAAGCCGTTAGGCGGAAAGGGGAATGCAGAGACGCGGTTTTTGTTTCAGAGGCGAAGGCGCCATTCTGTGTCGTGACCTCGTATGTGCATATAAGAGTGTATAGTGATGATATTGTTGGTTGTGTCTTGTGTTAGGTACTAATGGTGTTGAGAGTTACATTTCTGTGTTGCTGTGCTCAGTGAGATCACCCTTTTCACTGTTTTTTGTTTTCGTATTTTGTATTTGTTGTTTGGCATATATGTCTGAGGGTGGAATAATTTGTTATTATTGAAAGAGAGATTTGATTGATATAAATGCTGGATTATTTTCGGAGCTACAGTCATATATATAGTTTGTAACTTTGTATTACTCCCTGCTCAAAAAATTGTTTCTAAAAAAAAAAAAAACCCTTGTTTATACCAGCCTCAAATCACTGGCAAGGCCATGTTTGTCGAATGTGTGCAGTCACGCTACAAAAGTTTAAAAGTTTGCAGCTACAATGTCAAAGTTCGCAACTACGATGCAAAGTATAAATATGTAAGCGGAAAGAGGATCACCCTGTCGGATCCCCCTGTAAGGGGTAAAACTCCCAGTGACACTAACATAACAAAGAATGGACATGGAAGAAGTCAAGACAATCGCCATGATGATGTTGATCCAAAGAGCAGGGAAATCAAAGGAGAGAACTTGCCTAATAAAACCCCATTCAAGTCGATCATAAGCTTTTTCCAAATCTAACTTGATAATCATATTGCCTTTGCTCCCTTTCAAAGCTGCGAAACTATGCACAACCTCTTGAACAATGATAACGTTATCAAGCCCACTTCTTCCGGGGAGGAAGCTGGATTGGAGAGGGCTAATGAGGTCTCCCCGAATGGGGCGTATTCTGGCAACAAGAATCTTGGTGATGAGCAGGCTTGTGGAGTTTAGGAATGAGGCAGAGGAGGGCATGGTTTATGTCCGTTCTCTCTCAAAAACTATCAGTGCCCCCGGTACCGCCACATGGTGCCCCAGGCTCCTTTCTAACAAAAATTTGGTGTGGGGCCCAAGACAAGCGTGCAGGCCGTAACCCGTGTGGTGGAAGAAGGGGCCACGGCCACATAATCTCTCATCCGTTAACCAAATACATGTTCAAAAGGAACGGGTTAGAAAGATATTTTAAGTGTCTTCCCTGTCATTTTCCTTCCTTTGTAAATCACTCCACAAATTCATAATCCAAACACAG
Organism: Rhododendron kiyosumense; assembly: GCA_019656275.1. Classification (NCBI taxonomy): domain Eukaryota; kingdom Viridiplantae; phylum Streptophyta; class Magnoliopsida; order Ericales; family Ericaceae; genus Rhododendron; species Rhododendron kiyosumense. Next base: position 370,142 of record BPLS01000279.1, on the reverse strand, counting down.
CCTCAAATGACAACATAGAATCTGGTAAGACTGGATTGTCATCAAGAGTTCTCACCCAAGAGAAAAGCCGGCTTATTTAAGACAGCCAAAGCTCATTCTTTACTCTGACCTATTTTCATTTTTCCCTCTTTTATTTCAATCAATCTTGGAAAAGCAGCCATCACTCTGTTGTACAAGGTCAAACAATCTAAATCTCCGAATAAATTTGGTTTAAATCGATCAGCTGCAACTGGTGCAACGAGCCAGCTTGTTCCATGACACAATCCCGCCAAATACGAGATACTAGTACAGAGATGCATTTATTTGCAGTTAGAAAAACACAAATCCAAAATTACTAGCTCATAATGCTCATCAAAAGTAGGACACGGTCATGATATCCTTTCTGAAGGTAAAAAACAACTCAACAACAATATAGATAACTCAACAAGTATATAAATACACCTGCTCAAAATTTTACCACTTGTAGTCATTGCACCCAACCACGGGGAAAAAATACAGCATTTTCCATATGTTTGCTCTCAACGACATACACTTTAGATAGAAAAGGTGCAACAAGTACAATTTTCACAGGTGGTATACTGAAATCTAACGGACTGAACTGGGGACGACAGAGTTGTAATGCTCGCCAAGTCCAAATGCATGCCTATGGAAAGACAACATAATACATGAATTAGACAATGTCTCAGGTTCAGATCTGTACTCCTTTCCCATCTCCACATCAGGAAAAGATCCTGAAAATATCATGATGTGTTTCTTCAAACAATGAGTCAGAGCGCCAAGCTCCAGTTGTCCTCCCCACGCCGCAGTAGACTCCACTTCTCTGCAGTAGTTCTCAAACCTTTCTGTAAGGGTATTATCGGAATTCCCATCAGTAACATTCTCTGAGAGGAAAAATGGGAGGAATTCAGATGCATTTTTCCTCATATATGCAGCTACCATCTCTCTAAGCCCTTGGAAAGTACAAGGAGAAGAACCTCCTGAGAGGAATGCCAACTGGTGCTCAACTGCTCGGTAGAGGCAGTGTCCATCTGGCTTAATTTCAATGATCTTCAATCCAAGGGGCTCAAGTTTTTTTTCCAACTTTTCGTTTTCTATCATTCGGTCACTTATAAGGTTGTCTTGCTCTTCTTGTATTCTTTGCTCTCTAGCTGCTTCTTCCTGAGCTCTTTTCTCACGTCGCTTAACACTCTTACTGGGTTTTGAATGATCAGGTTGACCACTAACAGAAACTCCAGCGATGGCTTTGACCAAAGTGTCAAGGTCTCCCTTTTTCTCTTCATTGTTGTTACTACTAGAGGTATAACCCAAAGAAGCGAGTTCCTCTGCATGTCTTTCTTTGAGCTTCCCAGAAAGCTGAGAGATCTCTTCCTCCACCTGCTTCTTTTTAGCTTTCTGTTCTGCCTTACTGCCTTTAGCTGCTGCCTTTTTCAGTGCAACTTCTTTGTTCTGCAGCTGGGAAATCTCTTTCCTGCCATGAAATAAACCCATCAAAGAAAACCAATGTGAAGAAAAGTCCAAATCGAATGACGCAAAAAGAAATAGATAACAAGTGCCCTACATCATGAAAAGCTTGTCCGATCTATATTAATCAGAATTCTATTTTAGATCTCGATTAAGACTATGCCAAATTTGTTCCTGCAAAATCTTCTTTTCTTCCAACAATTTCTCTTACATAATTGGCACCCTAATACCACATATTACTACATCTGCAGATTCTCCAACCAACTTTGGTGTTAAAAAATCCAAGTCCATATTGCAACACAAGCTCAGAGTCAGAGAGCCCTTGCTGTCCTCCCACCCAAAAGAAATGTCAACAGAACAAACAAGTCTAACGCCTTCAGGGCCCAGATTAGACATGGATATATCACCTGTGCCTTGACAGCATTTCATCACGAGTTTCTTGTTCCTTTTGGGGTACGTTTTCCGGAATCTCTCCAGGGTGCTTTTCCTCCCCTTCGGTGCCCTCCATTTAGTCAGCTGAGAATGAAGGAAATAATTTTACAGGGAATAGTGTGGTTGTAATGAAAAAGAAATTATGCCCAATGATAAGAAGGAAAAAGAATAGAACAGTCCAAACCAAAAGCAAAATGAGAGTGAAAAATAACAGCAAACCATTGCTTACAAGACCAACAAATGTAAACTACACACTTCAACCCAAAACAGCCGTCCTAGAAATGAGTTTCACTAAACCTATAAATCATCCACGAAGGGAGATTTGTAAAACCACTATGTGTACGTACCAGCTTCGCTCAAAATCCTTTTTGCCATGACTATTCTACATAGTCCTAGCTTGCATGCATTTTATAAAGAAATCTTCTGATTCTCGTTTTGTTGTTTTGTTCAACCATCACTAACTGCGAATAATTCTTCACATTTATTATCTTATTCTAGAATTAACTACATGCTCGGTTCTGTGAGCGATTTAAGGGTTCAAGATTTGTAGAGTTTGTGGAAATCTAAACTTCTATTGCAAAGTAAAATGTCCTGTTTGTTGTTGATACAGGTCCTACAACTCTAGTGAGCCAACACTACACTACCCTACCCTACCCAACGAGCAGTCATTTTGAAAATCGCACGATTCTAACACTACATTAGACATGGGTTCACTCAAAAATACTATTGAATAAATTACAGAGGGAAAAACAGATTCTTACAAGATACCCAGAACTTCACATAGGCTACTAACATCCAAGGGCGGAAGTACTTGAAGGCTAAGGTAGGCTATAGCCTAGGTCATTTTGAGAAAAAATTTCTTACGATCCAGAAATTTTTTTTTTTTCCGAGAGAAAAAGATGACAGACAAACCTCGGTGGATCTTCGAACGAACGATTGGGTGAATATTCGTTCGTTCGTCGGGCTTCAATCGTCGACAGCAGCTTCGTTCTTCGTTTCTCTTGCGTCGCCTCTCCCTCTCTTTCTCTCTCTGTTCTGCGTGAATGGCTCAAAGGGGGGAAGTGTGAGGGCTTTAGGGGCAAAGTGTAATTACTTGGGGTTTTTATGCCATCTCTTATCCTGGCCGTTTGATTTCAATCCAACGAACCACATGAAAGTCCCGCACCACACCCAAATCCGGGATCCCTCAGGGGATCCGGATTGTATATATATGTACAAGTTTTGCTTAATTCATTTTTTTTAGCCCAACACATTCCACCCACCTATTTTCTCTCCCTCTTTCCTACTTTCTCTCCTATACTCTCCCTTTCTACTACTGTCAAGGGCAGGGGTTGTTGTTGATTGTTTAGAGCTGAAAACTCAGTTAAATTGACTCAAGAAATTTCATGAAATCTCATGGTGCTCAATCTTTTGATTCGGATGCCACAGGAAAAACCCTAAAAAACAACTTCAAACTATCCATTGGTCAAGATGTTGATTAAAATTGATTCATTAAGCTACCATCTTTCAAATCGGGCGAAGGACTGACATTTAGGGTTTATGCTAAACCAAAAAATTGGGCTTTGTGTGCTTAAATTTTTTGTTCTTACAATCTTATTTTTTTAGGTTTAAATTATAATGTAATAACAACAAAAAATCTGAAGCATTTTTTGAGATTTGTTGATATCCAATAATTTTTTTGGGAGCGACTTTTTCATATTATGTATTTAAAGACACCACTATATTAACTCCTAAGAAATAGATATCCAATGTTCACACTCGTTACAATCTGAACATCTATATAATAACAGAGCTCAGTTTTTGAATCTTATATACGTAGTTATAAACCTAGACCTTCATTTCTAAATCATATGGTTAGCAAGTGTTAAGAGTATCTATAAATCTAGATCATCCACTACCAACGGCTAAGATCAAGTTTTCAAACACTTACTTATCTAAAACGATTGATTTTGGATTGATTTTATTTGTTATGGAAGCAGAACTTTAGTTGATATATATGGTAATCGGTACAATCCATATTGATTTTATGGAAGTAAAACTCATATACGGTAGAACTTTAATTGAGCGTTCGAGCTATACCTTCAGGCATGGGCAAGCACTAGTTCACAATATGTAAGGTCAATGGTATGATGATACTAGCCATACGTGCAGTGCAATGATTGGATTATAAACTTTATTTATTAGAGATTGCCCATATCCGTATGCATACTATATACACCATTTTGCCAATAATTGCTAAAAACCTACAATACATGACATGTATACTATGATTTGCATTGTCTCATTCTGAGAACGGTACGTATTCCACCCTCTATCCCTTTTGTATAGAAATTACACTATACGACCGTGTATCCTACGATTTATACACGTATTCTAATTCAGTACGTATCATCTGATTTTTTTTTGAGAAAAAGTTGGACTTTATTTCAAGAAGTGGAACCCCGAATGCATAATCTAAGCCGTTTGATCTAATTATGGAATCTTTCAAACCATTTGATAGACATCCAGCCTTAACGTATGGCTTATATAGAAGAAAGAACCATACTTTGGTTGTATTTTGCTTGACTCTTTTTTTTTCCTAACAAAGGGTATAGAAAACCTTAATGTAATAGGTTCTAATTGAGAGACTTGAAATTTTGCATCTTAATTTTTTTTTAAATGTAACCATAATTTGTAGGTTGTATTTGGTGTATCTACTTTTTAATTGTCTATTAATTATGATTAACATTGTTGAAGTATACACGAAATTTAGTATTTGATACAAGAAAGTTATGTCCAAATAAGTCCAATCGACAAAACCCAAAGACAGAAGATATTATTGAAGAAAATATAAATGTTATCTAGTTTTTAGGAATTCTAAAATATTTAGCTTTAAAAACTCTAGAATATACTTGTGAAATATCTAGATTTTTTTGTGAGAATTAGTCATGTGTAATTCTAGAATTATCTCAAAGTTTATCTTGTATGAAACTATCCTTGTACCAGAGTCTTCCATGGAGTAGAATAAATATGAATGAGTTCTACCTATTTTGTATCAACCAAAAAAAAAGGTTGAGTTCAAGTGTCTAATTCCCCACTCTTTTAGTATTCTCTCTTTTCCAAAAATCTTATTCAACTGAATAATAGAAATTTCTACTCTTCCAACAACGTATCTTTAAGATATGCGATACGTATCCCAATACTATCTATATAATTGAAAACACTGATTTTGGTTTAGCCCGAGGTAAAATCAATTCTTGGTTCCGCCCTTACTAACATCTAACCAACATCAAACCCCAAGTTCAAACACTAACGTGCCAGAAAGATGAACCCACTATAATTTTTTTCCCCTTTTTTCTAATCCCAGGCGCGAAATGGACAGACCAACACAAGTAGTTATACAGGTACGAACCCTTCATCAGACTAACATCCAAAACGACGATACAAAGAAAGAGGCAATATTTTCCAATCAAAGAGAGGAAGGAGAAAATAAGAAGCAATACCAGAGAGAGAACAAAGAAAGAAATTACCAGTGATAGAGTTCGGGTGACTGCGAAACCCTAAAAGTGAGTGGAGATGACGAAGGAACACGAACAGTGACGGAGGCGCAGAACAAGGAGGTTTTAGGGTTCAGTGTCCGCTAGTATGTTTTCCTCGAGAAAATTACAATAGAACCTTCTATTTTGACGCTTGTAACAAATTGAAACCCATATTTTCAATTTCTTCCAATTCAACTTTACACTTCCTGTGAGATTAGTCACATGGCTTTGTTTGGTTTGAGTTTTAAAGAATGTTTTTGGAGTAATGGTTGTGGAGAGATAGAGAAATGAGAATAATAATTGGAGAGCCAATTTATTAGGAACCATGCACAAAGAGAGGGGTTATTTTAGGAACCCAAAGCGAAAATGCTAAGGAATAAAAATGCCCCTAGCTCTTGCAAATTTTAATAATTTTGTATATTTTTCATAGACTCTTTCATGCTCGCACCTTCACTCACGCGTCTGCAGGTGAATTATGTGACGAGAGTGGAGACCACTATAAGCAAAAATGCTAAAAGTAGCCCATTGGGTTGTCGTTAAAATTTAAAAAGTGTATAAAAATATGTGAATATGGTGAAAGTAAATTGAAAAGCGGAAAAAGTGCGTCGGAGTATGTGTTTTTTCCTGAACTTGTCGACAGCTCGGTGTGAGAATGAACCATGAACTAGAAGAAAAACACACTTCCCAAATTGTGTTAGTTTCCATATCCCATTTCTACATAATACAGACTATAGTAGTACAGTACTTTATTTAAAACATTTCTACAACTACTATTCAACCGGACTCATTTGTGCCAGTCGGGCAAGTATAATATAGGAGTAACATAGTTTGTTGATAGCAAGTAAATTAATCAAGTTTTTAATCATAAAATCAAGGACAAAAATCATACACTGCTATGCTATAAACAGAAATTCTTTTCCGGCAAAAGTTCAAGTTTACGATACCAAAAAGCTCTGCTGATTCTCTACCAACTTGACAACTTTTTGTTATTCTGTTATCCGATTGCACGTGTCATGCCAAGGTTCCTAGTTTGTACTTTTATAATATGACATGATGATGTGAAATAAAACAGAAAGAACCACCAAAAACAATGGTAAATAATCAAGCACTTGTACCCTGAAATTGCTATTCTTGCATGCACCTTGACTAAACATTCTAAACTTGAGGTCTTGAACCGTCCAAAGAACCTCTGCTAACCCCAAGAGCTTTTTTGCTAGCAGCACGAGTGAGTCGAACCTGCGAACTCAGGTGCAACTCTGGGCCTCTTGGTTTTTTATTTTTATGTTGTAGAAATCATCAGTAGCCGCTTACTTGCTGCCATGCTTCTCTCCCGAAAGCTGAGGCTGCTATTCTTTGACAACATCAGCAAATACTTAGGCAACTTGACATAGCAAAGAATCAGGTTCATGGCAAGAATATTGTTACTGTTATCAAAGTAGTTGTCATTTCTTATTTATCTATCCTTTTTGCAGTTGAGACAGTTGCAGAACAGAATACCTCCAAGAAGTTGGCTTCCCATTTCCATGTGGGATTCTTCATGATATCTTTGACTACGTAATTACATTCGTAGTCAAAGAAAAACAGAGAGTATCCTCATACAGTGATTGAAGAATATATCCTCCCCCATATTGTTTTTCAATGGAACATGCTCTAAAATGCTCTGATGTATAACAGGAAAAAAACCCCAACAATGTTCAAGTGTACGGTCATTCTGGGAGACGTAAATAATGGCAATGGATGATACTAGGTGTCATGTGATAAAATTGGAACGATAAAGGGAAGATTAGCATGGCTCCTGCACAAGGATGACACGATACTAGGTGCTACTCAACTTGTTTATAAATAGCACAACTGGTCTTTTTCAAGTAGATCATCAAGGGAATTTTTCTTATCCAGATTCCAAACATCTTAAAGAGCTATTTTTCGGACTACATTATCCCGTCTTGGATTAAAACAATTTACTCCCACTACTTTCAAGTTCCTCTATATATAAGGGGTACTGATGAAATCTCAAAGTGCACCACAGATGAGCCTGAGAGTACACAACAAGCATATTGCACTTTTTCCTTAGTTCTGTTTTGACAAGAAAATTTCTTGATATTATTGAATATTGTGTCTACGCTGTTCAAACAGTGGTTGAAATGGATAGGGTCAGAGATTTGGCAATGAAGAAAGCCGCAGTGATCTTCACCAAGAGCTCATGTTACATGTGCCACAGCATCAAGGTACTATTTTACGAACTTGGTGCAAGCCCCGCAATTCACGAGCTTGACCAAGAGGGGAGTGGTAGAGAGATGGAGTGGGCCTTACAGAGGCTCGGGTGTACCCCTTCTGTCCCGGCAGTGTTCATTGGAGGGAAATTTGTGGGCTCAGCAGAAGAAGTCATAACTCTTCATGTCAATGGGTCTCTGAAACAAATGCTCATTGATGCAAAAGCTATCTGGTTCTAGTGGAAGTCTCAGGTCAAGCTATGCTATCTTAGAGTTCAGTTACTCTGTTGTTGTATGAGAGGCTGGACCATATGAACATGGCCAATCTAAGTCAAATTTTGTGACAGTCAAGTTTATATGCTTGTAAGCTTCAAAAACTTGAAAGAAAGAAAAAAACTGGAACCAAAAGTATGTTCTATTCTAAGCTTGGCAGATTTTTCTGCCGTTATTTTTCCAGTAGCAGTACTGCAAATCAGTTTATGCACTTCAATTGCCCACGTAGCTTTTGCGACCAGATGAAGTTTTAGTCAAGTGTGTAAATTTTCACTGAATGAAGTTCCCATAATGCACTACTTTGAAATATCAATAGACTGATAATATGGCTGGATAGTGCCTCGTTATGCTGCTTCCCTAAGATAAAAGGGATTTCCCAAGGATCTAAAACTCAAATCCCTATTGGCTATTGGGGGCCAAATACCTCCAATCTCTACCGTAGGTGCCAAAGATGAATGAAAAAAAGCCCCAAAAAAGCAAAAAAGAACATAACCTCTGATACGATAAACAGAATAAAACCATATCGGAGTCCTAATTGTACGACTTTGGTATGATGTCCTTCCAACGTGGATTCACGTAGAACATCGCACCACTTTGACAAGGCAAGCACCTGCCCTTATTGATTGCCCAAATACGAGCTTTAGCCAACTGAATCACAGAAACTTTTCCACAAGTCTCAAGTGATCCTTTGTTGCAAGAAACTTTCTTTTTTTCAGAATAAGAAACTGGTTCTGATCAAAGAAAAACTAGCTTGACAGCTCAGGTGACCGTTACCATTGAGTAAGCGAAGGATAAAAAGGCGATGAATGAAATTTCTTTTGGAGCCCACTGAATTCCTTCGTATCCAAAAAACCAAAAACCTTTAGCCATATATGCAGTATAGCCCATATATGTAGGACATGCCACGAATATACGAACACAGATGATGACATGAATAAGAACATACAAACATGATGTATATGAATTCTCCATGTATGTTACGTTGGCATAAAGTAAAATTGACCCGATTATGTATCTTCAATTCCGATGTCCCGTAGTGGTCACTTGATAAATTTGGTCTTGAGCTTGCAAAAGAGAGAAACCAAAAGCTGATAACTTTTGTAAGGAAAATGGAATTGACATGGAAAAATGACCCAATTACTATATGGCGCATAGTACGAATATACGTCTGGTTGAGCATGACAGCCATCACTCCCATATTCACCAAAAAATGAAACAACAATGCATTTTTTCGTATATTGTTACCCATATTCACTCTTCATGCAAACCCAATTGCAGACAAAGTCTAAACGCAAGCATGCATAAAGATTAAAAATTTCGGTTTTCTTGCATTTTCCATAAGAACCAATAGAAGGGATGAGAACATTAGTAGATTAATTGATGAGATATAATGTAATAATAAAGAAAAAGGAGAAGAAGAAGAAGAAGAACTGAGGATGGCGAAGAAAGTGGTGATGTCTGAAGCTAGGGTTAGGGTTTTGGAGAAGAGGAAGGTTTGGATGATTGGGGAAGACGAACACGTCAACCGGTTTTTGTCGAGACCTCAGGCTCCTCAAAACGGCGTCGCTCGGACTTAAACAGGACTTCTCAATTTGACCCTGCGAAGTGTGTTTCAGTACGACGTCGTAGCAATTTGAAGCTACTGCAACTTGTAATTGGTAAATTGTGAACTCATGCCGGGATTATTTTTCAATCGAAACCGTTCAAGTTGTAGGGCTTGTCAAGAACATTAATTCTAATGAAGATTATGTCAATAAAATTCTTTTTAATATGTAATCGGATATGATTTAAGTGATTTTATTTTTGTGAAAATAAACTTGGCCACATTGCATAAAAACCGTTCCGTTCAAGTTGCGAAGTATTCTTTGGAACGACGGAGCAGTTTGTAATTGGTAAATTGTGAACTGATTCCGGGTTTAGTTCTCGATCGAAACTGCTCAATTTGTAGCTCTTGTCAAGACGATAAATCGCATGAAAAATTATCCTAATCGAATGCTGTTTAGTATATAATCGGAAATGATTTGAGTGAATTTATTTTTGTGAAAATAGATTTGGTCGCACTGGATCAAACCCGTTTTAGAGAATTTTAATGGAACAAATTCACTCCGACGGAGAGAGAGAGAGAAAGAGAGGGAGGGAGAGAGAGAGAATGTGGTTGATCAGCAGCTGCAGAGGGAGTTACGGAAGGAATCTGATGGGAAATAATGCCATAGTAACAGGTCTCTTCAAATCTTCCATTCTTTCATTGTTCTTTATGGGATTTCATTGTCGCCGGAATTTATCCGGTTTTGCACCTATTAATCTGCAACAGCAACCATTTTGAAAGAGGGGAGGGAAACGATGTTTCTATCTTCTATCACTCACGGATCATGAAATTTCTGCTCCATTGCCGGTTTAAATTGAGCAAATTAAGCTTTGTCATTTGTCAAGTAGTATTTTTTTTCCCCGTACAGATTTCACGATCTTTAGAATGGAAATGATTGATTTCAGAGCTTTGTCAAGTGTTTTGTTACTACCACTGTTTTTGATCATTTCCAGGACTGCATTGTGAGAGGGCCCTTCTTGTCTTCCAATGCTGTCCGATAATTGCATGAGGAGTGGTTATTTTTGTAGAAGTCTGAAAAAGAAATTTCCTATAAGTCAGTCAATTTCTGTTTTGCATTTTACAATAGCGAGAATGCAAATCCCTTCCGTGAGAGCACACCATGAACTAGATTGCCACCAGCCCGAAAAAGATGCAGATGATGTATCTTATCTTGGATCTTCTTTTTCTTGATTTTATTATGTGTTGAGAAATCGACCATACCACAAACACGCAACGCCTCAAAAACAATCGAGAAAAGAAACAAATAACGCAAGACACGGAGTTTTACGTGGTACCCCAACTATGTAGTTGAGGACATCCAAGGCTCATGCAAGTTTCCACTATGTATGGAACGAAACTTGGTCTCTCTTTTTTCTGGGTTCAAAAGCTATTGTTTTGGGCTAAAACATAGAATGTTCTACTTAATGGAAACCCCGCTAAAGAATTCACTTACGTTAGTTAAGTAGTCCAACTGACTTCCACCTTGTTGGATGTAGGAGATTTCTATTCTTGGGACCATTAATTTGAGATTTTTTGGATAGCTATTGCTCTTTTGGTTTAGATTCAAATAGGTTGAAACTGACGTGTTAGGAGGCTTCACCAAGAAGACTAGAAAATGATGCGGAATTAAGGATTGAAGCACTAGTTTGAAATGAGGACTTCTTGAACCTACAGGGCACTATATGTATCTAATTACTCCTTCCTTGCAGGCTATTGCCTTACCAACTTGGTAAAAAAACAAGGACAAAATACACAACTTGTAACATTAATTGGATAGAAATCTTGTAGGTGAAACTTGAGGCTTGTGGACTCGGCACACCAAAAGGGAAAGGAAAAGATTGAATAGGAAACCTCATCAGTTGGTAGGCTTCAAGTGATAAATGAAGTGTATAAGTTTTGGCTTGAGATATAAGGTATATAGAGAGGGAGGGAGTTTGAAAGTGTGAAATAGACTAAGGGGTTCTTTAGCTCCTTCTACAATGGCAAAAGGGTATGACTATGACATTGACACCAGGAGAGGAAAATTTTCTGCTGCGACTGCCCTACACGGAAAGAAAAAAGGGATCAGTGTTGTAGAATCCACCCTTGTCTAAGCAAACCTACAGTCTACTCATTCAACACCCACCCTTAAAAATTTCCTTCCAACTTTTCACCTAACTTGGGCCAAATTCACTACTCCTAATGGGATGGCCTCAATCCCTCTTCTTCCCCTTGAAGAAGCTTTGGAATTGGCTGCACTTGGCTCTCCAAAAACGTAGTTTCCCAGTCTATGTTCTCATTTCTTTTCCCATGAGTTATCATCTTTCTGCATCGATGGCCATTTACTGAGTAGTTGGTTTTACTCGACACAAAAACCTCTTCTGTCTTCTTTCATCTGCATGGCTTGCCCTTGCTGGAAATCTTTTCTTTTCTGACTTTTGGATATCATCCCTTTCATATGTTTCTCCAAAGGTTTTCTCATAGAGGTCTCCCTATAGTTGAGTATTGAAAATTATAAGCAAAAAAGCATCAAAATGGAGCTTCTCGAAAATAAGCTTTTCCATATCTTTTAAGTTGTTTCTTGTATATAAACAGAAAGCAAAAGAAGCTCTACACCAAACGAAAAAGAGGGAGTCATGAGTTGCGGCTTCATTTGGTCCATATATTTTATTTTTGGTGTTGTGATTTCAAATAGTTTCTCCCTTTCATTGCAATTTTGAGAAGCACCAGAATTTGCCCTCCTGTTGGTCAAATCTTTTTAATTTTAGGGTGAATTATTAAGGTAGCATTGTACATGCTACCTTAATAAAAAAAAAAGGAGGTAGCTAGTATTTTACATGCTCGTGAAAGTTTCCTGCATTATAACTTCCTACTAATAGTCTTCTTCTTTTGTTTTTTTTGTTTTACCTTTTTTCCCGCTAGGGGGATATACATTTTGTATGAGGATGTGAAATCATGCTCACATGAAGATGTGCAAGTGCTGTGGTCATTACTGGTGGAGTCAGATGCAGCTTTGTTTTCAAAACAATGAAGTCTATTATCACTAGTTCCATGGAAATTACCCTAAGAGAGGAGGGATCAAGGAAAAAGCCTTCATGGGTAGTCTTGTCTTTCCTCTGGTATATGAAGCCATATCTTAGTTGTATGGGATTCTTATATTACTGGTATTTTTCAGTTCAGTGAACATGTTGTATAAGAGGCCAGTTAATGAAAATATGCCCTATCTAGGTCTCCAAAATTTTCTCGAGAGTCACAAGTTTATATATATCCTTGTAAATTTTGAAAACGAATACAATGAAATTAACAGTAGACTTATCATTTTCTAAGCTTTGCTTGCTCGACATTGTGCCAAGTGAAGATAGTACGCACGTATTTGATGACTTAATTAGTGATCAGATGCTATTTTAGCCAACTGTGCAAGTTTTGCAGAATAAAGTTCTCCACAATGCATTTCTTTGAATAATAGCGGAAAGCGAAGTAATCCACAAATACAATTCACTAGTAACTCACATTAACACAAGAGATAGTTCCTCAAATGATAAATGATGTTAAATCAATAGTTTTTATTCACAGGCATATGTAACTTTATGTCAGAAATGACTTAGCAGTAAGTGATGTCCTGTAAACAAAATGTTCTTTGCCCACCCACTTTGTCTACAAAAGATGACTTGGTACTTCTCATTTATCAAGCTGACTTGGCATCAATATGTACACCGAGAAGACAGAAAAAGTACGAATAAGAGGAGAAAAAAACAGGAATTGGCATTATCACTGCGATATGTGAGGCAAAATTCCACCAAAGACTGCAAACATTCAAGGGTTGATATATGATTTGGTGCAGTCATGTGTTCAACTCATTCTAATAAGGTAACTGCTGTTTTTTCTTGTCTGAGAATAAAATTGAAATTGGAATTAATGCATTTTCTTGTCAATCCACAGATGTATAACCACTGGATGGACATGGCAACTCCTCTATACCAACGGATCCTTACAAGTTACATGTCCGTTTGAGAGATGGAATAATGCAAGTTGGTGGGCGCAATGCAAGAATCACAGCCACCGAAAGCTGCCTCATTCGCAATCTTTCTGGCAGAGAATATTTTGAATACGACTGGTAGAATCTACGGCTATTGACTACTGTATGAGAATTTCCACCTTTGTTGTATATATTTTCATCAGCAATTACTTGTCCAATAACTCTGGAAAAAGGTTGAACATATGGCCATAAGTATGCACACGAAACACATTCAATCGCCACTTGATCGTTTTCAATCTTTTCACCCTGAAAAAGTAATCAATTAAGAAGTTTTGGGAAAACCATCTTCCAACTTGTTCAGCATCTGTGAAGCAATCATATCTATCACCAAAAGTAGTTTTATTAGTTTTTGGCATCTAAGTAAAGCACGCCGCCTCTTGAATGGTCTTGAGCAACAAAAAGGAGTCTTCCATCTGCGGGGTTTATAAATAGAGTAGCATGAGAGAACTCAAGTTCAAGCAACACTTGGCTTCAAACTCAATCTCTCTCCCTCTTTCAATCTTCTCCTTCTTCATCAGTTCTTCATCAGTTCCTCCCATTTTGGGAAATCCCACCACCGGATTGCAATTCAAATTGGACTCAATCCAGTTGGGGGTTTCCGACATCTCATTTCCAAATTTAACGAAACTCAAAGAGGAAACAAGAATTCAACAAGATGGATAAGGTGAAGAGATTGACCTCAGAGAATGGAGTTGTGATTTTCAGCAAAAGCACTTGCTGTTTGTGCTATGCTGTCAATGTTCTGTTTCAGGAAATTGGTGTGATCCCTTATGTTCATGAGATTGATCAGGACGCTGAAGGGAGGGAAATGGAGAAGGCTCTCCTGAGGATGGGATGTAACACGCCGCCTGTGCCAGCGGTGTTCATTGGCGGCACGTTGGTGGGGTCCACCAACGAAGTCATGTCCCTCCACCTAAGTGGCAACCTGAATCAACTGCTGAAGCCCTATCAGGCTCAATAAGTCTAGTAATGCTCCAAAAAGGCAGGCATAGTACAAGAATAAACTTGGCCAGTTGGCCTAGTTGGCTTTCTTAATTAGTCAGCAGCAGTGTATGTAGTCTGTAATGTATTGATGTATTTGGTAGCTTTTCCATTAAGTTAAGCTTGTAGCCTCTTTTCCCTAGCAAAGAAAGAGGACAGAATGTAGCCTATTTGCTTCCCTATTAATGAAGTTAGCTTTACTTTATTCCTTGTTCCATGTGTTTGACGTCGATTGTACGAGTAGATTATCATTTTCATGTTCGCACATAGAAACTCGAAACGCAAATGCACGTACAGGAACATAGTTTAGTCAACTGAAAAAGTAGGCAGTATGATAGTGTTTCTCTACAAAAAGTGCAAAAACCAAATCGGCTAGAGTTGCGGGCGTGCGGACTGCATTGTAGTCCAAATTCGTACCAAGATGCCTCAAATCTAACTTCTATAAACGATTGTGTACGACCTAAGGGAGTGAGGCCGTATATGGTTCATGATTTGCCTTGTCGGGATAAGAACTTAGAATTTCTTAACCGTTGTTAGAAAATGGGAAAATAAAAAGGAAAGGACTGAAAGATAAAGATAAAACAAATTTTATTAAATGGCTTAACAAAGTTTGGGTACAGGAAAATGAAAGACAAAATCTAGGCTGGGCTAGATTGAACGGGAAAGTAAAATACTTTGCTAGAAAGTAAATGAAAGATAAACTTGGTAAGTTATGGGCTTGATGGTGCTGGAACCGAAAGATAAAAATAGTTGAAAGATAATTGAAATGTAATTTGGATAAGCTGTAGGCTTGTTGGCGTTGGGATCTTTGCCAAGGCCTTCAATTCTGGTATGTATAGGCAGAAAGTTTCAAGCTTTGAGCTGCTTCTTCCTACCCTTATGCATGGTTGCCAAGAAAAGCCTAGGCTTGAGTTGCTTCTGCCTCCTCCATTGAGTGATTGCCACCTGTCCAAGCCTTATTCTCCACTCTAAGAAATCGGCTGAAAGGACTAAAAAAACTCTATTCCCTGCATAAAGGCCTGCCAAAAGCAAAAGGAATTTCGACTGTGCAGAATCCCCAGGCCTTTTGAGCTGTTTGTGAGCAGCTTGTAAGCTACTTGTGGAGGTATGGACAAGCAGCTACATGAATGCCACATGTTCTAGACCTTACTTCATCTTGAAGGATAACGGCTATGGGCCTCGAGTTGCTCATGTAAGCATGACTAAGCATCTTCTGCAAGCTTGTATATGGCTACCAAGTGTCTTCACGGCAAAGGCCTTGAGTTGCTTGACATTTCCTCCAATGGATGGCTGCCATCTGTCCCAAGTCTTGCTTCGTGTTGAAGGATGATGGCTATCCAGACCTTGCTTCCTAAGCATGACTAAGTTGCATATGGCCTTCATGACTTAGTCAGTTTCAGGCCTGAATAAATCCGAAAAACTAGGCCCAGACCTGAAAAACGAATCTTGGCCTTATTGGGCTAAATAGGTCTGAAAAACTAGTCTAAACTTTGATTAGTTGGGCCAAGGCCTAAAAATGGGCCCAGATTTGAAAATCAATTTGGGCCTTGACTAATTAGGCCATGCTCCAAATATTAATGCGGCCTAATCAATTTTCAAACTCTCTCCAGTCTTTCCAAACTCAATTCGGCCTAAATGTGGCCACTTTAAATTCTTCCAAAGGCCCAATTCAATCAAGGCCTAATTCTACCAAGCCCTAAAATAACATTTTGTGCCATTAATCCATTAACAATTTTTTTTTAAGAATTTAGCCAAAATGGGTGTAAACAGATAGTTTAGGAATGTATTCTTGAAAAAATCTGAGTAGAAGAGTGCCTTTTGGCTTGTGCCAAAAGATGAGAAAGCACAAAATCAAAGTGCTTCAAAATATTACTACTCCAGATATTATGCCAGGACTCAGGAGGGGGTTGTTACAGATGTATATGATGCCATGGTCCCAACATTTGGAAAAAGGTTGAAAAGAAAATGCTCCACTTTTCTAGTAGGAGGTGCCTATTGATCCTTCAAACATTATTGTACATAAAAGGAAGGTAGTAAATCTCTGAACAATAGTGGCGTTTATTTTCTTGACTTTCGAATTCATCAGTTCTCTTTCTTGATGGAAGCAAAGAAGGGATCAGGGATATAACTTAGCGGTAGAGTGTCACCTTGACGTGATGGTTGGCATCAGTTCGAGCCTGATTATCCATATCCTTGTTTGGTATGCCGAATTATCACATTTTCAACATATAAAAAACATTACCAGTTTCATTAAAAAAACCTTAGCAGGTTGAATCATGGCAACCTGTAGATCTTTGGTTTTTGTTTTTTTAACTCAGGCCATAAGCAGATCGCATATAATGCAGAATCATGTTAGATGCGAAGCAAACATAAAGCTTAATTCAAGTCCAACCGAATTTTATGGTCCTAGCCGTCAGCCTGTCGCATTCGATTGAAGATGCAGCTTGACAAGTTGCAAGAAAGTGATAGACAGCTCCATTGGAATAAGCAGATTCCAGAACTGTGAGTGGATACACAAAGGGTAAGGATCATAGGCATGCCTTTGAAGAAAGGAGGAAAAAGCAAAATATCTTCTGAGAATCCCTTATACCACAGCTGGCAGCTGCTTTATTCATCCACTGCCAATCTTAATCAGATTTTTTCTGGGGAGAAAATTTTGATAGCTCTTGGTATGCTATTATTTCAGGGTAAGCAAAATCAAGTTGTATTTTGCTCTTAATCTTTTGACATTGGACTATTTATCCGGTATTTGGTTCAAATTCCTACTAGCCAAATTGAACATAAATCCGATATATAATCACATAAGCATGTCCTGTCTATAATTGACACATGGATGAAAAAAGAATCCAACACTGGGAGCATTCATATCTGTGGTCCTGTGGAGCCATCAGGTTGAAACACAACATTACAAAAGATATAGGCAGCTAAATTTTAGCACAAGGGTGGTAGCCTAGTGGTTTCTGGTTACTCTCAAGCGGTTTGGGTGGTCAAGAGATCCAAGGTTCGAGTCATGCGATCGACATCTCTTCGAACTTGGCCCTCCTATGAAGCCCAGCTATGTTTCACAAGCTTCCGGTGGGACTGTAGAAACTATGGCTCTTCGGTCTCTTAAGGGACTCCACTGTGGGCCAAGAGTTCCTATAGAGAGTTGCTACGTCTGGTTGGCTCTACCATTTTTGAGCTAAAGAAACATTTACGTTTTGGAAAAAACCTGAATCAAATGGCAAAATCTCTGGTTACACAACATTTGACTATCCATCTACGCTCCGAAGTCCGAGCTCCCTCGTGATTGGCAATGTCGTGTTACATTTTAATTTCTTTAATTAGGGGTGTTAAAATTCAAAAGTCTCTTAAAAATCAGGGAAGGTCGATTTAAGAGCAAGTTTACCAGTCATTTGCTCAAAAAACTCCTAAACAGTGCACATTTTTTATTTTACCTACTCACATTTCTTTCAACACTATACCAATACAATCTATATTACCTATTCTTTATTAAAATATTAATTTACTTTTTCATGTGTGTATACAAGAGAGAGGAGAGGGGAGGGGAGGGGAGGATGGAACGGAAAGAAGAGGAGAGAGAAAGAAAAAACTAATAAAATAATGAGTATAAAATGAAGAGTTTGTAGATATATTTAGCCAACCTTTTTTACAAAGGAATAATAGTTTCCTCTTTACCTAAGCTGATACAGTGCTCATTTTCAGATTTTGCTTTAATAAAATACCTAAAATGCTCTTTTAGCCAAACTGGTAAACTTGTTTTAATACTCACCAATGAACGGGTGGCCGCTTACCCTTTCAATACAAAAATGCTACTCACATAACAATCTAAACACAACACCAAACACAACCTCTCACATACATGTGGGCTCCACACATATTACTACGTATGGGCCCTACATATATGTAAGAGGTTGTGTGAGTTATTATGTTTGGATTGTTGTATAAGTAGCATTGTCCCTTTCAATATACACTTTTTTGTTTGATACGTCGGAAATTTCCCTTTCCATACACATACGGTTACTTTCGCGTCAAAAATTCCGTATTCGTAGCCCCTGTCCACTCTCTCTCTATCTTGCCCTAAAAACAGACGGACAATGGAAGACAGCGAGGCCGTAATCCAACAACAGAATCGGGAAGATTTCGGAAAGTTGGAATACGGGTACGTAAAATCTCTATCTCTCTCTCTCTCTCGTTGCGAATGCAGTTGTCC
Source organism: Rhododendron kiyosumense (assembly GCA_019656275.1). Taxonomy (NCBI): domain Eukaryota; kingdom Viridiplantae; phylum Streptophyta; class Magnoliopsida; order Ericales; family Ericaceae; genus Rhododendron; species Rhododendron kiyosumense. The sequence goes on along the minus strand of BPLS01000279.1, from coordinate 351,454 downwards.
TTTTTATTTGTCTCTACCCTTTGATTCTTCGACGAATGGACAATGAATCCGCAGCTTTCTAATTTGTGTTTTTAATCGTTTTGGTTTTCCGTTTGACAGCTGCGAGCATTATAAGAGACGATGCAAACTTCGCGCCCCTTGCTGCGGTCAGATCTTCTCTTGCCGCCACTGTCACAACGCCGCCACGGTCCCCTCCCCTCCCTCTCTGTACATATAAGTACTGTATATATATAATATTTTGTACTACGTACAATATATATATACCCGAAACGGGTCGTGGGTCAAATATGGGTCAAATAGTAAACGGGTTTAAACGAGATTGGGTCGAATAGGATCAAACCAAACCCAAACCCACCCGACCCGTTTCAATTCCCCCCCCCCCTCCTCGTTTCCTCCTTCCTTCTTTTCCTTCTCTACTGTCTTCCCCATATGGGATGAAACACGTTCACAAATAGGCAAAATTCCGTAGGATCTTTCGGCTATATAAGCCAATTTTTAAATTTTTTATTTGTACGTTTTGCGCAATTCTTTTGTGGATTATTAGTTCTATTCAAAGAGAGGAATCAAAAAAGAAAGATAATGAAAAAAATAACCCTCCCCCTTTTTTCCCCTCCTTTTCCTTCATACTTATAAAGTATCAAATTTTGCTAAAAATGGTCCATTTTTTTTTTTCATTCAAAATTTCCGTCCCTGAATTTCGTAGCTTGTCATAATGATAACCCTCTATTGATAGTACTCCAAATGAGTCGAATTTGAAAATGTTCGAGCTTGGCTTGTTCACCGGGCTACATAAATTGGAGCAGAGCTGTGACTACTTTGACATCGACTCGTTTATTAAACAAGTCAAATTTTGCTTGAGTTTAGCTATTTTACTAAACAAACAAATCATCTAGTTTTTCATTCAAAAAATGAAAAAAACAAAAAACAAAAAAAAAACAGGACCATTTTTTGCAAGATTTGATCGACTTTATAAGTAAGTGGATCCGGATCCTAATTGTACGTGGCACTTCCCCTGCTAGGCTGCTAGACTGATCCTGATAAAAGTTAGA
>BPLS01000279.1:323129-345049 GCA_019656275.1 Rhododendron kiyosumense | reverse complement strand
GGATTTTTCTTATGTGCATTAGCAATGTTGCAATGTCCCCGAATGCTGATGATTTACATTTTCCTAATTTTGAAAAGTGGCGTTTGGATAAGATCCTTAAATGACTTATTTGACTTTTGTGGAAGAACTAAAGCTGAAACCTAATAATTAGCCATCATCCAAACAAGTGAAAATATGAATCCCAGTTATGTGGGGGGCTGATTTCTCCGTTGACCGTTGACTTGGTAGATATGCGACGATCTTTGTGTACCTGCAAAGCCGGAGGGGGATGTTCCTCCGGGAAGAAGCTCCGACGGTCTAGTCAGAAAGGGGAACTTGGAGAAAAGAGGTTTAGGAAGAAATTTGCTTGAAGAGAAGAAGATTAATGCTTAGAATTCTGAACCTCTCCCTTGGGTGATGCTCTCTTCTATTTATAGGCAAGGATGAGGTGAGTAAGTGGGATGCAAGCTGTCCCTGACACCCACGTGATCGACTATGCTCGGATGGCGTCACGAGTCAGAGTCATTAACTGGCCCTCTCCTGCTGAGGGTTAGTAAACCGCCCACTCAGAGCTAAAGGGGTCACATCAGTCAGAGATGCCACCTCACCTATCAAAGAAGACTTCCCACGTCTCCCCTGAATCTTCCAGAAGGTTCTAAAAGAGCGGTCTCCGAGCAAAGACATTTCGACCGAGGAAACAACAATCCAATGAATAAGAACGTATGTACCGAACGAACAAAGCCACATCCGAGCGAACCACGATTTATCCTTCGGCGATAATATTGAAGCTCGGCTAAACATTTCCAATCAGTTTATCCTTCGGACACTTGGACGTATCATTCCTGGGTCCCTCAGACGAACTAAGACAACTATTCGTTTAAGGGTAGAATTGCAAATCTCCTTAATCCATTTGAGCTACCCCGTCCTTCGGATATTTCGCTCTCCTACAATAGCCCCTTAACTCCTTTTATCCCAGTTTCTGCGGGGGAAGAGGAGTTGAATGACCATTCGAAGGACGAAGACTGAAGGACTTTATCCGAGGAAGTATGGCCGAAAGAAGACGATCGGTAGACCACCCGAACGTCCAGCGCATGTCAAACGTCAGGAGGCTATCAAATCGTCAGAGCTGTAACTCTCATTTAATGCTTCTGCAACCGCCAGACGCAAAGGACGCCACGTGTCGAATCGTTATTGGACGTCGATACGGCGCATCCCATCAATCCCCACGCGTCACGAATCAACGGCCACATCAATCTCCCGCCCAAATCCAACGGTTGGGGCTCGGCACCGCTTCGAATTCTGCCCTAGGGATATAAAAGCAAAGGGAGGAGAGAGAAAATCACTTTTCACCCTCTCCCTCCAGACGATTCTGCAGTCGACGCCATTGTTCATCCCTTCAAGAACTCCAATCACTCTTTGAAGATTTGAAGAAGATTTTTCCAGTTCTCACCCTGATTTAAAGGTAAAGTCCTCAATCTCAGCTTTTCTCTCTATATTCTTGTTGTTTTCCACCCATTTTTGGCCCCTATTTTTCGCTTTGATTAGTTTCGCCGCCTCTGCATTGTAGATGAGGTTGAAGATGTTCTTGTGTTCTTCCGAACACATGTGCATCTTCAACCTGTGTTCTTCCGAACACACATAGGGCTATTTCCTTCTTAGATTCTCCCTTCGTACTTCCTATTTGACAAATAGTCTCTCGGAAGAACCGATACGCTCGGTACTATCGCTTCACCGAACATAGACACGCTAGGACTTGACCATGCATCTCGCTGTCGGTCTAATCCCTTGCACTTTTGTTTTTAGGTATGGAGAATTCCCCCTCGGTTTCCTCTGGGGAGTCGTACTGTTCGGTAGACAGCGCGTCGCTAGGCGCTGGAGGTACCAACTTGGCCATAGCCGATGCCATCTCAAACTTAGCTCGGGACTACCGCGCTCAGTGCGAGGACGTGGGCTCCGAAGATCTTGAAGACGTCGAAATTCCCTCACAGGTGACCCCGATCCGAACGATGGTTCCAGATAGCGAGATCATAGATTTGGAGGGTCATTCTAACAAAGAGCTCGGTGATCCAACGGTAGAAGGGGAAGAGGCTGATACCGAGGAGACAATTTTGGAGAGGGACGCCGCCGAGAGAGACGCTCCCACAGCCTTGTCGAGTCAGGCCGGGGGAGGAGACGGGGCTGCAGGATCCTCTTCCGCTCCTCAGAAGAAAAAGAGGAAGATTGTCCCGTTAGACCCCGACGTCATTCCTGATCGAACGGGCAAAGACCCATGCCCTTATTGGAGGTCCTTTGAAACAGAAGAGGGCATGAGGGCTTTTCGTCGGGATTATAGCATCCCAGATGACGTAGTGGTTACTCCGGTTCCTGGCCCCAGAATCAGGTTCAGTGCCGAGCATGTCACCGTTCCCCTAATGGCTATAACCGAGGGCGGACTTCGATTCCCCATGCACAGGATTCTTAGGGAAATCCTATACATGTTCACACTGACGCCGTGCCAACTAAGCGTCAACTCCTTCCGAATCGTCCATTCGATCATAAAGCTCGTCGAGCTTAAAATGTTCCCACTCGAAGCTCGGCACATATTTGAGAATTATACAATGTCGAGGAACATCTGATACTCCAGGTATTATCTCTGTTCCCGAAGGAATATGGCCAAGATCATTCCTGAAGGAATGTACGATTCGGAAAAGTGGGCTTCGGACTGCGTCAAAGTTCGGGGGAATTATCAATATCCCCCTGATGAATACGGCCACTTCGAAATTGCTACACGCAGGGGCGATCCTCGTAAGAACCCAGATTTTACACTGATTATATGTTTATGCATATTTCGAGCATTATTTATGTTTTCGTCCTTAACGTACACCATTTAACTGATGATTTGTTCTTCTGTTTGGCAGCAACAACAAAACTCAACAGGGAATTGTTGAGAGCGGCTAAGGGGTGCAAAACTAGCCGCTTCCCTACTCACAATTCCTTCCGAGGAAAAAGACGCGCCTACGATCCTCGGCTACAAAGCAGCGTACGGCGGCAGAATTAGGAAGAAGGCCGCTGACATAGAAGAGGTGAGATCCGAAGAACGGGCCGATCTTCCCGAAGGCCTTCTTCCGAGCGAGGACAGGCCGCTCCGTGGGTTAATCCGTGAACCAGTCGAAGGATCTACACCCGAGGACGAAGCAGAAGCCATGCCTCCCCGAAGCATGAAAGATGTGCTTCAAAAGAAAATGCAGGAGAAAGAGAAGGAAAAGGCCCAGCAGAAGAAAACTGGGGCTACAGGGGCCTCGGGATCTGCACTGAGCAAAAAGGTGCCTCCCCAACAAACTCAGAAATGCCCTCCACCGGCTCCAGCTTCGCCGAAGGACGTTCAAGCAGCAAAGAAGCAGAGGACAACTGCTTCCGCCGAGGTTGGAGGAGTGATTCTCAGGCCGACTGGGAAGGAGAAAGAGATAGAGGAGAACGCCCCGTGGGCGCCGAACTTCATCACCCCCGACAAAAAGCAGGTGTTGAAGTCCGACAGCCTGCGGGAGGATCCTTCCCTAGCCCTTACCCTCCTTGCTGGAGTGGGCTTACCGAAGGATATACAATCACCTCCTTCCCTCAAGGCCGCCCTCACCGAATATTACTACCATGCTGCTAGGGTAAGCCCTTCGAGTTCGTTGTCTTTCTTTATATACTTATATACTTGTGGAAGTATTCCTATTTGCTTCCCACAGGCCTCCCAATCCATTATGAGCGTCAACTTCTTTCTCACCGAGCATGAGAAGAAGAGGAAGCAGACGCTGGTCTTCCTTTAGGCCAATAAGGACGCGGCCGACGAATACAAGAAGAGCTGGGAGGAGTCCGAGGCTGCTCGTTTGGCACTCGAAACACAGGTCTCCAACCTTAACGATTTGGTCAAGGGCATGCAAGAAGCTGTCGGAAAGACCAGGTCGGAAGGGACGGACGAAGGCTTGGTCGAGGGCCGAGCGCAGGGACGAGAGGAAATGAGGAAGGAGATGGAGGCGGAGCTGCAGCGAGAATATGAACGGGGCTACTACGAGGCTGAGGAAGCTGCTGCCGAAGAATTGGCCGAGGCCCAGGTGGGGATGGTAGAAGAACAGCATAAAGCAAGCTTTATGTTGGGTTACAACAGAGGCCTCGATGATGCCGGGGTAGAATCGGATGATGAGAGGAGATTGCTTGTCGAGATTCCTCCTCGTGATTCGACCGACACACGGCATCATGAGCCCGAGCAGCCAACGTCAGCTATCGAGCATGCAAATCAACCTTCCGAGGCTGGGCCTTCCGAGGCTCAGCCAGCCAAAGAACCCACTCTCTTTGTTCCCAGTACCCTAGGAAGTTTGTGTGTTGTTTGTTTTTTTTTTTTTTTTTGTTGTTGAACATTTGTTGTGGATGCTGTAGAACAGAAGTTGGAGAAAAGATGTTTTTGTTTTGAGATGTTGCTACGATTTGAAATTTTGCTAAGTGTTTTTATTTGGATACGTGTTTGTACGATAAGAATGGCAACATCTGTTTTAGTTGGTGTGTGCCCAGTGTTCCCAATAGCCCCTGTCCCGATGGAGTATCGAAGAATGAGTACCCAACGAGACAGTGAGGGAACAAAGTCGAAAACAAGAGAGAAATACCGAGGGCGAGGAAGAGTACGCCCAAATGAGTGAAATACCGAGGGCTAAGAGGATTTCGCCCAAACGAGTGAAATACCGAGCCCAACGGCTTAACGTGGGCGAGATGAAATACCCCAAAACAGAACAAACGAATGAATGAAATCGCATTTCTATTAAAAGGCCCCCAAAGGCTCACAAGGTGTGAAGATCATAAAAAATTACAAGTAAATTACAACCGAAAGAGACAAAAATGTGTAAAGGTAAATTCTAGCCGTGAAACTTCCGAAGCTTCTGAGCGTTCCAAGGGTTAGGTACGGGGGTGCCGTCCATTTCAGCAAGCTTGTAAACGCCATGGCCGATATTTGCGGTCACTCGGTAGGGACCTTCATACGGATCCTTAAGCTTGGTCAACTTCCCGGCCTTAACAACCATCCGCAGAACAAGATCGCCAACTTGAAACGGCCGAGCACGAACATTCTTATTATAGCCCCTAGCGACCTCTTGTTGATAGGCAGCATGCCGAAGGTTGGCGTTATCACGAAGTTCCTCGGCAAAATCAAGCTCGGAACCCACGAGTGCATGATTGTCCACGGGGTGAAAATTTTCAGTGCGAGCCGTCGGGATCTGCGTAGCGAGGGGTAGGACAGCTTCCATTCCATAGGCCATTGAAAACGGGGTTCGGCCAGTTGAACGCCGAGGCGTAGTACGATAGGCCCACAAAACGTGGGGGAGCTCCTCGACCCATAGTCCGAGCTTCCGATCCAAACGACGCTTAAGCCCCCGAGTAATTGTTTTATTCGAAGCTTCGGCCTGACCATTGCCTTGAGGATACGCCACCGAGGAATTCTGGATCGTAATTTTGCGCTTTTTATAGAAAACTTTGAGGGCGGACGCCACGAATTGGGAGCCATTATCTGAGAGGATGGCGTAAGGAACGCCGAACCTCGAGATGATATGCTTCCAAATAAAACGCTCCACGTCTCCAGCAGTCGTCTTGACCATGGGCTTTGCCTCGACCCACTTGGTGAACAAGTCTGTAGCGGTGAGTAGATACTCAAATCCTCCTGGGGCTTTAGGCAGCTTGCCTACAATGTCGAAAGCCCACACAGCAAATGGCCAAGGACTGGAGATCATCTTGAGAGGGGAGGCAGGCTGATGGATAAGCGAGGCTTCTGACACCGAACACATCGCTTCACATATTCCTCGGACTGCTTCACCATTTTCGGCCACCAGTAGCCTTGAGTCAGAGCACGGTGCGCCATGCTTCGGCCACCTGAATGAGCCCCACAACTACCCGAGTGTAGCTCATCCAGGACCCCCTCCACTTGAGTTTCAAAAACCACTTTCAAATCGGGTCCGGTAAATATGCGTCGGTAGAGGTGTCCATTGGGATCCAAGAAAAAGTTTGCAGCGCGGCACCGTATCTGGTGAGCTGCCTTCCTATCCGTCGGCAGCGTTTGATTTTGTAAATACAAAACAATGGGATCCAATTGGCTTGAGCCGAACGAAATGGCTGCCACAGGAGGATCGGAGGGTTCAAAGCTCGGAACATCGACCTCATCGAAGCTGATGGTGCGACTGCCCGAGGCTCGGTATACTGAGGCAAGACCTGCCAGGGCGTCTGCGTGCGCGTTATGTTCCCGAGCGATCCACTCGATCTTCACGCGCCCAAATTTCTTGAAAAGAGCGAGGACGTGGCTGACATAGGCATTCATACGTTCGTCCCTGGCTTGGTAATCGTCATTCAGATGGCCCACGATCAACCTTGAATCATAGAACACATGAACCGAGTCTGCGCCAAGCCGAAGAGCGAGCTGCAATCCCGCAATCAAGGCTTCATACTCGGCCTCGTTGTTGGTTGCCCGGTAGCCGATCGAAACAACATTTTCATGTACGGTTCCCTCAGGTGTCACAAGGACCACGCCAGCCCCAGCCCCATTGACATTCGAGGCTCCATCCAGTCATACGCCATGCCTCTCCAGAGAACAACTCCCATTCCTTCATGGGCTTCTTGTCGAACGTATATCGAGAACGATGGGGTTCGGGTGAAGTAACCCATTCTTCTGTGGCATCTGCATGTTCCCTCTGCGCTGTTTCTTCGGCAGCAACCAAGGCGTTGGCCTCATCCTTCAACTCAGGTGTAAGCTCGGCGAAGAAGTCAGCCAAAACCTGTCCCTTGACAGCCGTACGAGGTTCAAATTGTATGTCGTAATTGGCCAAGTCTTGGGAAAACTTGAGGATCCGGCTAGACGAGTCAGTCTTCCGAAGCACGGCTCTGAGAGGGAACTCAGTAAGGACCATGATCCTATGGCATTGGAAGTAAGGCAAAAGGCTCGTTTTAGCAGAAACGAGGGCCAATGCTAACTTTTCCATAGGCAGATACCTTGTCTGAGAATCCGTCATAGTTTTGCTAGAATAGAAGATTGGCTGATGCTCCATCCCTTCTTTCCGAATAAGCACTGAGCTTGTGGCATGATCTGAGACGGACAAGTACAGATACAGATCTTCGTCGGGCAGGGGCTTGACAAGCAGCGGAGCATGAGATAGGTAGTCCTTCAATGACTGCAAGGCACGTTCACATTCCTCGTTCCACACGAACCTTCAGCGGCTAGTCCTGATAGCCTGAAAGAAGGGTCGACAAAGGTCCCCCGAACGTCGGATGAACCGACTCAATGCCGCCACCATCCCTGTGAGGCGCTGCACTTCCTTGATGGTCGTGGGAGACCGAAGATTTTGTACGACTGTGAGCTGCGTCGGATCGGCCTCTATCCCTCGGCGGTTGACCATATAGCCGAGGAATTTCCCAGAACTGACTCCGAACGCACACTTCTCTGCGTTAAGTCGTAGCTTGCGCATCTTGAGAACGGCGAAGACTTCCCCCAAATACCGAAGGTGATCCCAAGCAAATCTGCTTTTGCATACCAGATCGTCGATGTATGCCTCTAAAATCCGGTCGAGCATCCCAGGGAACATCGAAGTTATTGTCCGTTGAAACGTGGCCCCTACATTCTTTAGTCCGAATGGAACGACATTGTAGCAATAAACGCCTCGAGGGGAGATGAAGGCCGTTTTCTCTTGATCCTCCTTGGCCAAAGGTATTTGATGATATCCACGATAAGCATCCATGAAACTCAGCCGTTCGTATCCCGCTGTTGCGTCCACCATCTGTTCGATCCGCGGAAGCGGGAATCGATCCATCGGACAGGCATCGTTGAGATTAGTGTAATCGACACAAACCCTCAACTTGCCGTTTTTCTTCGGAACGACAACAGGGTTGGCCAGCCAGGTTGGGTAGAGGATCTCCCTTGTCGCTTCGGCTTCCAGGAGCCGATCGACTTCCGCAACTACCGCCTCGATATGAGCGACAGACGAGCGTCAGAGCTTTTGTACTACTGGCTTTCTGTTCGGATCCACATTCAGCGCATGAGTGGTGAACGAGGGCTCAATACCTGGCATTTCCTTCGGATCCCAGGCAAATACCTCAATATGGCGCATGAGGAAGTCGTACATTTCCCAGTGCTCTTCTTCGGTTAAAGAGCTTCCAACGAGAAAATATCGTGTACCCTCTTCATTAATTGGCATGCAGATTAGCTCCTCGGTAGACCTTTGTTCGGCAGGAAGCCCCACTTCTTCCAGTATGATAGGATCGGCTACTTCCACACATTGAACCTCGAGGCAGCTTTGATTGGTCGTTACGGTGCTGATGTAACATTTCTTGGACTGAACTTGATCTCCTCGGAGGCTCTCTTGTCGGCTGTTCCATCCTATGAACTTCACGACTTGATGATAAGTTGAAGCCACCGCTTGCAGCTCGTGTAGCCAGGCGCGTCCGAGGATGACGTTGTACGGGCTAGGTGAACTAACCACTACGAATTCAACGTCTATCACTCGGGAACCTGCTCGCACGAGGAGGTTGATAACTCCGAGTGGCCAAACCGGGGCTCCCGTAAAGCTGACGAGTGGTGTTGAAGCTGGCCGAAGCTGACTCGGGGCAAGGCCGAGGCTCTTGAAGGTCGAATAGAACATTACGTCGGCCGAGCTTCCTTGGTCAATTAATACCCTCTGCACTGTGGACTTGTCGATTATCACTGTCACGACGAGGGCATCGGGGTGTGGCGTGTGGACTCCTTCCAAATCTCGGGACGTGAAAGCAATAGAGCCTTCGCTGTTGGGATCTTCAAATTTTCTCTTCCCCGAGGTTGCCATGCTACATACCGAGAGAGCCGCAACAGCTTTATTAATTTCGGCCCGTAGTTCGGTAATTCGTCCCTCGGAAGCGATGCCTTGAATGACGCTGACGTTTCCACCGAGCAGTGGAGGAGGAGGTGGGAGGGAACTTCTCCGAGTATCGATCCAGGGATTGAGATGCCCTGCCGCCGCTAATTCTTCCGAGTATCGTTTGAAGGGGCAAACATTTAGTCGTGTAATGCCCCCGCTCTTTATGAAATGAGCACATCCCAGGTCCATGGCCGGCCGCCCCGAGGAAACCCGTTGGCCAGGAGAAGAATGGGAGCTTCCCTATGATAGAAAGGAGCTTGTAGATGGGCTCCGTAAATGTTGTTTGCTCGGCAACATATTCGTCGAGCCTCGGCTCCCGCCTTGGCTGTTGCCCCGCTTGCTGCTGTGGGGGCCGATTCCCATTATTCGGCTTGTTGCTACCACTTGCTTGCCCGATGTTCACCACTTGCTTTTTACTAGCGGCACTCGGTTTAGCGGCTTCTGCGACCTTCGGCCCATTACGCTCGGCCATTGCTTCCTCGTGGACGCAATCCTTCTCAATGATGATCATCAGCTCTCCCATGCTTTTCGGCAGATTCCTTGACAAATCACGAAACATTGCAGATGTTGGGTCCAGTCCATTCATGAATGATTCGGCAGCGACTCCCTGATTGCAATCTGGTATCAGGTTGTAAACCTCCCAATATCGTTTGGTGTATAGCCGAAGAGTCTCCCCCGAGGCTCTTCGCATATTGACTAGCATTGAAAGCGTTTTAGGCTGAATGTTGCTAGTCACGAATCGCTTGGTGAACTCCAACTCTAGTTCGTTGAGACATGTGATGGACTTCGGCTTCAACTGGTTATACCAGAGCATGATTGGCTCACTCAAGGCAAGAGGGAAGATTTTGCACATGAGTGCATCGGAGAAATTGTGGAGGCTCATCATTTGCCGAAAGCGACAGACGAACGCGACTGCGTCCTCTTTGGCTTCGTAATGCTTGAGCTTCGGCATAACGAAACGCTCCGGTGGGCGCTCCTGCTGTATGGCGTCCACGAAGGGTGAAGCTTTCGCCTTCCCGAGCTTCGTTGTATCCTCCGGGACGAGGACGGGATTAGCAACAGGAGGGGTTGTAGTTAGGCGTGGCTCAGGATCATTTCAACGCCCGGCGTGGCGCCTCCGATGCTCGGTTTGGTACCCCTGCCGTTCCCTATCATCTCTCGCCAGCTCTCGAGCTCTCCTCGAACCTTCTGGCCGAGGTTGTTGAACCCCTGCTCCAACAACAGGCTGATACAAGGTTGGCAGGCCTGTGAACTGATCATATAGCGTGATAGTGTTGTCTCGTTCGGATCGCCTTTCCGGGCTTTCCCTTCGTTGATGTCCCCGGGATCCTTCCGAGCGTCGATCATGATGACGATGCTCGGACCCCTGTCTTGATGGTGCTGATCGTTCAGGATATTCACCAGCATAACTCCGCCGAGATGGATCATTTAGATCCATGGGCCGTTTCCCATTCCGTCCGCCTGAATCTCGTAGCGCGGATGAACGCACCGTGGCTAAGGCCCTCCCCCTGGTACCAGCCGTTCGAACACCGTCCGTCGCTCGGATGTAGCCAGCTCGGTGGTGTGCGCAGGACGTGTCTTTGTGTTTCGCTTGTGAACTCGGTTCGGTTGGCTTGGGCCGGCCGTCTGGTCCCGGGCTGGAGTTGCCAACATTCCTCCATCTCGCTCTTCCAACCGTCGCTGGAGCATGGCTATAACAGCTGCTTGACGCTTCTGCTCCGTCAAAGCGATGTCTAACTCCGTCTGTGGAAGGGAGAGTTGTCTTGCCACCGATGGAACGTTATTTGCCGTTTGCTCGGGATCTAGGTTAAGGGAGCCATACCCAGATAACCCGAGGGTGAAGTTCTCTAGGCCTGGAGGAGGCAGACGCTGAGCCATAGGAACAAAAATGAAGTTGAACGAGTGAAGTCACGGTGGAGATAGCAATCAGGCCCACGATGTTAGGTTAGAAAATAAATCCTCCCCAGCAGAGTCGCCAATTGTGGGGAGCTGATTTCTCCATTGACCGTTGACTTGGTAGATATGCGACGATCTTTGTGTACGTGCAAAGCCGGAGGGGGATGTTTCTCCGGGAAGAAGCTCCGACGGTCTAGTCAGAAAGGGGAACTTGGAGAAAAGAGGTTTAGGAAGAAATTTGCTTGAAGAGAAGATTAATGCTTAGAATTCTGAACCTCTCCCTTGGGTGATGCTCTCTTCTATTTATAGGCAAGGATGAGGTGAGTAAGTGGGATGCAAGCTGTCCCTGACACCCACGTGATCGGCTATGCTCGGATGACGTCACGAGTCAGAGTCATTAACTGGCCCTCTCCTGCTGAGGGTTAGTAAACCGCCCACTCAGAGCTAAAGGAGTCACATCAGTCAGAGATGCCACCTCACCTATCAAAGAAGACTTCCCACGTCTCCCCTGAATCTTTCAGAAGGTTCTAAAAGAGCGGTGTCCGAGCAAAGACATTTCGACCGAGGAAACAACAATCCAATGAATAAGAACGTATGTACCGAACGAACAGAGCCACATCCGAGCGAACCACGATTTATCCTTCGGCGATAATATTGAAGCTCGGCTAAACATTTCCAATCAGTTTATCCTTCGGACACTTGGACGTATCATTCCTGAGTCCCTCAGACGAACTGAGACAACTATTCGTTTAAGGGAAGAATTGCAAATCTCCTTAATCCATTTGAGCTATCCCGTCCTTCGGATATTTCGCTCCCCTACAAGTTATTAGACCTAATGAGAAAACTAAAACACTTGAAGTGGTTTCACAAAATCCTGAATCATGTTCAGGTAGGTATGGTCCATGTTGGAAAAAAGGGGAAAGCACAAGCCTTGTCAAAAGTGGTGTCAAGGGGAGCGTGGCACATATTTTGGTGGTCTAAGCCTTGTGCGGTTGTGCGTGTGGACTAACATTCGATATGATTCGTCTTCTTCCTTTGTCGTCCTTTTAAATGGAATATCCCACACAAGATTGTCTCTCTGCAGCATGATAAATTTTTTCTTGCAGATAGAAGGTACTGCGATGCCTGAGGAATACCATTATGAGGTAAATCTTGTATACTAGTTTTCGTTTATTGGTTTACTTTGGCATTGGCATCATTGATTAACCTGCGACATATGACTGATGGCGTCTGTTTTCTACCAAATGCTGTGTTCGGAAGGAATGTCGTGGAGTAATGCATTTGAGTCTTCCAGAGAGCATTCATTGTGGCCGTTTCCATTTTTTTTTTTTTCTCTTTTTCTGATCAATGGTGAAATCTCTTTGGAAAGGGGAAAGTTTTGCTTAACAAAATACACAAAAAGTATAAGTAGCTCTGTGTTTGTTTGTTTGTTTGTTTGTTTGTTTTTTGTGTGTGGAAGGACATGAAGTTGCTCTTTAAACATCTGCATTTAAAGAGATCTTAGTTCTTTGTACAAGACAAGCTTTTTCTCAAGTTCTTCAAGTAGGCATCAAATTGCTGTAACCTGCGGTACTCCCAAGCACATTGCATGATTGTTTTGCACCATGATGTCCGTTATACTATTTCCAAGGCAGTATTATTTAGGCTTGAATATCTCAAATACATACTCCAAGTTGCAAAAAAGTTGTTGCAAATGAATTTTGCAGGTTCAAATCCTCTGCAACGATTGTAACAGTCAGAGTGAAGCGTTCTTTCACATCTTTGGGCACAAGTGCAGACACTGTAATTCATATAACACCAGGGTGATTTAGGGCGCTGATCAAGGTCAGTCACCAGATCCAGCTGATCAAAATTATTGATCTACGGCGCACATTTGATATTCCTAATTGGTTTTGCTTCCATATTTTTGACCCTGTTAAGCAGTTCATTTCTTGTTGGCTGTTGTACAACACACAAGTTGGAACATCATTTCTCTGATTAGCCCTGCTTGGCTACTGTTAGGAAGGACCAATTTCTTGTGCTTCGTTAGGTTATCTTTCAAGGCAAAGAAGTGTTATATCTTTCAAGGTTGAATTGGTACAGTATTTCTTTTATGTTTCGACAATAGGCTGTATGCATGAATTTACTCGTCTTTTGCATCTGTAAATTTGTTGTATATCTGCGACTCTGCGCGGAGATGTGAACTTCCTCAAAATGTTGTAGACACGTCTCAAATGCAATTACAAGAGTATAAATTAATTAATTTAGGGTCTGTTTGGAAAAGTTTTTATTTTCAGTTTTTTGTTTTTGTTTTCAGAGTTTTTGAAACAGGCACTATAAACATGTTTGTGTTACTGGGTTTTCAAAATACTATAATCAATTCTACTAGTTTATGGAAATTCTAGAAACACAAAAATTGTGTTTTCATTTGTTTTGAAAACACTTTCGGCAGCCCAAAAAATAAATAAACAAAAACTATTATAATCACCAAATATGTTTTTTATTTTTATTTTTTAACAAATAAACAAAAATTCATTTCTTACTTTTTATAAACGAAAAACAAAAAACTGACAACTCTATCAAACAGAGCCGAGCTTTCCTACTTGTTTTTGACCGACTCATTTAATTGGGATCCGGGGGCTCTGCTGCCCAGAGGGGGCAGCAGCCCCAACCCACACCCAAGTTTGGGAACAAAACGTTGCCGTATTGGGGAAAAAAAATTCCTTTGCCAACTGTTTGCAATCCTATGAAGCAGAAATGTAATTATGAGAGCTTTAAAGACAAAATTTGATTATGTCTCTTTAGAATAATATGATCAAAATAATTTGATTATATTATTATTCTAAAAGGTCATAATTAATTTTTTTATCTTTAGGGCTCTCATATTAAATATATGCTCTTTATTTAGGATCCTATGAAATAGAAATGTGATTATGAGAGTCCTATAGACAAAAATTAATTATGACCCTTTAGAATAATATGATCAGAATAACAAAATTTTTGCACCGATTTAAACGGAGTGAAAATTTGAGCATTTAATTTTTTTAGAACATTTATATATTAAAAAATATGGTTAAAAAATTAAGTGCTCTAATTTTTAATCCGTTTGAATATGTGTGAAGATCTTATTATTTTGATCATATTATTCTAAAGAGACATAATCAAAATATGTCTTTAAAGCTCTCATAATAACGTTTCTGCTTCATAGGATTGCAAATAGTTAGGAAAGGAATTTTTTTCCAATACGGCAACGTTTTGTCCCCAAATGTGGGTGTGGGTTGGGGCTGCTGCCCCCTCTGGGCAGTAGAGCCCCCGGATCCATTTAATTGTAGCGATAATCCCTAATTTCCTACAGGGGATTTGCTTGGAGGAAAAGAAAGGGTTTGGATGAGGTTCGGCAAACGGTTTAGCATGGTACTGGTTTGGGGGGTTAACGTCAAGTTTGATGACTTTTCCTTCCACGGTTCCACTATTCCGAGGGATGACGGGAAAAGGATGGGGATTTGACCATTTGCATGGAAGTATCATTAGGTGGAGTATCATTTTCATTAATGCTAGATATCCAAAAAAAAAAAATTTACCTCGGAAGTATCTTGAAAAAGAAAATCATTGGTTGAGATCAATTTTTGAGTGAATCTAGACCTTGATTTTCCTTTTCGGGGTACTCTCTTTTTCGGAGTATTTTTTTGGTAAGTTTTTTGGGTACGCTCGATCACATATTCACGTGCATGTGTTTGAAGTATTTTGAAAAATAATCATTTTTTAGCGTTAAAATGTCGTCTTCTTTTTTTGTGTGTGCTAAAAAGTGATTATTTCTTAAAGTACTTGGGTAAAAGTAAAAAAAAATTTACTTTTCTGATTCCTCTCGTTAAGACGAATCAATAACCTACAAATGTTTGACGCAAAATTAACAAATGCGAAATAAAATTTAAATAAGAACAAAATTTTTAAATTTAAGTTAAATCAAAAGAATGCAGCCGAAGTAAAACATAAAATAGATCAGTAGCATCACTTCAACCAGGCGGCGGAGCCATGGATTGAAAGTCTCCTAAATTTGTTGCATTATATAAAGAGAAAAATTAAATATATTTTTGGTAACCAAAAAGGCCTTGCTAAACTATTTCTTTTTAATTTAGACGATAGTCATTGACATACTCCTTCCGTCCCATATTACTTTTCCCGTGCAGAGAATATACTCTCTTTTTTAGGGGACATATAATTAATGCATGCCTTCTTAGAAAATTAGATTAGATTTTTAATGTTGCTTTTTATTCTCTTTATTAAAAATGACTTGTAATAATTTATGAGAGGTAGTTTTATGAAAATTTACATACTTTTAGTTTGATTTTAGGACAAATATTTTGGGCAAGCAATATGAGATTGAGGGAGTATTATTGTTATTTATCAACGTAACCCAACCGTTTATTTTTTAGACGATAGTATCATTTTAATCATTTGTGTAAGAAATACAATAATTAAGCTCCCAAGTCCCAAACACCACCTAAAATAATTTTCTTTTCTCGACCCTCTAGCACGAGTGCAATTTTGTTCACCCTTCTTAAAAAGAGAGTGAATATTATCCTCCTTTTTACTGGTTAAAACAGTGTAGATTTCACCCGTGCAATACAATTTTTGGTAAGCGGATCTATACTATTTCAACCAATAGAAAGAAAATTTAATCTCTTAAGTGAAGAGTGAACAAAATTCAACTCCTCCATCAGGAAGAGATAAAATTTCAGATTCCTCCACCTCACCTGTCTACACGCTGTGGTGTCACTGTTACGTAAACAATACGTATAGTAGTACTTTCTATTTCTAGTATTCTGTCCAAGTAGCAAACGAGTAATTATTCAGTAATTTGAGAGCACCGTCACGTAATGCTCCAAACAACTCTTAAACCACACATTTATTACAATCTATGCACTTAATCGTAAATACCAGGAGAATTCGAGCCATACGTAAGGCAATCCAACAGTACCAATCATGAACTGGTCCGTAGCACATTGCAGTAATCCTGCACTATTGATTAATCTAACTCAGTAAAACACCCGCGGTTTCAACTTGTGTGGCCAACTTCATGACAGGGTGGCCGCCAAAAATATAAATATCAAAATCCAAAAAGATCAACGCAGCAGCCAACCACACCACACCAACAACTCAGATAAGGTTTCTACACAGCTCTCGCGCTCTCTCTCTCTCTCTCTCTCTCTCTCAAACAAGAGCAACCTCGGAGGACATGACTGATCAATCACGTAATACCCAAATCAAACAAGACGAAGAAGAACCAGACCAAGAACACAACACCAGCCAACGAAAGAACCAACGCCTATGCGACTTCTGCGGAAAAGCCACAGCTCTGCTCTACTGCCGAGCCGACTCGGCCAAGCTCTGCCTCTCGTGCGACAAGCAAGTCCACTCCACCAACCAGCTCTTCACCAAGCACCTCCGCACCCTGCTCTGCGACGCATGCGATTCCTCCCCCGCCTCCATCCTCTGCTCCACCGAATCCTCCGTCCTCTGCCAGAACTGCGACTGGGAAACCCACAATCACAGTATCACTCACTCTTCGCTCCACGAGCGCAGGCCCCTGGAGGGGTTCACTGGGTGCCCCTCGGTGAGTGAGTTGTTGGGTGTTGTTGGGTTTCAAGATCTCACCAAGAAAGAGCTTTTGTCAAGTGGCGGTGGTGGTGATTATTTGGTCGGGTCAGGGTTTGAGGGTTTTGGGTCTGATGGGTCTTCGGAATTTTTGGTTTGGGACACGCCTTCCATAGTTACGATGGATGATTTGATTGCTTCGAATAGTTCTGAGCATAGTTTTCAGGCTATGGGGGTTCCCCCTCTGCCCAAGGTACTTTTTTTTTAAAATTTTAATTCTTGTCAAATTTCGTGGTACCCAAGTTGAGTTTTTGGTGGATTCAGTTTTACGATATGTAGTTTATGTTCCTAGTAGATGTTGCTTCATTCTTACTTAATTTACTTTCTTTGACATTTATGGGGCTGTGATGCTTATCAATTCTCTTTATTTTGCTTTGTTGTAGGTTTTTTTTTAAAATATTTCTATCTGTGTTACAGCCCCTTGGATGGAATGATTTGGCAGGAAAAGAAATGATTAGAGATGAGTGATTTCCTAAGAAATGGTGAGAATTGAGAAATGTAAAAAAAAAGAATATTTTTGATTGGTTCCTTCGCCTATTCTGACCATCTCACCAAATCTCCTTGTTAGGGTGCTGGTAGACACCCTTTCTCACTATCCGAAGAGGCACCGTTAGGGTGCTGCAGGATTGGCCACACCATTGAATTGGTTGATCCAGTGATGGATCCAAGGAGGCGGGGGCAATGACTGCACCCGTAATTTCTCTCAAACGTCGTCGTAATATACAAACATTAGATGGGATAATCATGGTTAGCACTTAGCCCCTACCAATCAGATGAGTTTGCATCCCTTAAAGCTAAAAATCTGAGTGCCCGTCGGTGGGTTAGTTGCTGAGTGTTGTTGGGTTTCAAGATCTGACCAAGAAAGAGCTTTTGTCAAGTGGTGGTGGTGATTATTTGGTCGGCTCTGGGTTTGAGGGTTTTGGGCCTGATGGGTATTAAGATTTCTTGGTTTGGGACACGCCTTCGATTGTTACTGTGCATGATTTGATTGCTGCAAATAGTTCTGAGCATAGCTTTCAGGCTATGGGGGTTCCTCATTTGCCTTAGGTACTTGTTTATTTATCTTATTCTTGACTTCTAGCTAAATTTCTTGATTCAGTTTTAGGACGTGTAATTTATGTTCTTTGACATCTGTGGGTTATTGATGCTTATTGACTTTCTCTTTATTTTGGTTTGTTTGTAGGGGCTTTATGTACTTCTATTCGTGTTAGGGTCCTGTACTTCATACAGGGTTGATCCAGTGATGGATCCAAGGGGGTGTGTGGCAGTGAACCTAAGTTATTTAATGCGCAAGTAGGAGCATGAAAGTGTCTTTTAAAAACATCGAAACTATTAAAATTCAAGAGAGTGAGGGTTGAGTTTGCATCCCTTGTAGTTAAAAATCCCGTAACCATCCCTGGATCATCAATTTGTTGTGAATTAACTTTGCTAGCTTTCTACTGATTTTCTTGTTGGTGGATTTGTCAAACATGTCTATTAGTGAATTCTTCTTCATTTGAAATGTTTTGTAGTTGTGATTTAGTTAGTGAAGCCTAACTTTGACTCATGGATTAGTTATTACTGTATTTGTTGCTTGTAGAACTTGTGTCAGCTATTGTGAGTTTTTAACTTGTTCTTGAAAATTGGTTTTGAATCAGAATCGTAAAGCTGCTTGTGGGCAATACAAAGAAGAAATACTGAGTCAGCTTCGTGAAATGGCAAAATCAGAACCCGGCTTTAGTGATTTTCAAGGGGATATTGAACCTTTCATGCAGTTCCAATCTCTGCCACCTGAACAAGATTTGCAGCCGGGAGATAGGTATGATGGATTTGAGCGTGGTTCAGAGCTTGCCACAGTTCCTAATTACAAGGTAAAACATTTTTCTTTTCTAATTGATTGCATGGTTTTTCTTTTTCCCCCTTCTTTTGTATGTTAAAATAGAAACCTTGACGTCTACCTGTAACTGTCATCCCTTACATTAAGTAATTTAGGCTTCTAAATGTCTTTCTATGAGATTTCAGTGTTGCTTAAAGCTGACAAGTTCATGTTAAAGTGTGGGATGTAGGGAATGACCGGTTGAATGGGCTTTAATGGCTACCCTTTAAAGAATGGCGGTTGTTTTGATTGTAATCAGGATCTGGTTTAAGTTTGTATCATTCAAAATCTACACACATGCATTGGCACAACTCCGTGTCTTTAGACCAATATTGGTGGTACTTACTGAGAGATGCAAATCTGAATTGAGGAAGGATGAAAAAGGAACACTATGAGAGTAACAAGATTGTTATTGATAATTTTGTGCTGCTGCTTCCAATTTAGTTATAACAACCAAAGGACCCAAGATTATGCATTTTGGAAGATTTGAAAAGTCTGTTACTTTGCTAGACTAGAATGTTAAGCTTCTAGCCCATTGTATTTGGCAAAAAAACAAAAACCAAATACTCTCTTATGCATTTTGTTGTTTCTGAATCAGCTTTGGAAACTCTCTGATACATATACAAAACTTTCTTGTGTTTTACACGCACAATGGAGACTTGTCCTCTATTGCTTCCATTTTCTTCTTCTGTTCTCTTAACTTTCTTTTTCATTTTGGTCTTGATTTCTGAAGTCGAACTTCATTATTATGCCACATGAATTTCCCAGTGACGACAAGCAGCTTGTCTCCTCCCCCTTCCCCTTTTCTGTGTTGTGCAAGCAACTGAATACTGCTCTACTTTTGGAGTCTGCTTGGATTTTGAGTTGTGTGTCTTTTACACATGTGTTATGTTCTTCCACCTAAAAAAGGTATAAGAAGAAAGAAAGGGTAAACCAAATTATCATGTTCCTTCCATGTAGGCCGGTGCATTCCAGTGGGGCATCAAAAATATTGAGCTTGCAGATCGAGGTTTTCCGTCAAAGTTGGTAGGAAGCTACGGTGAGGAAAGCCGTTTGGTACCTGACAAAGATTTGGATAACGGTGGCAGTGGAAATCATGCTAATTGTGGTCATGAAGCACAAACACATCATTATGTTGGCACTGAAATTATACATGTCCCTCCGAAAGTTGTTGTACGCGAATTAACAAGTCAGGAGCGTGACACTGCTATCTCACGGTATAAGGAGAAGAAGAAAACTAGGAGGTATCTCTTCTACCTTCTTTTTTCCCTGAAGATGTATGCAGATTGCAGTTTTAAGTAAATGACCGAATGGATGCCTGGTGGAAGGCTTAAATATCAATTAAGTGAGATATGGTAAATGAACTTATTTGGTTAGCCATTTCAAGATTTCCCTAAAATTTGATCTTTTTTGGTTCTATTTTCAGTTTGCGGTTTTTGAAATAATGTCTTGTTGGTACTTCATTCAGAACATGCATAGAACTTGTGATGCTGCACTTTAGCAACATAGCAAACTCTTATGACCAAGCAACAGGAGTTAGTTTTTGTCTTTCAGGAGTATTCTTATCTGAAATGGTTCAATACAATTTTGAGGATATTTATTTTTTGTTGTTTTCGTCATGTAGAATATTCACAAAGAACCGTATATTTACAAAGAACTCTCTAACTGATTAAGCCAACATGATAAGTCTGTTCCTATATGTTGGTACTAAAGATTGCTCGAGTTGGTGATGGCAATATATGTGCTTGTGAGTTTGTTGGGCCTCATAATGTACCTTGCACAAGTTCGAGAAACCTCTTTCTTTATTTTGCAGTCCTCGTTTGTGGCATGTTGTTATCATCTTTTAAGTGGTTAAGCTGACAAAATTATTCAATGGGAAACAGGTATGAGAAGCACATAAGGTACGAATCACGGAAGGTTCGGGCAGAAACTAGGACAAGGATCAAGGGACGTTTTGCTAAGATGGATCAGTGACCTCCTTGGTGTGGAGTAATCTCAGAGCATGTATGACTCACAGTTGAAGTTACCTCTGGAAACAAAAAGTGTATGCCGTCTGTGTAGTTTTGTTCCGTTGGTTGTTAAGGTGGAATAAATCGTAGTTTTGTATGTAGGATCCTGTGAATCAAAGACACAACAGGAAGGGTGTCAATATATTAGGTTTCTGTGAAAGTGAAGTATTTTCCAGTTTTGAATTATTAAGGCCTAGGATATCAGAGTGACTTTCTGTGGCAACTGTAATCAAATAGCTGGTATTGTGTCTGTAGCTTAGTCACATAATCCTTTAGTAGGAACCTCTGCTCCTTTTCTGGATTATCACTCTTGAGAATTTGTAAGCTTGGGATGTTTTCAAAGGACGCTTTTATGCTCGTGATCGCGTTCCCACTCACGCACGTGCATTATGTGACGTGACTCTTAGAGTAATGTTAAGTTCTCACACCACGTCCCAATAGTTAACAAGTACATCCATCTCAGGTTTGGTTCAGACGCAGTCGGTATGATCAAATTTGTGTATTACAACATTGCAGCATTACCATCGGCACAAACCTTACCCTTTGGAGCTCCAAGGCGCTAGTGCAAGTGGGCAACTCCATTTTCCCAGATTGCTAGCCTGCTGATGCTGTATTGATAAAGCCAGTTAAATATATCTTACCGAGCTAGAGATATTTGAAGAAACGTTCCCACCATTGCATTCCGTTTCTGCAATGCGGATATGATACTGTTGTCAAGGCAGAAGGGCCACTTCTGGTGATGCATGAAATTGGCTTGAAGAAGGGTGGATACTTTTGCTTGGCAATGATTCTGAATGATGCAAAGCCAATCCAACTTACGAAGGGCCCGTTTGCCTGACCAAACATCAGCGTCGGATATTGGACTTGTATCCAAGGGTACCGCGCATGTGTGTTATCAGGTTGAGATTACAATGACATACAAATAGAATATTGAAACATCTTTTTTGCCAAATGTTTGGTAGTTTCAAGTGCCCTAGTAGCTACTGCACAAACTAAACTTGCCCGTCATCTTCATTACCACGTACCTAATAATTACTCCTTCACAAACACTAAAGTGGAAGTTCTAAACCCGGGCAAGTCCATATCATTAAGGGGTCTATTTACCTTGATTTCTTGTGGAGGCTTAAGGTGCCAAGCAATACAAGCAAAAGAAAGACAAAGGACCCCATCATGGACATGGCGAAACCGTCGGCCGAGTAGCGGCAGAAGGTCTTGAACACATTGCACACCTTCTTCCAGTTGGCGTGGGAGTTGCCGTGGAGTCCAATAAGTCCGACACCAGCTGCCGCGCCGTTGGCGGAGAAAAGCAGCGCCACCATGACTAGGTCCAGGATAAGCAGGGCCAGTGTGAGGCCGTTTTGGATCGTCTTCTTGGTTGACATGATAGAGAGTGCTACCAATGATACAGCTGCGTAGAAACATGCTATTGCATTGGCCACCACGAAGTACCTAACAGCGAACAGCAGAGATGAAAGTTGGTTAGTCAATAACACTCATGTCCCCTATCGCACTGAATACATAATCTACATCTTGTCCAAGGAGTAATTATTCAATGGTATTGAAGTTCCGCTACGTCCGTGGTGTCCTAACACCTTTTTCTATCAGGCTTGGCCCCCAAATTTTGGCCCAAAAAGATTGGCCCCCGTTAGGAGTAGCTATAATATATAT
>BPLS01000279.1:288470-317122 GCA_019656275.1 Rhododendron kiyosumense | reverse complement strand
ACACACATACACACACAAGTAAATGTTAAAAAACAGGGGTTCACTTTGTGTGAAGAGCTGAATAATATCAAAATACAATAAAGTCAGAACTCAAAAACTAGAAATCGATGGAAACAAGGCGAGTGTTGTAATATGTACATAAAGACAGATTCGTTCCCATTATACATACAATACATACCGTTTACATGGACGTCTATCTTTCAGCACTCTTTGATCGAATGCCCCATAAAAACAACATTATATATAAATCGCTAGGTCTGTTGAACCTCCTATTATTTTGTACTTTATTAGTCCATGTTGTAGGTAAGTAGGAACTTAATAAACAAAAAATTGTCAAAGGTTGAAAGTTGAAACCCCGTCAAAGTGCATAATCATCTGTGTCCTATAATTCTTGTGGCTGCAATTAGTGCATAATCATCTCTTTTCCACTGATTGGATTAGGTACCTAATTAAAAACAGACGGATACCAGCAATATCTCCAGAGAAATCTTAAATAAACATATTTAAGGTAGACTGCGGGAAAAAAAAGTTTAGTTTTTAGGTGCCGAGCGGGTACCACGTGGCAGTACTCGATGGCGATCTCAACCGTCCAAACATGTTTTGAACGGCTCAGATTAATTCCCTCTCTCCCCTCACCCAACCACACACACTCTCTCTCTCTCTCTCTCTCTAACATCCGAACCGTATGTCCAAAAAACGTTTGGAAGATTGAAATCACTGATAGGATAGCTGTATGTGATACCCGCCCAGCATCCAAAAACTTCTCGTGTTTGGAGGGTACAAGCATCATGATTATTTCGTTTTTAAGTGCAATGTTTCATCACGTGTTGTGTTCTACCTTAACAACGAATTCATCGTTGTCTGCACTATATTGTTAATGTTTTAAATATGTGAATTAACTAAAGTAAGTTACAAAAGTTTGTTTTTTTGTTAGCTTTGGGAAGATGGTTATTGCACGCATCTCTCTATTCTATTGCCATAATTTCTTTTATTCTTTTTCACAAGGTTTTCAAAAACTTTGTCTATAAAAAAATAGGGGCGGAGCCAATTACTAAGTGAGGGGGAGTTGCACGGACCATCCCCGGGTCCGATAAGAACAACATTATTAACTCTACAGAACATGTGTATTTTTCTAGGCTATTAAGTACGTAGATGGGTGATTACAAACTTAGGAAAAAGGAGTACTTTTGGGGTATAATTATTAATAGTAAACCTTAGAATACATGTTTTTTTTTTTCCAGATATTAAGTATATTGATGAATTTACACGCACGATACCATGAATAATTAACCTTAGAACATGTGTTTATTTTGATACTACTAATCATAAGTATTTGGGTGTCACCCGAACTCTTGGCTCCTTCATGTGTTCCCTCAACAGGAGATCGAATCAATCGGAAATAACACTTTTACATCGTCTACAATTTATTTCAAGAAAGTTTTTTAAAAAAAAAATTTACTGCATTTTGTTTCTGTGAGTTGGCACATCGATTACAAAATATAATCTAGCACTTTAATTCAAAATCTAGAAAAATATTTTTAAGAAAAAATAAAGTGGGGATGAGTTGGTGCAGAGGTGTAAATAATATGACGAAAATAGCCTTTAGTTCATGCACGAAGGAAGGAAGGAAACGAAAAACAAAAGCAAGCAAAACATAAAGGAGGTGTTCCTACGTAACTGACGTGCGTCCCCCCTTCACTTCTCACGTGCCGTCTGTTCCTCTCCTTGTCCTTTTTCTCCACTCCCACTAAAAATTGGTACGTCCATTCATTTGCTTTACGTCATCCAACGCCTCTCAGCCGAATAAGCCGTTCCCCACTTGTGTTGATGTGTGGGCCCGACTACTGTGCAGTGAATCCGGATCATTCATTTATTTTCAAGGTCCGAACATCATGGAATGCATCAATCCTCTAATGGGAATCCATTACGGTACAATTCTTTAGGGAAAAATCACCGAACAACAATTTCTTTCATAGTTTGGCCTCTGTCCGATTTTGTTAATTTCTTGACTCTGCCATTAAGAGTCGAACTCTAAATCCCACGCTTCAAAAGAGCGCTACACGATCGTTGAGCCAAACTCCAAGAACGGGCAATAGAGATATGAGCAAAAACTCTAGAACTACACTCAAATTAATTATTAATAAACAGAACTCACATAAATATATATACGGGAGTTAACACACTTACACCACAAGTGTATCTACTGGTCTGACACATTTATGCATGTGAGTGTTTGTGTACTTATGCATGCGAGCGTGTTTTGAACGTGATTCTTCACTTGTTGTTTCTTGTTTGTATGATAGCTAGGCTGAGAATTCTTGGCTCATGAGCTCTACGTTTAATTAAGCTTGCTAGCCGTTACTGATCAGTAGTTGCTGAATAATCCCCCGCGTAACCTGCCCTTTCTTGTGCAGTTTTGCAGGAGTAGTACTGTACAGCTCAAACCCGTATGTCAAACGCAAACCCCTCCTCTCTCTCTCTCTCTCTCTCTCTCTCTCTCTCTCTCTCTCTCTCTCTCAATGTGGAGTAATGATTCAGTGGTGCAAGGTCACGTGTCATTCCAAGACCATTTAATATTTTTATTATGGAATAAAAATTAACACTAGCTAGCTGGTTTCGGGTGATAGTAGTACTCCTTTAAGGCCACTTAATTAACCATGCCATAGGGCACCTAAAATTAATTTCAACCCATATATAATGCAGACATCGATGGAGCCAATCATCACTTACAGAAGTAACACATAAGAAATGAACCAAAACTCTTCGAAAAATACCTTATAAACAAAAGCTTCATAATAAAGTACTGTAACATAAAATCAAAATGTGGTGTTTAAGAAGAATTCCACGCGGCATGATATAATTGGACAACTCTACCAACTCTGTCGCCTTGTTAACTCTACCAAAACGTAATCTCTCTCTCTCTCTCTCTCTACTTTTTGTGCTTATATAAATGTAGGGGATGCAAAGAGTTTCCTAAGCTCTTTCTGTTAAGCCCCTTCCCACCTAAAGGAGAAAAGAGCTTCACTTACGCACACCAACAATGGCACTTCTAACTGCTCTTCACATGGCCTCTGTCTTTGGCATTCTAGGTACACTCCCTCCCTCCCTCTCTCTCTCTCTCTCTCTCTCTCTCTCTCTCTCACACACACACACACACACACACAATATTAGTTAATGCTGCTTTATTTCATTTCTACTTTCTGGTCACCTAAATTAAGGCCCTTAAATTAAACTTGTTTCTTTCATTCCCATAGGCAACATCGTCTCATTTATGGTGTTCTTGGCACCAGTGTAAGCTCTCTCTCTCTCTCTCTCTCTCTCTCTCTCTCTCTCTCTCTCATGCACACACAATAGGATATATGTGCGGATATCCTATTGACGATGAATATTAGCACCAATTAAGTTTCTTGATATATATTTCTCTCATGATCAGGCCAACATTCTACAAGATATACAAGAAGAAATCAACACAAGGATTCCAGGCCATACCCTATTCAGTTGCCCTTTTCAGTGCCGTGCTGCTTTTGTACTACGCGTTTCTAAAGAAGAGCAATGGGCTTATGATAATTACTATCAACTCCATTGGATGTGCCATTGAAGCCACCTATCTCACTCTCTTCATCATCTATGCAACAAAGGAGTCCAAGGTACCTACCTACTTCATTTTATATCCATGCGTACTCGTTAGTTAGTTCTTCGACATTTTTCGCTAAAAAAATTCTTTTCTTTTCCTTTTTAAACTACTAATTGTATAGTTTTTTTGTACCATACTTATTCAGATATATACGACGAAGCTGCTTCTATTGTTCAACGTAGGAGCATGCGGTTTGATCATGCTCGGCACATCCCTCTTCTCCAAAGGGGATACGAGAATCTCAGTCGTCGGTTGGATTTGTGCAGTTTTTTCTGTCTGCACTTTTGTTGCCCCACTTAGTATCATGGTACTCTTTAATCAATACCAACAAGAAATTTACTGCTCAACTTATTATACATCTGGTTCGCAAGTCCTATATATATATATATATAACTTTTTGTGATTTTTCCAGAGACTGGTCATAAAGACAAAGAGCGTCGAGTACATGCCGTTCGCGCTCTCGTTTTTCCTCACACTCTGCGCTGTTATGTGGTTCTTTTACGGCTTTTTGATACACGACTATTTCATTGCAGTAAGTTCCCAAAACCCTAAAACCTTGGAGGAGTATTAACCTAGCTACTTGCAAAAATTTTACTGTATTTACACGACGAAAAATCCGATTAATTAATTTGTTTAAATTTTTTTATCCGGTTCCTGACTGACTTGGCTTAATGTATTACCAGACGCCGAACATTCTCGGATTTACCTTTGGAGTTGCACAAATGGTGTTATACCTTATCTACAACAAGAAAACAGTACAGGCTTTGCCGGAAACTAAGGTGCTGGACTTGACCATTGCAATGGAGATGAAGGTGGAATTCAAAGAAAAACAAAACGGAGAAGACAAGGCAATATTAGACTTGAGCGCCATAATATTGGAAATAGAGGAACTCAAGGAAAAGCAAAACGGAGAAGACAAAGGAAATAAGCCGATCGAACCGAGCGAATCGAACGTGTGAAAAAAAAAGAAGATACAAGGCATGGGGTTCGATTAAAAAGTGATCAAAACCAGTTTGCAAACCGGTGGGGAAACAAGAAACCAAGAGGCTTGTATTTGCAATTGAATTGTGAAGATAGAGATAGGGGGGTTATTGGGTTAATAATAAAAATTGTTGTACTGCTTTTAATATTTTTTGTTTTTGTTTTTTCTTGATTAGGAAAAAAATTAAGAATTGTTTCAATGGTGGCTTGGAAAGTGTAAAAGGCCAAAAATTCGAATGGTAACTGAATAATACTGAGTGAAGATACCGTCTCTGCTTGTTCATTTGAAAATAACATATATAATAGACAAAATTATATTTAGTGACCTTAAAAGTACGTGAATTAGATTTCAGTCGTGAAAATGGTACTCTACGTAGTCTTTTTTTAGTGTGTACGAGATGCATTCCTTGAATTTAGTGTGTACAGGATGCAGTCCTTGAATTTTTTTGAACTCATAATACTTTGAATAGTAGTTTAAAAAATTTACATAATTATTCAGAATACATAGGCACAGTTCATGACATTGGTTAAAATTTACTATACCATTAAGACAAAAACTCATACAAATATTAGAAAATCGAGATTGATGTTATATATGAATTTATTTGTAGTACATAATATGGATTTTCACACAAAAGTTATGACTTTGAGATTAGGAAAAATCTTCGATACATACCCCTTGTTTGGGGTGTACTGTTTGCCCTTACAACTTTTTGTGGTTCCTTTTAGGAATTTTCGCAGCCCAAGATATGAATTTTGTGGTAATTCCTTTATTTTATGACCTTTGTGGCTTGTGCTATGTAATTTTGTGGTCGAATCCATGTGAACTTTTGAGGTAGCTTGTACGAAATTTTATGAGGTCCAATGTACGAATTTTGTAGATCAAAAAGCTTCCGCAAAACCCATTAATTTTTGTGGTTTGTTTATGAATTTTTTGTGTCTACTCATACAAAAATATTTTGGCGTTCAATTATGAGATTTTGTGGTGTGATGCGAATTTTCGTGGCTCAAAATACAAAAGTGCATACTCTGGGAGTGTGTGTAACGACCTAAACTTGTATATGAATTTTTGAACAAAAATAAAATATGTG
Source organism: Rhododendron kiyosumense (assembly GCA_019656275.1). Lineage (NCBI taxonomy): Eukaryota > Viridiplantae > Streptophyta > Magnoliopsida > Ericales > Ericaceae > Rhododendron > Rhododendron kiyosumense. The sequence goes on along the minus strand of BPLS01000279.1, from coordinate 311,416 downwards.
TTGTATTTCATCTAACGGGCCGGGTGATCAAACAAGCCCATGAATTTGAAGGCATTCTATTGGTAACGGGCCTTTCCTCGTCGATTGGCCCAATCCAAGTCCAACTTCTCTCTCCTCTTCCAAAACACCTCTCTGCAAATTAGGGTTTTGGATTGGAAACCCTGCCCTAAAATTCTCGACCCATCGATCGATTCTCTGTGGAATTCACGATGAAGCGTCCGACCAACCCCAATTCGAAAGGAGAGAAAATCGATGGGTTGGTGTCGATTGATCAGAAGAAGGTGAAGATGAAGAAGAAGAAGAACATGATGAGAATGGGAGGGGGCGGTCTCTCGCTCGAAGCCTTCGCGAAAGCGAAAACCAAGTCCAACGACTACAACCCTGCCTTGATCAGTATATTCATCTTTCTCTCTCTTCTTTCTTCATATGGAGCATTTCTGTTTTGTGGGTTTCTTTTGCAGTTTCGTTACTTTGTGTAGATTGTTGTGTTCGAATGGTTCGGTTGGTTTTGTTTGATGAAATAGTTGTACCATCAACAATGTTCAAATTTTGTTAGAGCTTCTAAATAGTCTTTACATTCTCACTGAAATGATGTACTATAAGGTTGGATGGGAAGGCCCTTGCTTACTTATTGCAGGGGTCTTAATTTGCACAATTGGCATATGCCAAGGGCCCTGTTATTTGTCCCGTGCTGGCGATTTGGATCTCAGTATCCAGGTTTGGGTTTTGAACCTCGGCCTGGAAAGAGAGGCCGTGTGTTTCTGCCCAGTTTGAAGTTTACTTCTTTTTCTAGAGCGGTACCAAATTGAGGCATACTATGAATACTAGATATGACCTCAAAATACCCAAAATACCAGGGGTCTAGGTTGGCCTGTGAAACGTAATCAATTACAGACGTATATAGCAAGACGACCTGGATTTAACCGTAAAATATATTCTTGCATGTTACAAATAGGTTTTGTTTTCACGTCGGTTCTCCTACTTCATAAAGACGATGAAGTACAGGTCATGAACATGTTAGTTAACTGGATTTCTGTGGATAAGATGTCAAGTTCTAAGCTTTTTCACTTGTCCTAGACCAAGACTCTTTGTTAAGATCTGGTTACCTCTCAACTTCTCACTATAAGCAATGGAATAGAAGATGGGGGGACATTTACTCTTTCCTTTCAAACGGAAGCAAAAAGATATATGTATCACCCCGGATTAGTTTGAAAAATGGTAGTGGCAAAGAACTATAAAAACTTGTGCATAACTAGGAATTGTCAACCTTGATCCTCTGTTCCTAAGAATTCATATTCATGTATATTACTACTAGGCTACTGCTATGTTCATCAGTTCATGCGGCGGTACTTAGAATACAGGATTCTTGAGGTACAACCGTTAGGCTAAGAATGCAATGAATAAAGGTATATGGGGCTCTATACGTTTATTCATGACTGAAGTGGTTCAAGTTGATGACTTCGAGTATACTTGATTAGTGTTGAAATTTTGTTATAGTTAGATGGATAAAAAAACTTATTATGGAGACTACGTCCTCTCGAACCAAAGTTCTCTAATTTCTTTTTTCCTTTTCCCAGAGAAGCAAAGGGAGTTTTATAAGAATGCCAAATATGTTAGCAAGTATAAGAAGTCACTAAAGCAACAGAGCCAGCAGACTGATAATTACCGGCATATAAGATCGCGGGAGGTGTGATTTCATTTCTGCTCTATCTGTTTTTTTTTTTTGTTTTGTCGATTTGTAAAGATTTCATTGTTCTGTCAGTGTTGGAGATCTTGGTATTTGATGCACGTAAATCTTGGACTTTTAGCACACTACTCATGGGTGATTGTATTGCAGGATGAGAATGAAGCCAAAAAAGCTGGTGAAATGAACCAGCGTTATAAGAAAAACAAGAGGAGCAGTGCACAAAGTTTGCGAGAAGTGTATGAGCAGAAGCACGAAGAGGAAGAGAAGGCAAAGATGGAGAGGGAGGCAATTGTTCGAGCGAAGAAAGAAGAAAGAGAGAGAACTGAATCTCGAAGAAAAGCTGTAAGAGAGAAGATGCTAAAGAAAACAAGGTCAGGCCAACCTGTCATGAAGTACAGAATTCAGCACCTTTTGGAGACAATTCAAGGTTCAACTAGTTAGGTGATGAATGAATCCTCCTCCAGTTGTAGTCTGCCCACTCGGATGACTTCATCTGAGAACCTAAAAAAAATCGCCGTACTTTCTAATGTTGTAGTAGTGGTGTTGTGAAATATGACTAAAGATATAGCTGCTAAAACATATATGGACAGCTCAATAGTTTTTGCAACTAATGGAAAGAATTATATTCTTTGTTAAGAAGTTTGAGATATGACAATTTTCATTCTGCATTCTCTTGGGCTGCTGGAAAGGCGAAGAGGTGCTCACACACACACACAGAGATTATACTTGCTCCAACGCTTTTGCCTGACGGTATAAACCAAGACATCTCCAATTCTCATTGACAGAGATGAAATGTAGAATCTTTGATGGAAAGAATAAGTGATCTTGTCCATAGGTTAAGGATGGCACCGCATTCACTGCATCCATGATCTTGTACAATATGAATGCGAGAGATTTAATCCAATAGTCTGGATTTAAAAATGTGCTTAGATAACACTAAATCGGTGCAATTACATTGCTATTTTTGACCTTTTGACAATGAGGCAAACCAAAAAAATGAATTCAAAATTATTTTGACAGTGAACTTGTTTTGAGAAGTGAAAATTCAGTTTCAAAGCCCTCGCCTTTCTGTTACAGGCGGTTGGGGGCCTTGGGGCCTGCAACTTAAAAAGACATTATTGCGCTTGGGGCCTTCCGTCGTTTGAACGCAATGGCTCATTGACCCGGCCCCAAACCAAGTCCACTTCTCTCTTCACTTGGAAATGCCACTCTGCAAATTAGGGTTTTGGATAGGGAACCCCCAAATTAATATTTCCAGTATTACCATTCTCTGATGCAAGCACGAACACACACAGATGGGGGAGAATGTATTTGCTCACAAAATTGCCCTGTTATTGTCACCTTGTATAAAAATTAACTCAAATGGGATTATTTTCTCGAAAAGATTGGAGTAGATAAGATGGGCTAGGAGAAGCTGGGAAACGGGAGCCAAACCTCAGCAGTAATACTGGAAGCATCACCCCTAGTAATAAGAGAACGGGAGCCAAACCTCAGCAGTAATACAGGAAGCATCACGCCTAGTAATAAGAGAACACCTGGACCTCCAGAAAAATCCCTTCGTACTAGAAAGGTGAAGGGTATCAAGATCAGGAAAAACGAATCGACGTTTTAAGCGGAGCTGTAAGCAAGATAAAAAAAGAAAACAACATGCACCCGCAAAAGAATGAAAAAAACATGATGCCTTCAAACGAACTGAAGGAAAGGTCGATCACACTCAGCTCATCACAAATAACTTCTGCAAGGTTCTAATGTAAACCAAAACATCTCCAACCTCATTGACAGATGAAATACAGAAAGCGAAGCCTGAAATATAAGCAGCTGTATCACATATCTATCAAGGCAACAAGTTAACAGCTACCCCCCATACTGGAGAACTTTTAACGGTTACCAACATTGAATAAGAATCGCATTAGCCCATGAACGACAATTACACCTCAGCAATTGTGTACCAAAGTCTATGAGCTTCGCTGGTACAACCTCGTCTGACAACCGAGGAGCTAAGATTCAGTAGTAGGGGCAGAATTAGATTCTGATGGTCCAACTATTTGTTCAAAAGCTTCCACGTCCATCGTCATTTCATCACCAACATCAGCTTCTACTTCCGTCATCACTTCATCTTTGTCAAGTGTTAACTGTTCAAGTCCATCTTGTTCCGAAATAGCGTTCTCCTGGGGTTCCTCGCCTCCTTCCTGAGGTTCCTCGCCTCTTTTGTCAATTTCCTCGGGTTCTTGCACAAGGGAAGGTGGATATGGATCGGCAGAAATAGTCAGAGTAGATGTCACCAACAAATTCTACAAGCAGAAAAGATAATGAGGTTCACACTTGGGAATGTTTTTAGAGGTTGTCAAGCTTTGAAATGTTTAGAAGGTAGGGTACTAATGTTTAAACATATCATCTGGATAGCTAAGGTACAATATTTCAATTTCAAGGAACCCCAAAATATGACAATGCAAATTATATCAAGATAGAACGTGAAATGAAGCCCAACTTGAAACTGGTTACAAAAAAACCCAGAACCACATCCCTTCCCTTACTGACTGTGAGAACAGCAAGCAAAGCAGATAGCACCTCCACGGGTTTGTGTCAATTCAAAACCAGAACTGGGAAAACATGAACTTCTACATTTGAAAAAGGAAAAAAAAAAAAAAAAAAATCTTGGAACAGCATTTCCTAAACTTAATGATCATTTCTCAAGCCTGCATATTGCATAAGGAGGTGAATTCTAAGAAATAAGGAATATTTATGCATACTTAAAAAACATGAATAAGCCATTCTAAGAAAATTTAATCTCATTGAATTCAAGTGCATTGAATAATAGAAATGGATATCATAGCATCAAATTAATGAACATTTTCCAAAGAATACGAGACATCGCAAATGGATAGCGGAAAACCTTCAGAACTGACAAAGAAATTCAAGAAAGCTGAGAAATTTCAGAACTGATTGCTTAAAAACTGGAAAAATATTGAAGATACCACTTTGAATGGGCCAAAAAGTTAAATGTCGACCAAAGTACCTTTTCGAGTGCTAGAGCAAGCTTTGAGAGATTTGAATAAATGCTTCTCGAACTCAAAAGGATCTGTTTGGCAAAAGTTCGACATATTAGTCGCACTACATGAACAGTAAATATTAACCCGCAGATTATTGCCAAAGAAAATGTACAATTAAACCTAGAGACACCAAGTAATAGTAAACAATCTCAACAGGTAATAAATCCCCTCAACAGCAAGACACAATCTAAGAAAAAAAAGTGATTCAACTGATTCAAAACCTTCAGTAAGATTTGGATAATCATCAGAAGTCAGAATGGTTGGAGAGATAAGGAAATTGATGAAGTTATAAGGAAGCTTACAACACAATCAAACATGATACTAATACTAGACAAGCAAGATCACCTCACAAAGCCTCTGCAGGGTAAAAGGAGGACCTTCTACAAAGCTGAGAAGAGCTGCAAAAGAGAACAACATGCTCAAATGTTATCAATAAATACCATAAAAGGTTTTAGAATAGTGGAACAAACACATGCATAACTAAGCTGAAAACCTCACCAATATAGTCACACAACATCCAAAGAAATACCAGGATATCCATCGCTATTGTGCACAATACATTTCCAGCATTAAGAATTGATTACTGTCCACAAATTCAACAGACACGGGTCTTTATTGAAATTTTACCCCATGGAGCAAGTGTTCTGGCCTTCTTATTTCAGTAAAGGGTCATTACGTTGCACTGGAAAGTAAGCTCAATAAAGTTTCCAGTACTAGAAAGAGGCTTCGTTGAATTTCCTTTCTTAGTTGTCCTAGTTTAATATCATCTTGCGTTGTAATAGACTCTAATATAAGACAGAGCTAAATCCAAGACAGAGTGACAGACCCATAAACTCATAAAGTGAAAAGTATAACAATTCCCTTCATTGTCCAGAAGGAGTACTTTTTTTTTTGGTGCCTGGCAGTCCAGAAAGAGTACTTAACAAACTAGAAAAACAAAACAAAGATGGCATACAACCTTTAACAGAATTAACTAGAAGGTGAATTTAATAGGAAGTCCTATGTCTGCATCTATAATGTTCTCTCAAGCAAGGAAACAGACAGGACAGTTAGAAGCAGTGATGGTACTATAATACTAGAAGTACCTTCATCCAACCTCCTCGCCAACTCTGGATAAGTCTCTCCTAGTGAAGAACTTTGCTGGTCACTAGTCATCTTCGCCTCCGGATATTCAGACAGGACCTTCATTTGAGAGGGGGAGAATCTTAGTGGTTAAGCCTTAAAAGTCCTTGGAGCAAAAACTTGAACATGCTTTTTTGAACATCCAACCAAGTAAACTCTAGATGATCACTAGATTCACTACAAAGTATCTGAAACCATATGTAAGCCTACCTCCCCGTACCTGCATTAGCTGAAAGGACAACAACCTCTTCAGTTTGTCCCAATCATGCCTGAGAACAAACATAAACGGCATGACTACAAACAGTACTGAAATAAGATCTATGACTAGTATAGTGTATTATTTTCAATTATGAAGACAAAACGATTAAATAACTTGAAACATATGCCTACAAAGCTACATAAGAGTTTCTGCTCGCATATGATACTCTCCACAACTCAAGTCATTTGAGTTTGTTGGCAAAGCTTCAAGATGTGAACCTTTTGTATCAGAGAAGGGAAATATAATAAAGAATTGCCCTCAAACTGGAAAGCAAAGTCCATCAGAGGACTAAGTGCCAACCATTCTCAAAACTGCAGGCTCTACCTAGGCAAACAGTCAAAACATCTTTACCATCAAGTAGACGAGACAAGATGAAGAACACCCAAGCACTTAATGAGCTCATTGCAAAAGAACATCCTCGACAAACTTGTGTAACACCAAAGACAAAAGGAAAGAATATCATTTTGCAAGATATTTTGCTGAGTGAAGCCATAGAGAACTCAAAAGCAAACTGTCCGAATCCTTGAAAATCCCATTTTCTTGCTTACTAAACTGGGTTCTAGACCTTTTCCCCTTGTTCAAAACATTTTTCTTGTGTGTGGTTATGGCAGGGCCAGCTTGGAGTTTTTTTGGGCCCAATGCGAACTTTTTTAAAATGGGGCCCTTTATATAATTCAAAAATAAAAAATTAAGAAGATAAAAAATACTGTTTAAAGAAAATATTACGAGTATTCAAAACTATAATAGCAAAAAACTGGATAATCATTCTTCAGTATTAGTTTGAAATGTATTATTTAGACATCACTATTTTTGCATTTTTCAAAACAAAAGCAGTAATTAAGATCTCATGGTCAAGTTTAACCATCATTTTTTTGTCCTTTTGTTTTGAACTTCTACATCACTATTTTTTGCATTTTTCGCAAAAACAGTGATTAAGATCTCATAGTCAAGTTTAGCCATCATTTTTTTGTCCTTTTGTTTTGAACTTTTATTTAAATTGGGCCCTAAGTTTTATAGGACATTTTCCCACTAATTATATCTATATAAATATATAAGGGCATAAAAATTTGAGGCCCCAAAAAATAGAAAAAAATTGGAGGCCTGATGCAGCTGCATCCTCAGCATATGCCCATAGTCGGCCCTGGGTCATGGGTAGGATGCTTTGTACACCCCCACAACAAAAGAAAAAATGCTCCAAGAAGATTCTGCTCTTGATTTTAGTCATTATAGCTTAAAGCCTTAAATGGCTGGCTCATACTTTGAATGCAATTTCTCCCTCTAGATAAATTCCGGGACAAGGTGACGGGGGAACCATGGAAAGGATGAATGAAGAAAGACAATATGCACAATAACAGTACTTTTACAATCTCCTTTGAAAAATATGAGATACTAGCTTCAAAACCCCTCGTTGACAACAACAACAAAAAAAAAGAAGAAGCTTCAGAACCCCTAGTTTTGCTTTTTCTTCGAATCATCATATTATTCGTCACTACCATGGCATCACCAAAAGCCTTTGCTTCATACAACTCATCTTGACATTATTCTCACGGCAAGCCACAAAACATCTAACATAAAGACAGATGTAGCTCTAAAATAAAACAAACTTGAGAGTTGTCATACATGAACATCATGGAGTAAAATAATATAATAATAAAGACCTGATTATAACGATTACAAGTATTCCGCTTCTATAGGGTTCGGATGTTGGATGAACTTATTGCATTAGCTTGGGTCTGTTGGTACTTGGAATGTTGATGGAAGTCCCAGAACCAAGTTTATGCATCAACGCCAGTCTTTCATCCACAGATACAAAAAAAATGTAATGCAGAATAAAGTAACATAACAACTTGTAGAGGAGATGTAATAATAAGGTAGAGCCATACCAAAATTTCCCAGTTGAAGCAATAACTTCAAGTATAGTTCTGGCTTCTTCTTCTCCAATCTCATGCTTGTACTCCATTCCTCTAAGATGGTCATGTACAGTACAACTTTGGTAAGTCAACTGTAGCAAAAATTGCCAGACTAAACTTGCACATTATGATTCCACAATTCAAGAAGGTTTGGGGTATCCAAAACAGAAGAAGTATAGTCATAATGATTCCAATTTTCAAAAGTTTTGGTTTTAAAATACAAAACCTTTTGCATCAAGAGCACCTGGCACTGCCGCATTGGTGATTGGGTCCAAGAAGAAAGACCAGCCACCGATGCAGCAGTGCATAGAGCAACTGCAACAGCTTTGTACATCTAATAATAGAAGAACTCTACATACTTGAGTACTCAACAAGATGGAAACCAATACATATGTACAAATTTATGAAAGAAAACAGTATAATCCCTGCACTATGGATAACAACAACAGTCCAAAAGGGCAAAAAGAATGTGTCAAACAAATAGTGATCAGGTATCTTCCCAAAACCAACAGTGCAAACAAAGCTTGGTAGAACTAAAATGTCAAAATGGCTAAAAGTAAAAAAAGCTAAATCGAAAGTAGCATATACCCTTGGTTTGCAACATCGGGGGGCACGGGGCTGTCATGATTGCCAACATCATTGCAAGAAGTAGGTGGTGAATGATGCGAAATGTCATTCGAGGATATCTCCATGACCAGTATTCTCTCTGCATGAAAGGATAAGAACAGTAAGAGTTTATTATTGCAGCTACAAGAGATAGGGAAACATGCATGGATCCATAAAGAATCAACTACCAATTTAATTTCATACAAAAGAACATTGGAAAGCACTTATCAGATTATCCTAATATCAAATAGCAATGAAAGTGCAAAATTTAAGGCACTGGTACAACTAGTTACGAAATGTACTTCCGTTCAACCTACCAACAAACAAATCTGAGAACTTCACATAACTATTTTGAGAGAAACCCAATTCAAATAGAAAAAAGAACGGTGATGATTAAGATAACTATCAAAAGCCACTGCTAACAACCTTTCAAAGCTTGGCAAGTTTCCTCAGCTGAGCTCAACAGTTTTTAGCCAATCTCTTCACAATCTAAAGAGACCCATTTGAATCCTCTGCAGCAATGTTTCACAAAATCAACAACACAGAATCAAGAAGGAAAAAAAAACTAGAGAATTATGGGATAACTGTAAATTCGATCGCCCCAAAAAAAAAACCACTTTCTTTGGACAGACTGAGTTTTTGATTTTCCCGCAACAAAACCACTCTTCTGGTATGTTTCTGTTTTCGTTATTTTGATCGTCAGATACTCTATGAGGTCAGATATTTGGAACAACAAACTGCTACGAAGCTTTATTTACTTGACAACAACAGTCTATAACGAAAACCCTAGTTTTTAAGATCTGTAGCGGCGAGATACAGAGATCTTCTGGATTCTACTACTGGATTTCCAAATTCACATAGAACGAAGTAGGAAAGAGTGATGGAAACAGAAAGAATTAATATAGAAAGAAGATTATAAAAGTAGTAAAAGTAATGACAGTAGGAGAGAGGATGAAGATTGTGGACTCTTACATGGCGCGGAGGGATTCCCACTCTCCCGCTGCTCTCTCTCTCTCTCTCTCTCTCTCTCTCTAATGCAGCTACTCCGTTCAGTGTTCGCAATATTACCCGCACTAAAAAGAAAGAATTTATTGGTGTTCTCTCTCTGAGTTATTTTCCAATGTGGCCGCAAACACGGAACATACGACGCAAATTGTTAACAGGTGGCTGCAAATTTTTAATACCTGGACGTAAACTTTTAACATCTTAGCCGCAAATTTTTAGACTCCGTTTGGAACTTATGGAAAAGAAATGAAAGGAAAGAAAAGGAAAATAAAAGAGAAGGAAAATGAGAGGGAAATAGGAGGAAAAATTTACTATTCACTATGCTCAAAATTTTTATTTTCTTCTCTCTTTCTCTACAATCAAATAATAGGAGGGAAAATTTTTTAATTGTCCTTTCCTTTCTTTTCCCTGAGTTTCAAACAGAGCCTTAATATCTAGCCACAAACTTTTAAAATTAGACGCAAACTTGTTAAACCTGACCGCAAACATAGAACACATGGCAGCAGAGTCGAAACAAATAGTCACAAACTTTTGTGGGTTATTGATTCGCCTCGATAAGAAAAATCAGAAAAGTAATCAAGATAAAGCCATCTTGGATATTTTAGGGGCATTCCACTAATTTGGGTCCTTAAAAAATAAGAACTTATTTTAAATTTTCAAGCTAAAAAATAATTGGTTGAAATTTATAAATATGCAATATGGATATTGTTTAAAAGATTTCGATGTGATCTTTTAAATGATGCAAAAAAATTGAAAAATTATTTTCATGAGTCCATTATTTTTAAGTTTAAAAATTATAAATAAATACTTATTTTTTTAAATTGCTTATTTTTTTGGGTAAAAGTAAAAATATTTGAATTTTTTGATTTCTCTTATTGAAACGAAACGAATCAATAATCCACAAATGTTTGGCGTGAAACTAACAAACGCTTATTTGTTCCTAAATAAAGACAAAAAAAATCCAAAAAACTTAATGGAATAAAGCCGCCCCGCGCGTAAACTGGCCAAAAACCTTAAAGAACCCGTTCGTTTAAAGGTTTTGTATTTTAGATTTTAATCATTATCTTTTTTTTCTTCAATCATTACTCTTATTTTTCTCTCAATCTCTGTTAAATCTAATTAATATGCATATTTTCAATTATTACTCATATTTTTAATCATTTCTCTCTCCATTCATTAATTACAAATTCAAAATTTCAAAACCAACAGGTGAAAATAGTAAAATAAACTCCCAGCGTAAAATCTACGGTGGAATGTAAAAGCCTCGGGTACCACAACCAAGATCAGACGGTGACGAGCCAGCCGGTCATGTTCCTTGATATCATCGATCATAGCGTACGATTAAATTGACACCGTCATTGCTTTTCGCGGTCTCTCAAATTCGTCAAACGTCAAAATAGAAATAGAAGTAGTTCCCTCTCCCCCACAAGTCTTCTTCCCTCCCTTGGAAGTCTTCTCTCTGTTCCTTGCTCGCTAAGCTTCCTCAAATCCTCTGTCGCCAGGGCGAAAACAAGGAAAACCCATGTCCTGCCTCGAAAGACATTCATGTCGGTGGCGTTGAATTCACGAGAAAGTTGAGGTACGGTGTTATTACTTTGATATTACGTTTGGTTGCTGGGAAAAAGATTGAGGATGACGATAGAAATGAAAGTTTTTGATTAGTTTTTTTTTTGAAAAGGTCAAAGTTTTTGATTAGTTCGATTGTTGTGATTTCGATTTATCTAATCGTGTTCTCGACCTCACTCAGAAGTCGATTATCGACTGACGGGGACCTGGCATTTTACATGTGTTTCTCGTAATTTTGATCGTTATTATAAGTTCATGCGCTTAGCAACCTAAGAAAGCATACATTGGTTCTTTGGATCATATGACAAGAAAAAGAAAAAAGTGGGTGTATGTCCATACACGTGCTTGGCTGTGTGGAAAATTGTTAAATGTCAAAATTGTTTTAAAAGAGAGTTTGTCTATGTGGGAAACTATAGGGGAAAGTTTTATTTTTTGTGTTAAGTAGAAAAACAGTGGAAGGAGAGGATATTTGTGGCTGAAGTGAATTCCATGGGATTCAGAAAAATACAGAGAGCGTGCTTATGTCATACACTTGCTTAGTATATAGTATGGATAGATAGATGGCCTGGACTTTTTGTTTTGTTAAGTGTCTCTTGTAGCTGTGGTATTCAGTTTTGGTTATTTTGATGCCTCTAAGTTGAATTTGTAAATCCAAGAGTTATGCGAAATCATCTGAATTCTGATTTATGTGGTGTGCTTGGTATTATGATGCATAATTATTTATTTTCTTAAAATTTTGGATCTGTGAGAGCCGCTGAGTTTATCTGGTCTGTACAATTACTTCACAGATTTGCGCTTGGGGAATTTACAGAGTAATTGCCAAGATGGGCATAAGTGTGGACTCATTCTTTACAGACGCTGATGAAGTTAGCATAGATGCCATAACGTTATTTGTGGCTCTCCTTTGCGCTTGCATTGTGATCGGCCATCTTGTTGAAGAAAATCGATGGTTTAACGAGTCAATCACTTCCCTTTTAATTGTGCGTTCCAGAGGCATTTTTTTTATGGCTAAATGTTTTTGAGTTTTGATTATTCATATATAATTGTTGGATTATGGGCAATGAAGGATAAGGTGGGTTTTGCTTACTTATCTTGCAGGGTTTGGGCACTGGTGTCGTCATTCTTTTAACTTCTAGTGGAAAAAAATCGCACATACTAGAATTTGATGAGCAACTTTTCTTCATATACCTTCTTCCTCCTATTATATTCAATGCTGGGTAAGTTTTGGTTTCAGCTTGCATAATGTTAGTTAGTCAGTGAACTGCAACATGATTCTTTTATTTAGGGCAATCTAAGTTCTTATTGTGTCTCTCTTTGTTTTTTTAATAGGTCACTGTGTTGCTTTTACTAGTTAAAAACTTAAAATAGTTGCTTGGTATTATGTTATTATGTTTGCAACTTATCAAGGGAAATGTTAGGGAAACAAAAGAATAATTTTAGCTTTTCCACTTCATATTTCCCTTCCCTTCCACTAATCCGTCCTCAATTCTGACCCAAACACAGCCTAAGTGGTTTCTTCATGCATGACATGGTTATGGAGCAAATGCAAGTCAGGTCTCACATTACCTTGTGAGCAGAGATTATGCAGTTTATAGAATATGTAAAATGCCGTTTCTGCTAAAAAAACATATGCTAAACCATGGACAAGCTGACAGAATTTTGGGCATTTGTCTACATTCTATTTCGTGGGTCAGTGTGTATTCACATACTATCAGTTCAGTTCAGCCTCTAATACGACAGGAAAAACACTAATCTTGGAACCTTTTTTTTCCTGATTCATTTGTCATTGGAAATTTCAGCTTACTGGCACTGGCATGTTACAACTACCTTTTTGTTAGTATTAGACAAGCTTCGTTCTTTTGCACTCATATATGGCCCATATGGGTGTTCCGTTGGAACTTCTGGTCTTTGGTGATTGAGACTCTGAAGTAACTATAGACAACACAAAATACCACATAATGATTCATTTTCTAGCTTGATTGATCATTTCAATTATGTTTGTCAATTACAAACCTGATATTTTGTCTGTTTCTCTTTGCAGGTTTCAGGTGAAAAAGAAGCAATTCTTTCAGAACTTCATGACTATCATGTCGTTCGGTGCTGTTGGTACATTGATATCCTTTGTTATTGTTGCACTTGGTATGCTCGAGAAACTTAGATGCTTGCTTTTAGTTGTACAAATCCGTGCAGTTGTGTTACAAGGAGAACAACCCAATATTTCCATGATGCTTGTCCTTTTCACTTTTATTTGATGTAGAAAACATTCAAAGATATCAAAGGCATGCCATCCATTTGGAACCCAATATAATTCCACATATATCAAAGGCATGCCTCCTGAGTCCCATTTGACTAAAACAGGAATTAAATGACGTGGGTAAATAGACACACCTGGGTTTTTGACAAATACAGCAAGGCCACCTCCTGTTTCTGGAATAATAATTTGACCTCGCCAGAGTTGCCAATGACAGCGATAATGATATAGACAAATAACTAGTTGTCTCTTGCTTTTTTTATGGATGATATAGACAAGCTTTAATTGCCCCAAATTATTCACTTCATTTCCATGCCATCCTCCGCTTTTGTTAGGGTGCACCCTGCCCAATCATCCAACTGGGGAAATCCAAAAAACAATAAATGATGTCAAGATAGTAATCCATATATCTCTAGCCACTCCATAATAGGTGATGAGATCATCCACCGTTTCAACATAGTTGTACACATGACATAAGTTTTACTAAAAAGTACTTTAGGTTTGATCAGTTATCTGCAGTAAAGATTTTCCCTTGCACTGCTTTCCAAACCAAAAAAAATGCTTATGTCTAGGTCTGATCTTGCTATTGAGCTTAGTTAAAAATGATTCCATCAAAGCTTTGCCTATCTAGGTCTGATCTCAGAGCATCCTCTTTTCTTCTACCTAAACCATGCTTGTTTTCCTTTTCTTTTTGTCTCCTTTCATTATTGTTTTTGGCTGTTCTTCTTTTTCCTAATACTTGACAAATGAATTGAAATTTGGTTTCAAAAGTACATTGTGACTTAATGAGTGGGTCTTATTTTTATTTATTTATTGATAAGTGTAAGTGGGTCATAGTTGGTAATGGTAATTGATTTAGTGACGTTCGCAGGATATGTTGTCTGAGTTAGAGTAAAATTGGCCTTTTGGGACCTTTGTTTCAACTTCCATTTTGTTACATAATTTTTGCTTTAACACTCCTAACTTATGAATCTTGATTCAGGTGCGTCGCAATTATTCAAAAAACTGGATATTGGGTTCTTGGAGATGGGGGATTATCTTGGTACTCTCAATTTGTTTCCATGAACATTGTTGCTATTCTTTTTGTTATGATTTTGCCTATTCTGACTATCAATTTTAATGTCCTTGAGTGCCATTTTCACTGTTATTTGAAATACTATAATAGTTCTGCACATTTGTGACCAGCAATAACACTGCTTTCAAATTGATGATTTTATGCTGCAATGAACCACACCTCTTTTGAACTATTGTGCCTCCATCCGGATTATAAAGTTTTGTTATATAGCTTCATGTGCCAAACTCCTCTTTTTCTCTGTTGTGTGGCTAATGGTTGGAATTTTTGTTAGCCATAGTGCTTTGTTTTGCAATATGAATGGGGTAAAGTGTTTTATGACCTTTCCTTGTCCAATTGCTTTGTATATTGACTTTGCTAAAGTGCAAACCTTCAATGTTTGCAGCAATTGGAGCAATATTGTCAGCAACCGATTCGGTTTGCACCTTGCAGGTAATGATGTCTTTTCTCGCCTGCATTCCATTCTCAGAAAGAGGGAAGCCCCTTCAATTGTATCCACTTTTTTTTTTTTGGGGGGGGGGGGGGGGTGTATTGTTGCATAATGCAATTATAAATCCAAAAATAAGCAATATGTGATTAACATTCTTTCTCTAATGGCAGGTGCTTAATCAGGATGAGACACCTTTACTATACAGTCTAGTGTTTGGTGAAGGAGTAGTGAATGATGCCATGTCTGTGGTACTTTTCAATGCAATCCAGAAATTTGACGTCTCTCACGTGAACTCAGGCATTGTCTGGCAGTTCCTTGGCAATTTCATGACGTTGTTTATCTCAAGCACCTCGCTTGGGATTTCAGTTAGTCTCTCTCTCTCTCTATCTATATCTATACACACACACACTAGCCTTCACATAAGGGCGCCCTTAACTTGCTAAAATGCAAACCTTCCCTTTTCCGATCAAATTTTGATGATCCGAGCCGTTCAATGTGTTCAGAACGTGATTTTTAAGGATCTTTGAATTGAAATTAGCAAAAAATATGACCGGGAAGGACTTGATTTAAGCAGTTTTTTATTAAACCGTTCAATGAAAACTTCTCAAATGAAGCACTTTCCGGTCATATTTTTTGCTGATTTTCACACGGAGACCTTTAAAATCACATTCTGATCACATTGAACGGCTCGGATCGTCGATATATCAGGGTGGCTCAATGAAAAACTATTTAGACACCTAAAAAAATACCCCAAATCTCAATCACATAGTTCCTGATCAAATTTTGATGATTTGAACCGTTCAATGTGTGCAGAATATGATTTTAAGGGTGCCCGCGAGAAATTAGCAAAAAAAAATGACCGGAAAGTGCTTGTTTTAAGCAGTTTTTAATTGAACCATTCATTAATTCTAAGCTAAAAATTGCTCAGATCAAGCCCTTTTTGGTCTTTTTTTTGCTGATTTCCCGCGAGCACCCTTAAAATCACGTTTTGATTACATTGAGCAGCTCAAATCATCAAAATTTGATCGGGAACTATGAGGTATTTTTTTAGGTGTCAATATATATATAATTCTTTTCAAGTCCAGTCGCCCGGATTTTCTTATGGTCCGCATTTGTGTCTTAGCCATTGGATTGCGATGATTTGAGCTACTCAACATGTTCGGAACGTGATTTTTAGGGTACCTGTGAGAAATCAGCAAAAAAATGATCGGGAAGGGCTTGATCTGAGCAATTTTTTACTGAATCGTTCAATAAAAAACTGTTCGGATCAAGTCCTTCCCGATCATTTTTTTTGCTGATTTCTCGCGGGTTACCCTTAAAATCACGTTCTGATCACATTGAACGGCTCGGATCATCGAAATTCGATCGGGAAATGGGAGGTCCGGACGGTAAGGCATCCAGACCTGAAAACAACTATATATATATATATGCGGGTGCGCCTACTTATTACCATTGTTTGTAAGTTGTGCTTCCTTCGTTGAGTTAAAGAAGTAATGTTTCATCTATTTTCCTTAATACTTGATTGGTTAGTCAATGACTCTGGACTTTTTATTTTCTCCATTAAGTAAATATCTAATTCATGTGATAATGTTTAAATTTAGTAAAAGCATGTGCTTTTTCTTGATGGAGCTCATTTTTGTATATATAGGGATGTATCCATGATCCATCGACCAATTATATGATCTTGGAATTGCATTTCAAATATGTCTAGCAATCTTCACGCTTTTAAGCAACCCACACAAAGCTTACTACAATCGCTTGAGGTCGCAGATGATCCAGTTTTAATGTTTAGGGTTTATTTAGGGCTGTTTTAGTTATGCCTTCGTGCAGTAACAGCTGTGCCTTTAACGCTGCGGTTTTCTTCTCCCTCCACTGTGATCATGATTCATGCTGCTTGTGACTTTTCTTGCTGACTAATTTTTATTGGTGTAAGAGGTTTCCTTTTCTCTACTTGCAGATTGGATTACTCAGTGCATTCATCATTAAAAAGTTGTACATTGGCAGGTATGTAAGGGCTGGTCTTTCCATCTGCCTCAAGTTTTTCCATTAGAAAATCAAGTTCTATTTTCCTTTCTTTGTTCATTTGGTAAAATCTCCATGGGCGAGTTTGTCTTGCATTGCTTTTAATGCAAGTGGAACTGCAAAGCTCATAATCAGTTTAAGTTGGCATCTGTATCGCTATCTTTTCATTTATGCAGCAAAGGCACCCGAGTGTGCCAATCGTATTACTTAGCCTGTTCCTTCTTGAGTTTACAAGTTGTTACACCCTTTCGGTTTTATTTTCAATCTTGTACTTTCATATTCAGAATTCTGTAGATCCTTGGAGTGGGAATTGCAGAGTTGTTCATTTTTATTTTTATTTTGGGAAATTCATGGTGTATATAAGATTCATCTAGTTTATGCTCACACAGTGGAAATATCTTGTATAATTTTTAAGTCTGAAGTAGGACAATGGGAGCATAGGCCAAAAATACCCATAAAACTACCATAGATATCTTGTTTGATTAAAGTTTCATATGATTTTTTCTCTTGGAGAAGAAATGCACATACAAGGTTCCCTGAACTTTTATATCCACGAAATTGGTAGTTAACATATGCCTGCATTTCCACTCTTCCGCATATGAAATCACTCTTAACAGCCATTACATGTTGAAATTTTAGGCACTCTACCGACCGTGAAATTGCTCTAATGGCTCTCATGGCTTACCTATCATATGTGATGGCTGAGGTTGGTTTGGCTCTAACTTTTAAGCATGTTATGATTTACTGTTGAATGAGTTACTGATTTTTGAATTGAATCCAGACTTTGCTATAGTTTATGAATCTATTGAGTTTCTTTGTTTTCCAGCTGTTTAACTGGAGCGGAATTCTTACCGTTTTCTTTTGTGGGATAGTCATGTCCCATTACACCTGGCATAGTGTGGATAAAAGTTCAAGAGTCACTACCAAGTATGTTAAATTTTCGGGCATACCTTTTTAGAAGTTTTGAATACCCTATTGGGCATGTAATATAGCATTCCCTGGACAAAGGTTAAGCAGTCATGTCACCATATTTGTGGTCCCATTTACTCTATTTTTCAGGCATGGTTTTGCGACATTGTCATTCATTGCAGAGGTCTTTATCTTTGTCTATGTTGGTATGGATGCCTTGGACATGGAGAAGTGGAAATTTGTAGGCAAAAGGTAAGGTCTATGAATCTAACTGTAGATAGTCGTCACAATATTTCTGCATGGCCTTTTCATTTCTTCACCTTGCTATGCGAGTACAGAAGTTGAAAGTAAATTGATTTTATCTTTCCTTTTTACTCTTGGAACTTTATATTGTTTGTTTGCTTGTGTATTATGTTTTTTTATTTGAGTTTCATTTCAATTTCTTCAGCCCTGCAAAATCAATTGGGTTGAGTTCGGTACTGCTTGGCCTAGTTCTTCTTGGAAGGGCAGCTTTTGTTTTTCCACTATCCTTCTTAATCAACTTAACCAAGAAGTCTGATGATAAGATTGGTTTCAAGCAGCAGGTAAGTAGTAGCGGATTTGCTCCAAGGTTTTCACCTTCCTAAAAATGTGCAATGACAACTGAGATATTGAAAACTTCACAGGTAACAATTTGGTGGGCTGGTCTAATGCGAGGGGCTGTGTCTATGGCACTTGCTTATAATAAGGTAAAGATTTCCTTCCATGTGCTAGCCAGATGGTGCTTGCTCGTAATTAGGTAAATGTGTTCAATAGCTTTTTTTTTATGAGAAAAGTTATAAATAAACGAAAAAGTTGTGCCACAAGAACTCTTCATGCCTTAGAGTGTGATAATTGTCAGAATTTATGTTCTTCAACAAATGTAGAACATGTTGGAAATAATATAAGAGTTTCCTTGTTCGTGTCTTTTGAGTGGAACTGGACCTGGAAGTCATAAATAGACAACGATAAGGTAATAAGATGACAATGGAATCATGTAATTGTTTTCAGCCCATCTCTAGGCTGCATATATCAGGAAAATGCATGGCGTCGTTTTTCTTTGGTGTCATATGTTGGACACAGAGAAATCCTTTCTTTATACACGCTCAGTGAATGGAGGGAGAAATTTGCTTCCCGCAGAAATTTGTGGATGTCTTGACTCTTGATGATATTATTGTAGCCAGATTACATATAAATGGGTGTTTTACTGATTCACTTACGCACTTTGTATTCATCGAGCTGTTACATGATTTGAATGTACCATATCGGTGGGAATGTTGGTTGTTTTAGCTCGACTCCATATTGAATGATCATTGTGTCACCTATTTTTGCAGTACTGATACAGAGTGTTGATGTTCATTTTTAATGCGCATGCAGTTTGCGAAGTCTGGCCATACTCAACTGCCAGGAAATGCTATCATGATCACCAGCACCATAACTGTTGTTCTTTTCAGTACTCTGGTATGTTGATTAGGTTTAAAACGATGTTGTTCTGTTACACTGGGAGGTGCTTAATCATCTTAGTCATATTTTTTAATTACACAACACATCATTACCCTCCTAGGAGGTGCTTCTTAACTAGAAGGATGTGTGTAATATACTTGTGGGCCTTTAGTTACATAACGTTGCCTAGCTAGTTTGCTACATGATCTTAGGCGGAATGCACCGCGGAAGCTAGCTATTAAGGTGACAGTGCCCTCAGGCACATCACTTGCATACCTAGGAGATACGGGACTTTGCTTTGCAGTTTATTTGCTCCCTTGTATGTAGTGTATGTGGAGGTCACTTGCAGGTTAGGGACACACCCTACTCATCCTTAGGCACTCAGCTCTGATACCTTTATTGTAGGGTATTTGGTACACCTCATTTGCAAAATCTTGTTGAGGTGAGGTTGCCACTTTCCTTTATCAAGTCATCACATCATTGTAGGGTTGTAGGACTGTTTGGTCCTGTCTATACATGGCTTCTAAACTTGGCTGGTGTTTGTTGTGAATCTTACCAAAAATGGCAAAATGAAACCTACTGGTCATCTTATATGTCATTGTCACCATTTTTACGTTGTTTATTACTTCTCTCTCTCTCTCTCTCTCTCTCTCTCTCTCTCTCTCTCTCTCTCTCTCTCTCTCTCAGGTGTTTGGAATGTTGACCAAGCCTCTTGTAAGGTGGTTGCTTCCTCTATCAGGACACTCAAGCAGCATGGTGCCCTCGGAACCCTATAGTCCGAAATCCTTAACAATCCCACTTCTGGGCAACGTGCACGACTCAGAGGCTAACATAGGCGGCTGCAATATACCACGTCCAACCAGTCTACGCATGCTCCTAAGCACCCCAACCCACACAGTCCACCTGTACTGGAGAAAGTTTGATAATGCTTTCATGCGCCCAGTGTTTGGCGGAAGGGGATTTGTACCGGATATTCCTGGCTCGCCGACCGAAATGAGAGCCCCCTAAATTCAATTAGGTTAAGACTGGAAAAGCTAATCTATACTCCAAATCTGCCAATTTTGGTGCTTGTGCTTTACGAAAGGTGCTTGTCAATATTGTCAATGCAGTTGCCATGTATATAAACTCAGCTGATTGACGTTAACATGATATTGATCATCCTCATATAGTTATGGCAGGACTCTGATTATATCCTCGTTTTCCGTGCTTAACAGACAAAACTGAGTGTGAAAGGCATTGAACCATTTTATTGTCGGTAGAATGTTGTTATAATAGCTATTTCCTAGCGAGTTAAAAAGTTCTTCTGATGAAGAGCTACGACGAGTTGAGGGTTGAAACAGCATACGCCATTTTGATATGTTTGCCCGCTGACATTCCAAGGAGTATCTTGATTCAAAGGTGGTGTGGAACGCAGAAGCCACATGTTTGGAAAATTTACAAGCACAAGGGCACGTAATTCAACATTTGAACCGTCTTTAGGCTCCCCCTTGATCTCTCTTAAATGGAAGAACCATTTTCAGAAGAACCGTTTACATTCCACAAGGCCACTATGTAAGGCACCAGGATTGTAGGGAGAGAGACAGAGAGCAAAATTACAAGATTCAATTTCATAAGAGGATGGCTAAAGACACATTTATGCACATAAATGCGTTGGGGCACATAAATGCGTTGGGGCTCCACACACCGCAGGTGCAGTTTGTAGTTCCCGATTCATGTGAGTATGTGTGATTGTGAATCTCTAGCTTCCACATGTTGGGATAGTTGTCCATTTGCATACATGAATTTCTCTGAGTTCAACTTGTACGTGGCTTCTTGTTATCTCGATAAATGTATGAAAGTCAACTTATTTTGATGCTCGTTATTCTAAACTCAACTCGATGGAAGCTCTTTCTTTTGAATTTTGATTGTACTCATCTTGTTTTAGGCATTGAACCGAGGTTTTATTCTATTGAGAAAAATTTATATCCTCAGTTTCAACTCTAAACTCTTGTGTCTATCTTTTGGCCACCAATGACGCCTTGAACCTCTTAACCACTCCATGTTTGTTTTTTTGTGTTTTTGCTTTATAGATCCCCTTGTATTCAACTATCGAGAGGAAGAAAGACTCAATCCCAAGTAGCAAACCGTTACAAGCAATATGCATCTCTCCCCTTCTCTCTCTCTTGAAATAACAAACTTTACTCTTTCAAAAGGTGTGAATAACGCACATGATCGCGCTTGCCTTTTCAAGCACCTCTCTCTTCACTCGTTGGTGGGTTCAATTCCCACCATTCCGAATCCCTTGGGTTAGCTTAGACACTCCCTTCATACTACGAGTCATGAGTGGTCATGTAAAAGAAACCCCTGTCCTTCTGAAACTGTGCTAAAAAAAATGGCAAAAGGGGAAGGAAAAAAAAAGAGAGAATAGAAAGAAAGAAATGGAATCAACATTGCAACCGTCATTGCACACTTTCGCTGCATAAGTCCACTGTACGGCTAGTGAGACTCGTTTCAGACCTCATACTCTACGAATTCAAAAGATATACCTACTGATATTCGTTGGAGTTAATTTTTTATATGGTTCCATAAAAAAATTATGAGTATTTTTTGTATTTTGGTGGGAGCTAGAGTGGGTTCCACTAGCCGTGTGTCGAACTTTTTCGGTGAAAGTGTGCGGTGACAGTAGACGTTTATGAAATGGAATGAAGTGTGCACTGTGCAAAGTGCAAACACAATCTCATTAAAAAAGTAATTAATTAAGTACAGCACAAGAGGGGGTAGGTCATGGACTCATAGGTGTCGTTGGAATTGTCGACCGTTGCATAAAATTCCTTGTTTTTTTCGGCCACGGTCCCACGGTGGTCCCCAGCCGCAGACGCTCCTTCCTCTGATACTATACCCAAACTACGACTGTGCCCCCGAAAACAATGGAATCAATAGCCTCACCTGGGGGTAACATGGTAAAATCGGAGTATTTTAAAAATGCGCCTTGTTTGCCATCTGTCCGTATTGGCCTTGAGGAATTCGAACTGCCAGGGCGTGGCTAGTTGTGATTGGATGGATGTCGATTGATGTTCTAGTCAAACTCGAAAAGCCCAGGTGGTGATTACGTTCTTATAAATTTCAAACACTTGTCTTTGCTGCTGCAGTAAGCCGCACAGAGACAGAGAGAGACAGAGAGAGAGAGAGAGAGAGAGAGAGTTCTGCCATTGGCGACTCTGCTTTCGTCGGAGATAACGAAGAGAAATCTTACAGGTACATCTATTCTTCGCCACAACTGCTCGTTCTCTCTTTCTTTCTCTCTTTCTTTACGTGATCTAAATCGTTTACTATGCCTCGACGCCTAACACAAATACATAATCCCGTAAAATCAAGTTGGTTGACCGCATCAGAAACCCAACACTGGCTCACTAAGGTTACCGATGTCTAACGAACTAGTAAATTTTTTTATGAGCTTACTTTAAGCGTTGAGTTCAACAAAGTGAACGATTTCATCGTGTTTTTGCACTTTGGAATGAGACCCGTTCGGAGGCCACAGGGCACAGCAGGGCCCACGTTCTGCTGTTTCCCCATAAAAGTAGTAAAGCAAAGCAAATTACCAAGTTCATTTAACAAAG
>BPLS01000279.1:262594-288460 GCA_019656275.1 Rhododendron kiyosumense | reverse complement strand
AGCCTCTTTCTTGTTTTTGGGTAAACTAATTAGCCTCTTTCTTGTTTTTGGGTAAACTAATTAGCCTCTTTCTTGTTTTTGGGTAAACTAATTAGCCTCTTTCTTGTTCTTGGTGCGGTTTTCAAATTCCTGTGAAATTTGAATTTCGAAGCGGGCTTCTAGGTCAATAACTGACGAAAATAGTCCTGCCAAAAACATTCGTCATTATTCAAGAAACTGACGAAAATCGTTTGCTTCTTGTTTTTTTTTTTTGGTTGTTGTTGTCCTTTTGAATCTGTTGAAGGTAGGGAGAGAGGGAGAAAATGGCTGTGGAGGCGAAGACGCAGGGGTCGCCGCACCGCTGGTGGTTCGACAGCTACAACCGCCACAAAGACACCGCCTCTCCTAAACGCTCGCCGTGGCTCCAATCCACCCTTTCAGGTCAGAGTAATTAACAACTACTCCATTATTAGTCTGTTCTTTAATTTCGTTGGCTTTTCATATATCGAGACCTGGATTTAATAAGTGCCTCATATGCCATCAGAGTACCGTATCTATGCGATAACTTTGAAATTGAATGAAACTATTCTAATCTTGTTGTATGTTTGCTTACGGATTTTATTCGAGAGATCGAGCACGGTGAAAACCTTAATCTTGGATTTCCAAAAAAGATTGTTGAATTGGGTAATCTTGTTAACCAAATGATTGGCATACCAGTGATTCTCAAGTGGGACACTCCATTCTGTGTCAAGTTGTAAAAGAGAGAATTTTAATTTTGGAGTTGAAATGAGTAACGGATACTTAACCCACGTTATAGAAAGGAAAATTTTGTTGGACATTGTGGACCCTTATGACCTTAGAACTCCTCCTAACCTCTTCTCTAACATCTCAACTCTGAATAGTACATTAATTGAACTTCTTGTGCTGTAATTGTGAATTTGCTAAATTTCTACCCCCACAGAGCTAGATGAGAAAACAAAGGCTATGCTTAATATCATCGAACAAGATGCGGATTCGTTCGCCCAGCGAGCAGAGATGTACTACAAGAAGAGGCCAGAGCTAATTAGCATGGTGGAGGATTTTTACCGGGCCCAACGTTCACTGGCAGAGCGATACGATCAAGTCAAGTCCGATGCTGGATTTCGCCCCATTTCCCCTTGGGCATCTCCATCCCCACTGTCTTCCAAATTCCGGAAAGAGAAGATGTCGGCGATGACTTGCACTGAGATATCCTATGATAGTTACTCTGAGACCTACGACCCTGTGGAATCCGAGGAGTCTGAGGTTGATGACCCTGAACCAGAAGAAAGAGAAGAAGAAAAGGAAGAGGAAGAAGAGGAAGTATCGAGCGAGTTTGTAAGTGGTGAAGTGATGAAGCTTAGGGAAGAAATTGAGAGACTCAAGGAAGAGAACAAGATTCAAAAGGAGGAAATAGCAGAGAAAGATGAAGAGAAAAGAGAGGTCATTAGACAGCTGAGTTTGGTTATGGATGTGCTTAGGGAGGAGAATGTGAAGCTGAAGAAGTGCATTGCTAGAGAATCTCCAAAGAAACGGAGCCCACACTCTGATTTCCAAAAGTTGACAGGAATGTTTATGGGGAAGTTGTTCAACGGGTCGCCCAAATGAGAAAGTTATTCAGCCCGCTTTGTCCAAACACCCTTCAACATCATGTATTCGTGAACTGCCTATATATATACTTTTACGGTAAGCTCCACAGAAGTGTGCGGTGCTGAGAGGAGTTTATCCATCGGTGCATTGCTAGTGTTGTTGCTCTTTAGGTGTAGATTACAGCTAGTAAGTAGTAAATTAATAGTAACCAGAAGAGATACAGTTCAGCAGTTTATGTTTAGAGTTAAGAGTTGATTAGGTACCATATACTTTTCTATTATTTGTAGTATTCTTTCAGTTCTGATATTGAGGAGTATGGTTGTGGACAAATTTCTATGAATCTATTGTGATTACTTATGCGAATTTGTGAAATCATCCTCTCATTTTTGCCAATAGTATAAGAGAAAAAATTGGAGTACCTTATTTTTTTGAATGAAACGTGAAAGTTATTTTCCCAGACAAAATATTTGTTGCTTTAAGAGACCTCATTGAACTAATTAAAGTACTCTCTCAGGCACAAAAACAAATGTGGATAGTTTCAGGAAAAAGAGCAAAGGGTTTCTATTCTTTTGCATGGTCCTAATTATGGATTCATCAAGATCATCCTGGGTGGAGCCCTGTCCTAATATGCTTCATGATTGTGAGACTGACTGGCTTAAGGAATTAGTCCATTTTAGTTGCCATTAACTCAAAATATCTTGCTTTCCAAAAAAAACTCAAAATATCTTGATTGTCTACTTGTCTGTTTGTGAAAAATTCTGAATGGGAATTTGGCTTCTAAACACCTGCAGCGGAGTGTTTGCTATAGATTATAGAAGCAGCTTCTAAAAATCAACAGTTTTTTGAAGCTATTTTAAAGTCCAAAAGCTGATTTTTGAGAAGCTACGATTTTGATGCTTTTACAGATTCTAAGAAGATGTAAACTGGGTAATGATAAAAGTATTCCTTTCCATTCTAATAATTACCCTATGGTCAAGGACAAAATAGACTAATTCACAACAAAATAAATAAAATAGACTAATTCACATCAAAAAATTTATTTTGTAATTTTTACAGCAAACACTACTATTCAGCTTCTATAACATTTAATTCACAATCCAAAACTGCAAACATTCTTCATAACTTCTCTAGGATATAAAAATCTGAATTTGGAGTAGAATCAACAATCGAAAAATCTAAGAAAAAGCTATTGCAAACACCCCTTAGTTTTGTTTGTTTTTCCGGCCATCTCTGCTTCCCTAGGATTGTGCAATCATTATATAGTTCAGTCCTAAAATCAAATTGATAAAACATTTAAACAAACATCGCCATCATATTGAACAAATTAAAGTACATTTAAACAAACTCCATTTTCACCATAAGTATAAGAGAAAAAATTGGAGTTACCTTTCTTTTTTTTTTAAATGAAACATGGAAGCCATTTTTCCAGACAAAATATTTGTTGCTTTAAGAGACCTCATTGAACTAATTAATTTACTAAAATAGCTACTATCTCAGGCGCAAAAAACAAATGTGGATAGTTCCTCGAAAAAGAGCAAAGGGCTTCTTTTCTTTTGCATGGTCCTAATTAATTATGGAGTCATCAAGATCATCCTGGGTGGAGTCCTCTCCTAATATGCTTCATGATTGTGAGACTGACTGGCTTAAGGAATTAGCCCATTTCGGTTGCGATTAACTCAAAATATCTTGATTGTCTACTTCTGTTTGTGAAAAATTCTGAGAGCCGATTCTGGGATTTCGGCTTCTAAAAATTTGCAGTGGAGTGTTTGCTATAGATTTTAGAAGCAGCTTCTAAAAATCACAAATTTTTTGAAGCTATTTTAAAGCCCAAGAGTTGATTTTTGACAAGCTACGATTTTGATGCTTTTACAGATCATAAGAAGATGTAAATTGGGTAATGATAAAAGTATTCCTTTCCATTCTAATAATTACCCCATGGTCAAGTACAAAATCGACTAATTCACATCAAAAAACTTAATTTTCTAACTTTTACAGCAAACACTACTATTTAGCTTATGTAACATTTAATTCACAATCCAAAACTATAACAAACACTCTTTATAACTTCTCGATCTAGAATTTAAAAATCTGAAATCTGAAGCAGAATCAACCATCAACAATCGAAAATCTAAGAAAAAGCTGTTGCAAACACCCCTTAGTTTTGTTTGTTTTTCAGGCCTTCTCTGCTTCCCTGGGATTTTGCAATCGTTGTATATAGTTGAGTCCCAAAATCAAATAGATAAAACATGTAAACAAACACAGCCGATTGATATATTGAAGAACAATTTAATTTTTAGTATTTATAAATTTTTAATACTGGACTAAAACTCTTGTCCAAATGAATGACTCCAACTACAACATTATAGCACAATGTTTGGAGAAAGGCCATCTCCTTGATAAATACACATACCAAATCACTAAGTTCAAACAATGCCATACGTACACCTCACAGTCCCACCAACTGTATTATTAGACAAAAAAAGTAGACAAATACTAGAAAATAGAACCATATACTAACAATTGCCACATACCACAAAAGCTGCAGCAATTGAGGGAAAAAAGCCATTACAAACCAGAGAGCTGCAATAGTAACCAGAAAACCATCAAACCGAGAAACAAGATTGAATCCAGAGACCCAGACCGGGCTACAGCAACTGAGGATGGACCTGGTGTGGGCTCAGATGGAGCAAAGCCCATGCTAAGCCCAGGAGCAAAGCCCATTTGGTCAGGATTTGGTGGGCTTTGGCTGGAAGGAATGGTGGGGATTGAAGAGGACTGAGATGGAGAGGGTCCATGATCACCACCGGGGGTAGGAAAGAGTGGGGTGGTGTCTGGAGGTAAGGTTGGAGGTGAGGAGAGAGGAGGGATTGGTAGAAATGCAGGTGATGATGCAATAGTGGAAATGGGCAAGGCTAGTAGTAGTGAAGATGATGAGAAGCAGCCCAAGCCCATAAGTAGTACAGAAATGGGTACAACAAATGTTGAAAATATTGGGGCAGCCATTATATGATGATGATATTGGTGAGAGAGAGAGAGAGAGAGAGAGAGAGAGAGAGAGAGAGAGAGGATTGAAGAGGAGAGTGGTGGTGAGCAAGAAGAATAGGATACTCCCCACGTTTGAATTTGGAGTACAATACTTAACTGTTCAAAATCTTGATCGTCCCTCTAAACTATTAATGGTTTGAATTTGTTGATAGTCTCTTACCGAAACAAATAGTCTCTTATCGGAAAGAGACTAATAACAAAAAATTAAATACCATTAATCGTAGAAACGAACGATTCAGATTTGAACTGTCTGGTCCAATTTAGTATATGTAGAATAGAGATGGGAGACACTCCAAATCCATTGGTGAGATAAATATGGGTGGGGGAGGGGAATGATGGGTGGAACAGAAGGGGATTGGGGTTCGTAATGTGACAATGACACAGCTAAAGGGCACGTTGTGGTAAGAGACAAGATTGCTTCATGGTATTGTTTGGAGTTTTGTTCAGTGGGACACATGAAATGAGTTGTTTTGCCTCTTTTGCCTGTGTTTGTATTTTTGCAGTTTCTTCGCCCGTGAATTCTTTTGTTACGAGGTGCGCGTTTATGGCTCGCGCCGGACACTTCATCTTATTGTATGGCTGGTTGTAAGCTCATTAGGGATTTCTACTTTTTTTTCATTTTTTTTTAATAACCAAATGTTCAGGTCAATTTGCACGCACCTCGATTAATTTCGGAGCTTTTAAGTTAATGATCGGACTGTTAGGACCGGAGGGACACCACAAACACAAACACACGCAGCGATTTCAGAGAAAAACTCTATTTGATTATATATTCACACAATATACAATAAAGATGAAAAAACTCTCCAGGAACCACACGTCGGTTCCTCTCCGGGAGGCCACAACCCGATCCCCCACGCTCGCCTCACCCTCTCCCTCACCTTATGTCACACACATATAAATCTCAAATACGCCTCTGTATTTATAGAGTATTAAGCCTTGACCTCCAAGGCTTCCTACTGCCTTGTAATTCATTTTCTTACTCAAACTAGGAAATACACCAAGAAGGAAACTTTTCTATAGTGATACCGCCAAGTATGGAACTTTAAGGGTAAATACGTTCAACACCCAATACTAAGGGTGTTACATAAAATAACCCCACCACTATCAGTGGACCCCAACAATCACCTCCTCCACCCAGAGTGGGTAATCGTTGCATCCGTTCAGCTACTTTAGCATGCGCTTGTTATCACTACCAAAGTCAACGTCTCAACACCCCCTCATGGAGTACACGTCTGACCGAGTGTCTCCCTGCAAGACTAGATCTTCCGTAACTGAACCTGCAGCGTTGTCTAGCTGCATTATCGACATCTCCGCCGATATTTAGCACCCCCTCAATAAAGTGCTCGCACCCCCTTGACCGGAGTGCTCGCATCCTCACAGGACACAATCCGTGACTCCATCTCTCCTTAAGGTAAACAAAACTCAGTGCTCAAAACTTGTCTTCGATCATCCATGACCTCAGGCTTTTCAAAACAGCCTCTCTGCCCGTAGCCGACTCCGCTCGCTGCGATCGAATGGCTCCCGAGCCATATTGGGTGACAAAACACAAGATTTGTGAGCAACTTTTTTTTTTCAAAAATCGAACCCGTGGTTTTTTCGGTGACCCTCTTCTTCAACCCTGCTCTGATACCAATTGTTAGGAGTCTTGATCCACCTGAGGTTTTCCGTGTGCACCTAGACCCAATCCATTGGAGAGTATCCACGGAGTCCACATCACATCACCTGAATCCAATATACATTGAATGATCCATATCCACTTAAAAGGCTAAGCCTTGTAAGTGGTGAACCATCCAATTGTATATTAAGGTCCAACTCTTTTTCTATTTATCCGATGTAGGACTCAATCTTTCACACATGTTCCCAATAATCTCCCCCTCATGTGTGAACCATCCATTGGGCCTAGCTCCCCCTTGATTTGATCCTCTTGACTCCCCCCTCGATCCATGATCTTTTATTCTCCAATACCGATTTAACCCCGGACTTCACCGCACCTACTCCATTGATCGAGAGCCAACCTCTTAACTCCATCGAGAGCCTCCATGCAGCGCTTCGCCTGCATCCTTGCTCCATCGAGAGCCACCTTGGATTTTTCTCGCTCCACCGAGAGTTTCCGTGCAAGTCCACCAAATCGATTTGGGTCCGCCCAAAGATCTTTAGCCATCGCCTCTGTATTTATAGAGTATCAAGCCTTGACCTCCAAGGCTTCCTACTGCCTTGTAATTCATTTTCTTACTCAAACTAGGAAATACACCAAGAAGGAAACTCTTCTATAGTGATACCGCCAAGTATGGAACTTTAAGGGTAAATACGCTCAACACCCAATACTAAGGGTGTTACATAAAAAAACTCCACCACTATGAGTGGACCCCAACACGGACAAACTTTATCGTGGTCCCAAAGTTTGAAATATTTGGCCTCCATGAAATTTGAACATGCAACCTCATTAAAGACAAATACTTATTGGTTTCTCATGCCCATTTAACTAAATCCCTGAGGTTATATCGATTTAAACTTTAAGGCTTTACAATAACGAATCTCTGCGGATAAAAATAAAAAAAGAGGAATGTCTCCTTTAGCAAAGGGCAGTACCTAGTACCTACTGGTGGACTAAAACAATCCCCCCAAATGCTCGAATTCTGTCATCTCATGGACAAATTATTGCATGTTCTTGGAACAATGCTCCACGAACACTCCTTGAAGGTGAAACTCACCTCATGCGAGGTGGAGACTGACCCTGGAGTGTACGTTACTCTGGGAGCATGGAATAATCTCTTCATATCATTGGGTATATGGTATTCAGAACCCTATCACAATGCACTACTGCTTAAAAAGACGAAACGTCGCATAATAATTTACGATGGGCCTTGTATTGTCGCTTGTACACAGAATATTTTGGTTTATGTTGTTAGACTTGCCCATGTAGTTGAGCAAATAAGAAAAATCATGCATGAGATGAGAGGTTGTGTCACCGGTACTGATAGGCCTTGCATTTTTGTTTCATAATTTGAGCAAATAGAATAAAAGGGCCAAATCCATAAAGATGTTGATGGGCCTTGTATTGTTGTTCCCAAGCCCAACTATATTCGTGAACAATGGAAGCAAAGCTGAAATATTTTCCTTTCTGTAGGGCTTCGATTTTGTCTTAACTAATTAAAAAAAATTTCTGTTCAAAAAAAAAAAAACTAATTAAAATTTTTTAGAACAATTTTCTTGAAAAGTGAATAATTTATGGAATTTGATATTCGCAACTCCCCATATTGTTAACCGCACTCAAAAAGGGGAGTGCGAAAATCAATCAAGTCTATATACTAGTTGATTTTTGCACTCCCCTTTTGGTGTGCGGTTAATAATTTGGGAAGTGCGAAAATAACTCTCCTAATTGATCACTAATATTGGGAATTGATTTTGCCACTTTCCTTCTTTTACAAAACAAATCAGTTAATATAGACACAGAAGGAAGTGACATTAGAGAAAATGGGAGTGGCAAAATCACTCCTAATATTCTACTAGCAATTAGTGATAATTGCATCAAAGATTCTAATAGGTAAGTGTAATGTGAAGAATCAGATTAATCTGTTTTTCTTTTTGGCCAAACAATAGGATGTTATTATGTTGGTATTAGTTAGAGTACGATGAGAATCAACATTAACCTATAATAATCGAACCTTAGACCTCACGCTTGAAAAGATTGATAGATTAATCGATTGACTAGTGCCAACCGTCGATGTGATATTTGTTCTACAACCATATCCTCGGTGTGTTGGCGCGCCCAGATTACACAGCCACTTTATAACTCGTCAGATTACGATTTTAATTGATGAACCGAAAGATTAGTTAGAGGGCTTTGTCTGGAATTAAAAAAAGATCGGGACCGTTTCGTTTGTTGATCTCAACGTCACTGTTATTCAAACTTTGCTAATAAAATTTAGAAACTATTCCACTTATTGTCAATTGATTGGGAAATTTCTTTTATATTCCTTCGACTTTGAAAATTTTGGTCCTTCACCTTTCGATTTTGGCATAAAAATACTTCGACTTTCTAACTTTTTTCAATGTCATCATTTAGAAGGAATTTGTTTTCTTTGAGTCCTGCTATAGGGACCGACAGCCAAGCCTGGCCGTCTCCGGCTACCGAACAGCAAATCCGAGCTGTCAAAAAATTCTAAAAAAAAACAAGGGGGCCAATGTGGAAATTGGTTAGAGGGCTTTGTCTTGAATTAAAAAACGATCGGGACCGTTTCCTTTGTTGATCTCAATGTCACTGTTACATTTTGTCTCACATTACTAATCAAAGTCACCCAAACTTTGTTAATAAAATCTAGAAACTACTTCACCTATTGTCAATTGGTTGGGAAATCTCTTTTATATCCCTTTGACTTTGACCAAAAATTTATTTTTGTCCTTCACCTTTCAATTTCGGCATAAAAATACTTCGACTTTTCAATTTTTTTCAATGTCATCATTTAAAAGGAATCTGTTTTCTTTGAGTCCTACTATAGGGATCGACAACCACGTCAGGCCGTCTCTGGCTACCAAACGGCCAATCCGGACCGTCAAAAAATTTTTAAAAAAAAACAAGGGGCCAACGCGGGAATTAGTTAGAGGGCTTTGTCTTGAATTAAAAAACGATCGGGACCGTTTCCTTTGTTTATCTCGACGTCACTGTTAGATTTTGTCTCACATTGCTCATCAAAGTCACTCAAGCTTTGTTAATAAAATATAAAAACTACTCCACCTATTGCCAATTGGTTGAGAAATTTCTTTTATATCCCTTCGACTTTGACCAAAATTTTATTTTTGTCCTCCACCTTTCGATTTCGGCATAAAAATACTTCGACTTTCCAATTTTTTTCAATCTCATCCTTTAGAAAGAATCTGTTTTCTTTGAGTCCTGCTATAGGGACCGATGGCCATGCCAGGCCATCTCCGGCTATCGAACGGCCGATCCGAGCCGTCAAAAAATTCTAAAAAAAAAAACAAGGGGGCCAACGTGGGAATTAGTTAGAGGGCTTTGTCTCGAATTAAAAAACAACCGGGACTGTTCCCTTTGTTGATCTCAACATCACTGTTAGATTTTGTCTCACATTGCTCCTCAAAGGCACCCAAGCTTTGTTAATAAAATTTAGAAACTACTCCACCCATTGCCAATTGGTTTGGAAATTTCTTTTATATCCTTTCGACTTTGACCAAAATTTTATTTTGGTCCTTCAATTCAACTTTCGATTTCGGCATAAAAATACTTCGATTTTCTATTTCTTTTTAATGTCATCCTTTAGAAAGAATCTGTTTTCTTTGAGTTCTGCTATAGGGATCAATGGCCAAGCAGGGCCATCTTCGGCTACCAAACAGCCGATCCGAGCCGTCAAAAAATTCTAAAAAAAAAACAAGGGGGCTAATGTGGGAATTAACGGCATCCAATGTGTGTAGAGTGCTTGATCTAAACACTCTACATTTTGTATATATATGTATATATTCCTAAAGGATGACATTGAAAAAAAAATGGAAAGTCGAAGTATTTTTATGCCGAAATTGAAAAGCGAAGGACCAATACAAATTTTTGATCAAATTCGAAATGATATAAAAGAAATTTTCTCTAATTGGTTTTAAGTTAGAACCCTCCAAAAAATTTAACATAGTATCAGAGTTAGTCTTGTGTGATCTCACCGCTCGTGGGAAAGTCTTTGTCATCTCCATTGCTCGAGTTAATCACTCAGCTCCTCGTCTCCTGGTCTGTCACCTCCACGTGCATCCGAGCTGCACGTAAGGGAGAGTGTTAAACTTTGTTCCACATCACTCATCAAAGTCATCCAAACTTGGTTAATAAAATCTAGAGACTATTTCACATATTACCAATTGATAGGGGAATGACTAGACAGGCATACAGCCCTTAGGTTGGTGTAGTCACGTGATTGTTTTCCGTTTCAATAGTCAATAGAAGTTAGGTTTTGGATGACATAGGTTGCAATTCAATAGTTTGAGAACGAAGTAAACGATTTTGATAGTTTAAGGACTAAGTAAAAAAATGGTAGATAGTTTTAAAGAGATAATAAAAAAAAAAAAACCCCAACAAAGAAACGAACTTACAAGGAAAACAAAAAAAATTAGTGTACTAAAAACGAAAGTGTACACACTGTAACACAACGTGCATGCAAAACACCCGTCAAATTACAAGTAAGACACGTGTCCCCTTATGCCTTACGTCACTTACCATTTCTGTTTTGCTACATCCAAAAAAGGTGTTTACTCCATACTGCTCCCTCTTCCCAGATTATTGGTCCTGTACCACTTTTGTGCCACTCAAATAATTATTTATATGTTACATACTAATATTAAATTTTTTCTTAATTTTAATTTTTTTAATAAAATCAATTAAGATCTATCAAACAAAATACATATTTGATATAAAAAATTATGAATTGAAAAATATTGTCAATTTTTTGAAAGGTCCCAAATAATAAAGAAGACCAATAGTTTGAGATAGAGGAAGTATTATATTTAGAAACTGACCATGTGCCACTGCTTGTTACTCCATACTCTCCATTCCAGAATTGAAAAGAACGGTGCTACAGTTTCCGACCCCAAAGGGATCCCGACGCCCCGCCAGGCCCATTCCGGCCATTTTTACATATATATACAAAAATATGGAGTGTTTGGATCGAGTACTTATACAAATCGGATGCCGTTGATTTTCACTTGAGCCCACACGTTTTTTTTTTTTAGAATTTTTGGACGGCTCAGATTGTCCATCCGGTGGTCAGAATGGGCCTGGCGGGGTGTCGGGATTCGATCAGGATCCCTTTGGTAGGGAACCGTAAACTTTTCAAACTGAAAATAAGTAATTATTTTTTAAGAAGGCAATTTCAAGCTAAAAAATAATGTGTTTACGCAAATAATTTTTCTAGCAATATAAATCTCGTTTGATAGATCTTATTGAGATCTTTTATACAGTGCAAAAAAAATAAAATATATATTTTTTATTTACATTATTTTTAAATTTAAAAATGTGAAATAAATACTTATTTTTTAAAAAAATGTTTTGAAACGGGGCCTAGCGTTGCTTCTTTCCACTTTGGAATTAATTTCCCCTTCAATAAAACTGTGGGTACATTTTGATGTATATCAAATGGTCACTGTGCCTACATAAAGAGCGGAGTCGTTTGTGTTTTTTTAAGGTTAGGATCTCTATAAAGTAAAAATAAAAATTAGCTCAATCGAATATTGTTAAAAGTTTAAACAATTCTGCACCAAATTTGCTGACATGAAATTGAACAAAGAATCGATCTAGCCCTTACTGATAGCTGACTGAGCTGATATTTTATAGGAACACTTAAAAAAATATTTTAAACAAATTAAGCATTTCCTATTATTTGCATGGAATCTCGAAGTGAATCTCACAAAACGCACTATATATTTGGTATACACCAAATGATCTAGTTTGACGTACACCAAATGGTCTACGCATAGCAGGGCTTTTTGATGTAGTCAAACATCAACAAGAATCAAAAGTGTGAAAGTAAAGAGCGCTATCATCATTTTTGTCCTTGGTTTTCACTCATAACCTTAACAACTAGATGCTCCAATTTCCTCCGTTGCTAATTTCGGTCGACTTTAATACTTCATACAAATTTGAATTTTGCATTTAAAAAAAAGGGGGAAAATTCAGTGCATGAGGCTCCTGTTACTGCGGGGTCTGGAAAAGGGTTGATATAATCAGTCTTACTTCTGCAACCAGAGAAACTGTTTTCGCAACTCCAACCCGTGGATCACAATAGAGCAATTTTACCATTACACCAGACCCGTCCTTATCTAATAAAAATAGATTGATTTTGTTTTATTATTTATTTTCAAAAGATAGATTCTACAAAAGGGGAGAAAAGTACTACTATAGCCAACTAGGTCACTACACATCAACAACCACAATATCGGCGAAAAAGTGCGAAATGAATTCTACAAACAACAATATATTGCCAAACAGGATTAATTATCTATCCCAAGTTTAGTACGGAGAATTAATTGCTAGCCCCGCAAAACTTTATAACACTATTTACAAACTAAATTTGTGGTCCGGGATAGCCCAAACCTCATTTAATGACGAAAATGTGATGCAGGGAAGCGTGTTAAAAAATAAGAACGCACACAACACGAACAAATATGAACTAGAGGTACTCTCTTTACGAACACACCCCTTATTTGGGGAGAGATGCTACATATACTATCTTATTCCACTACATCATCCACTACATTTTTTGTGGGGCCCATTCTGGGTCCCACAAAAATACAAAAAAATATCCATAAATTTTAAAACAATATTTTATGGGGCTCTGTAAAAAATCAGCTCTAATGGACATCGGTAGATATTATTTTTGAATTTGTAAGGATGAAACTGTGCAGTTAAACAATTTCATCCCTACGAATCTAGAAAAAATACTTCCATATATCTGTTGGAATTGATTTTTTACAGGGCCCCATAAAATATTATTTTAAAATTTATGGGTATTTTTTGGAATTTTTGTGGGACCCGGAGTGAGCCCTACAAAAGATGTAGTGGATGGTGTAGTGGAATTAGGTAGTGTATGTAGTAGAATGGGCCCCACAAAAAATGTAGTGGATGATGTAGTGGAATAAGGTAGTGTATGTAGCATCTCTCATTTGGGTGTGTATCATATGCACTCTCATTGATTACAATTGGATATTTGAAAAATGATCTAGACCCTTTAAAATGTTACGATAAGTTACTAACAAATAACTTGTTACCAGTGCAATAGGTAAACCCTATGAATTAACTAAAATTGAAAGAAAATCCCCTCAATCCTCTCACTCTCTTCCCAATGTATATCTTTCTTTTCCTTCAAAAAATTAGACCCAATTTTATTTTTGATAATTAATTTATGTTAAAAATAATAATTTTATTTTTTAAAAACTTTGAAGCTAAAATTATTTCAAGTGAAAATAATTTACTTCTCTAAAATACGTTGTTCTCGACAATTATTAAAGAAAAAAGATACTATCATTATCATAATGTAATAAAGTCAAGGCATTTTTTTTGACACGATTTTTAAAGGCCAATGATTTTGGCACTCCCCATTTTGTTAGTGACACTCCCCTTGCCATTAACACCCTATTAAAGTGTTTCATATATGTAGCCTTTTTTTCTTTTTTCTTTTTGAATTCTTTGAAATATGATGTTTAACATTTTTCACAATACCTTTAATTGCATTGTGAACTTTCACATGGAGATCAAAAAATATATTTCACACAAATAGTCCAATTAAAAGGAATAGCGAAGTCTATCATCCGTATTAATCAAGTAGGAAACACAAACAAAGTTAATGGGTGATCAAGAGAGTGATGGTGACGAGATAAATTTACCAATACATTTTAGAGTTATGTGTAAAAGGCAATAATATTTAGGACATGCTATTTATTTTTTGGTCAATAGACATACTACTAGAATTTTGTAAATTAGTGCTTGCATCTAAATTACAAATAACTAATACTCATATTTGATAATGTAATCGATCACAAGTGTTATCAATACCAATCAATTACGCAATTGAAACCACAGAGAAATGTAATCTATCATGTAATTAATTATTTGTGTTATTCAGAACAATTGATTTTGAAATCTATTGCAATATTGTTTTTAACTTATTTCGCAATTGATTAGAGGACTTACTCAGACTCATCAATTAGCAAATCAATTGAGTAATCGACTTCATTGTTTCCCAATCATACTCAATTCAATTACAAAATCGATTATATTGTCTAATCGATTACATAATTGAACATAATAGAATTGATTACATATTCGATTATGATGTCTAATTGAATATGTAATCAATTGCAAAATCAATTACTATATATTTGATTATAATGTCTAATCAATTTAAAAATCAATTATAAAGTATAATCGATTATGGAATTGAACATTCACATAATAGATTACATATTTGATTAGCTACCGTTAAAAAAAAATTTGATTAAGTAATCGATTGCACAATTGATTATAGAAAAGTTATGAAATGGACTAAAATGTTACGATTCCGTAGTGAAAATGTTACAAACTAAAAATGTTACGGTTTTTTTATAAAGTTATATATGAAACACACCAAAATGTTATGATTCTAAAAATGTGATGAATTTGTTGCTAAAAAGTTACGATTCATTCGTAAAAGTTACGATATGCACTAAAAGGTTATGATTTGTAAGAAAAATGTTATGAATCAAAAGTTACGAATTTTTTGTATAAAAGTTACGATAGACCTAAAATGTTATGAATGACCGGTCCAGCAGGTAATTTTTTATGAGATGGCACAATATAGACCACACAATAGATGCATATGATATGCACCTTAAAGGGGTGTGTATTGAAGATTTTTCCTAATTAAAATCATAAACAACCAACTAGCCCTAAGGCTTACCCATCCTCATTTATAATGATAAGCCTACAAATACTAAAAATAAAATAAAATAAAGGAAGCCTAAAAGTCTAAATCTTGGAAAACAATAAAATAATTAAATAAAATAGAATCAACCTAAATAAGAAAATCTAATATTCTAGACAATTTACCCAAAACGGAACAATTCTTACTAAAATATTAAATTCAAAATAATAACAAACGAAAAGTCCTACTACGTATCTTTTTAGAATAACTACAATATTGGCCCGTATACTCTGAGGACTCTGATACTGGAAAGCGTGTTGAAAAAAAAGAACTCACAAAACAAAGACAATAATGACCGTATGAATTGGAACGAGGTACTCTTTTGACGAATACACAATAGAAAACAAAAATCACAGTCCTGGCTATTTGGGCCAGTACTCGAGATGCGTAACCACTGCCTATTTGTCAATCTTTTACTCGTTGAAGTGCATCTTCAAAAAGGAAAGGACGTACTTTTTTTTTTTTGATCCGCAGGGAAGGACGTATTTTGATACTATCAACAATGTG
The DNA here is from genome assembly GCA_019656275.1 of Rhododendron kiyosumense. Lineage (NCBI taxonomy): Eukaryota > Viridiplantae > Streptophyta > Magnoliopsida > Ericales > Ericaceae > Rhododendron > Rhododendron kiyosumense. The sequence continues at coordinate 272,873 of BPLS01000279.1, read as the reverse complement.
AACTCACTTTGTGAGTGAGATTCTCAATTTATGCAACACAATTTTTTGATTTTGTTATTATTCAAATTTTTTTTTTATGTTTGTTAGTGATATGTCAAATTTTTGGAAAATATTGGTGAGCAAGGTTGAGCTTGAGGAATCGAAAAAGTAAAAAATTATAATTTTTACACAAGCATTTTGGGAAATATCCAAGAAAAAGTCCAAAAACTGATTTTTTGATATTTTCTTTGGATATTTCCAAAAATACTTATGTAAAAATCATAATTTTTTACTTTTTCAATTCATCTCATCCTTACTCACTTATATCCCATAAAAATTTGACATAAAACTAACAAATGCCAAAAAAAATTAAATAAGTTAGAACAAAAAAATTATTCTACATAAATTAATCACTAATATAAACACCCCGAACTCAAAACACATGCGCCTCCTCCTCCGAAAACATGATAAATGGGTGTCTGTGTATTTGGTTATAGAATGATTGTTTTTTTACAAAAATGTTACAACCACATCCAAGTGCACACGTACACTCACAAGGGTCTGGCCGGGCTCCACACACTGAATATTTTTTTCACGAAATCTACGCCTTTGTGAGTATGAATGTGTAAGAAGGGTGTGATTGTAGAACGATTGTTTTCTTATGGCAGATGACAGAGACTAGAAGAACACTCCTACCGAGACTCTACACTTCCCAGTAGCTTCCCATAGGTTTCACCTTATTTGTAATGAAAGCCTTGAAATACTAAAAAAGAAATAAAAAAAAAAGAAATTTAAAAGCAATAAAATAATAGAAAGAGAATATAATTAACATAAATAAAGAAAATTTAACATTCTAGACAATTTTTGCTAAAATAGCACTAAATTCAAAATAATACTCTCTCCGTCCTGATTTGTTCGTTCATTCTAAGAAATATAACTTATTAAGAAAGCATAATTATTACACTTTTTGAACTTAAACTTTTCAAAGAATACCCTTCAATTGAAATTAAATTTGTTACATCAATTCAAAAAGCAAGAACAAAGTATAGGGGGTGTTTGGATGGCCTGGTTTTGCATTTTCCAATTGTCATTTTTGGATTTTGGGTGTTTGGAAGGAAGTGGGAAAATGGGTTTTGGCTATAATGGATTTTCCATTTTGTTGTTTCTAAAATAAAACGGAAAATGTGGTGGGAGGAGCTTTTTGAATTCTCATTTTCCCATTTTGGAATATAGCCATTGCAAAATGACAAACCTATCCTCTCTCTTTTGAGATAATTCCCACTTTGCCATTGTTTTGAACATTATCTCTCAAACTGTTGAATACACGAAGAGATACCAGAGGAGAATTTTCACCTCACAACCAGAGACCACTACATAACCAATTTCGGAAGAACATTTTAAAAAAATTAATTTTCCCATTATTTATATACATTATACACCATTATTAATAATCGGGGGCAAAATAGTAAAAAATCAATCTATAATTCATTTTTATTCTATATCTTCCAAACACTACTTCTACTCCAAAATGCATTCTGCACATATCATCCAAACACTTTACCAAATACAAAATACATTCTAATCATAATCTCAAAAACCAAAAAGGCAAAAGTGAAAAATAAAAAGTCAAAAAGTTGACTCCCAAACACCCGGTAGAAATCTCATAAGATTTTTTCATTTGATTTGTCAAACTAGACAAATAATTTAGGACACTAAAAAGTAAAAAAGTAGAAAAACAAAATAGGACAGTATCTAGAATAAAATCCTGTATTTCTGGAATATTGGCAAGCATAGAAAAGGTCATTGCTCTTGTAGTAGCACATTATATAACGAGGGTTGTCCTCCTGCTTTTCCACCCTTCTTAGCAATAGAAATCGATCACCACCACCACCGCCGGTCCACCGCAGCCGCCAGAATCTATGGAAACGCAAGAGCCAGTGGCAATAATAGTCGGAGCAGGCCCGTCCGGCCTCGCCGTCGCCGCATGCTTAAACCGCCTCTCCATCCCAAACATAATCCTAGAGAGAGAAGATTGTTTTGCTTCCCTGTGGAAGGAAAAATCGTACGATCGCCTCCACCTCCACTTACCAAAACAGTACTGCGAGCTCCCCCACATGCCATTTCCCACCACGTTCCCCACATACGTTCCCATAAAACTCTTTTTACAATACTTAGACGACTACGTTTCTCGTTTCAACATAAGTCCCATGTACCGTAAACTCGTCGAGTCCGCCAGCCACGACGGCGTCGCGGAAAGATGGAGAGTTAGGGTGAGGAACACCGGCGGTTCCGAGGAGGCGCCGGTCGAGGAATATTCCGGTAGGTTTTTGGTGGTGGCGAGCGGAGAAACTAGCGATGTGTTTGTGCCGGAGGTGAAAGGGTTGGATAGTTTTGGAGGGGAGGTTATACACTCGACTAAGTACAAGTGTGGAGAGAAGTACAGTGGGAAGAGAGCTTTGGTTGTTGGGAGTGGGAATTCTGGTATGGAAATTGCTCTTGATTTGTCACTTCACGGGGCTGAGACTTCCATTGTTGTTCGAAGCCCGGTAAGAGATTCTAATTAATCACTAAGAAATCTTAAATGATGATCAGCAGTGTTATGTACGTAACCACAAATCACTACTCTCTTATATTTCTGTCGGCCCTACAAATACGATTATGAGACCTACAAATACGATTGTGGTTGGCAGTTGTGTACCTACCATGTCTTATCTTGAGTAGAATGATTAATACGAAATCAATGATTTTTGGCCATTAAAAAATCGACGATTTTGTATCTAATATTAGTTCAATGTTGGTTTGAAAAATTGACAAGCTTTAAAAAATAAGGATTAGCTAGTTCAAGTTTGGCTTAGTTTGGGAGCTTTCTGTTGCTGATTTGCTTCGGCTGTTGGTTGCTGCGCTTGTTTGCCACAATTTGCTTGTTTTCTTTTCCTTTTTGGGTTCTATTGTATTGATTGACGTCTTGTCTTCCTGATTTGTTGGGCATCGTTTGATCTTCGGTTTTCTTTTTCAATGTAATACGTAAATTTCTTTTGCCCAACGGGGAAAAAATGATCTAATACAAGCTTTAATTGAACGGACACGAATCGATTCAACTGAAATGCGTAGCTTGACTTTTTCATAAATCGTAGGCTAAATAAACCGAGTGGTAACTTGTTTAAGCTCGATTTGAGAATTTAGTAAGCTTCGATTTTTTTAACTACAGGAAAAATTAAAATCTTTCGAATGGAGTTAATTGGCCTCGATCATTTATGTTAGTGTGCCTCTGCTCCATTTTTCATTATATAAATTGCAGCTTAAGGTTTCCTGGCCTGATGGCGTATTTGGAATCATGCACGCAGCTTCACATTCTATCAAGGGAAATGCTGTATATGGGGCTTGAGATGTTGAAATATGGTATCCCTTTAACTACTGTGGAATCCTTGTTGGTTTTGCTTAGCAAGCTGTGGTATGGAGACCTAACCAAGTATGGGATTCAGAGGCCTCAAGAGGGTCCCCTGTCTTTGAAAGTGAAGTATGGAAAGTACCCGGTTGTTGACGTCGGAACCCACGAAAAGATCAAGTCCGGCCAAATCCAGGTATGTATGCGATAAACGTGACACAAAAATAACCCGACATGCTTGGATTATTGGCTAGACAGGACTGTGTAACGTATGTATAAATATGCACGGGCATGTACAGGTATTGCCAGCAATGGCAAGCATAAGGGGAAATGAAGTGGAATTTGAGAATGGCAACTCACATCCATTCGACGCTATCGTTTTCGCTACAGGCTTCAAAAGATCAACCCATAAGTGGCTTAAGGTTAAGTAGTTAACACAACTCACCTTCTAAGTTTTAAATTTTTTTTTTTGGCAAATTGTTGCGAGACTATTATAATTATTATTCTTCATTTATTTTTTTGGTTAATTTGGAACAGGGAGACAATTACCTTTTGAATGAAGATGGAATTCCGAAGCCTAGTTTTCCAAACCACTGGAAGGGAGAAAATGGGTTGTACTGTGCTGGACTGTCAAGGAGAGGATTCTATGGAGCTGCCATGGATGCGCAGAACATAGCCAATGACATCAAGTCATCAGTACTCTGATTTTCCAACGAAATATTGGGTGAAAAATAAAAATAAATTTTTGGGTGCAAATGGGGCACGGCTGACGTGGTACCCATGCAGAACATCGGAGTCGTCCAAACACGCAACCAACGGCTCGGATTGAAAGGTACCAACCCGATTTTTTAAAAAAAAAAGAAAAAAGAAAAGGAAAAGAGTGTTTCAGTCTGAGCCATCGGTTGTATTGTTTGGACGACTCGGATGTGCTACATGGATATCACGTGGTACCCGATTTGCAACAAAAAAATTCTCAAAAAAAAATAGTGTATGTTAAAATTAATGCAGTTTGAATAAGGACACAATGATGTTTTTTTATGATTCTCCGCGGCTAATACTTTCGTCCAAGGAAGATTAAGTTTGAGGGGACGTGTTAGAAGACGATTGTAATTTGTAATGTGCATCTTGTTGGTGAGTACAAAATCACATAAGATCACAAGTGATCTCGACTTGAAATTGTTGATCGCGATACCATAAATATCGACAACACTCTCACCTAGTCGTTGAGGTTCTATTTTACTGAGATTTCTATATTTTAAGTAATTATTATTTTATTTTACGAGATAGATTATCTCCCATAATACATGACTTTTAATTTAAAAAATAAATACTTATTTGACCAAGAAGGAGTGTGTTAGAAATTATACCAAAAGTAATTTACAAACAAGGGGTACTAAAAAATTCTCAAGCCTTAGGGTCCGATTCTCAATGTAATTACTAATGTTGTGTTTAGACGAGTTTTTGAAAATTTTTGAATTTGGTTTTTAGATAATGAATGGAAAGAGAAATTAGGGTAATAATTGAAGATAAGGGTAATAAGTGGAGATAGATAGAGGGAGGAATGAAAATAATGATTGAAAATATGAATAATGAATGGAAAAAGAAATGAGTGTAATAATTGAAAATATGGGTAATGACTGTGTTTTGAGTTAGAATTTTTTTTTCAAAACTTGATCTGAACAAGACATACTCTCTTTACCCCGAGCCCAACTACACAACGTAAAAAGATGCTAGTCCTTTTTAATTTTTCCGAACGTCAGAGATGTCTAGATCAATTTATGCGAATCTCAATTATCTTGATTCAATTAAAATCAAGTCATTCCACCAATACTGAGAAATTCATAAAAAATTATTATTTTTTGCGATTCCATTAAAATCAGGTCATTCCGCTGTTACTAAAGAAATTCATAAAAAATAATTTTTATTTTTATTTTTTTCGATTTGACCCCAAAAATCGATTCTGTTTCCATAGACGTCAGTCTCCTCCTTGCGTCACAGTGGATAAACCTCACCCAGAACGGATTGAACCCACGGGGATTCAGCTGAATAATCGACGATCCCTATCCTTTTCCCGCCACCAACAACCCGCCAATCAAACCGCCAAATCGGTGCCCAAAATTTCAAACCTCGAATCTATGGCATCCTCATTGCTCGTTGCCCCATTCGCAGCAACCGTGAATCGCATCTCCGCGCATTGTTCCAAAATTTACGGTGGCTTCAGAATTTGTAATCATCCTACTGTACGGCTCCCAGTCCCTTCTCGATCTATACGATTCGCCTCCTCTGCCCAGAAATCTCACTCTCATTCGAACTCTCCACCTAACGATGAAGAAGAAGAGGAGGAAGGGTTAGTTAAAGACCTTAGGGTTCCTGAGCAGTGGTTGGACCAGTCCAAAGCCTTGGAGGTAACCGAGATTCTCTTACTTAAACTAATCTCGACCTATGCGTTGTTTGTCTGTGGTTAAGGTTAAATTCGTGATTAGTTAAATTTTGACTGATGTTCCTTGTTGTGCTTTTCTTTCCTTTATGGTATCTTGAACAACCTATTCTGACATAAAAAGGGAATTAGAAAGGGAGAAGTCGTGAACAACTTTTGAAGCTCCGTCACAGAGGTGATTTGTATAATTGTCCTTCTAGAAACTATGTGTTTACAACTACTTTTAAATGTGCCATTAAATAAATATTACGGGCAAAATAGTAATAGATTAAAAACCACCTTATCAAAACCACTAATTCACTATCCACACAACGGTCCAAAAAATTTGCAAAAACTCATAGTATTTGCCATCTCTCTAGTCACGGGAAAAGAAGGAAGGGTGTTTAGAAGCCATTAATTTACTCAGATTCATTGCCATATCAATAAATCTGGTCTTGAAATTTGTAAAGGGATATTTCAGAACTCATTGTGTTTTTGGCTGTGGATGCATATTTTAGATTATAGATTTAGATTCTGCTGCAGATTATAGATTATGTTAGCCTGCACTAAAATATGTTACTCTTTACTGCAAAAAAAATGAAAATCAGCTCTTAGAATACTAGAATCTAAAATTTGATCCAAAAATCATCCTTAACCTAGCTTCTTTTGAATCAGATTTTAGATCCTTTTTCAGCTTCTAGGAATATCAAGGATCCTAAAATCTGTTGATAATTTTTTTTGACAAACAATCGCAACACACTTGTAAAAGCTAAAATGGCAAAATTTGCTGCTTGAATTTCAATAAACACCCGACGTGCTGGTTATAGAGCCTTGATTTGAGATTTGATGATGTGTAGCAACATGTTATTCATTATCTGCTCTAGATCATCATTACTTTGGTTTTGCCTACTCAAATTCTGGGAGTTGTCTTAATCATGGCTTGTGTTTAGCTGCTTATGGAACACAAGATTTGGGAGATAAGTAGAATTGTAGTTAGATTAACCGTAGAGTAACCTTAAAGGAAAGGTTGCACTTCAAAGAATGAACCATGATCTGAAAACAGGATTACTGATGTAATTTGTTTGTGAAGATATGGAGATGTCATTTTCCTAACAATGAACTTGTATCATATTTCTTTGCTTTTGAAGTGGTTCATCCATTAAAATTAAGGATATTAGGTAAAGTTGGTCCTTGTTAACAGACGGTGCAAGCAGGGTTAAGATATAAACTCAACCCATTGAAATGCACTTTCTCCCATTTTCTTGTGCTTCTGGATCTGTTTTTTGGAAAAGACTTGGGAAACATGACTTATGGCACGGCATCATGTTTTTGTGTTTCCGATTGTTATTTTTGCAAGTCATTAAATCTGTATTTCATAAAAGATTCAAAAAGCCCCAGGACTATTGGAACGTCAGAACGTGTCAAGTCAGACCCAACCCTTGTAACCATTACAATTTCTGAAGCTTCCCTCTTCAGCAGTTCACTCCAAGAGGCAAGTAGCGATGGTTCATACTTTTCTTACTGAAGTGCCCTCTTCCGTGACTCGAACCCGAAACATGGTGCTTCTAAATGGATCCAAATGTAAAGAACCTGACAAATACGCCAAATGACCCAAGGCTGATGGGCTGTGCTAGATTTTTTCTTTTAATCTTTTGGCTACAAAGAGTATTTATTGCCTCATTTCAAAAGCCATTTATTTCCTTGCTTTGAATTAGAGATTTGCCTCAATCTTTTCAACTTATTGAGGCATTTAACCAACACATGGATTTCAAGTCGCTCATTACTTTTCTTAGTTTTCAACCTATGTGTGCCGTGCCCCTAAAGAAATCTTTGCCAAGTGGCGGACCTTTATTGATCCATGGATACTTGTTAATATTGAAGTTCCATGAAAATAAAATGGTGTGCCCATGAATGCCTGATGGAAGCAGCTTTCGTATGCCGCTTGTGGGATCCTCAGAATTTTATGATGGAAAAAGGTTACAACATGGCATTTGAGGAAATGATTCAAGAGCAGGTTCATAGAGCATCTATCTAATAGTTTTTTTTTTTTTTTTATGTATATTTTATGGGTTGGCTAATGATGCACTTGCTACCCTTCTGCTGGTCTTTTACCTCTCTTGTCAATGAATATGGTATAGCCTTTGGTTTTCGTCATTGCAACTAGTCTGGTTACTATTTTTTGTAAGTTGTTTTAAGAGGCTCTCTTGTGCTTCAGTTTGAAGGTGATTAAGTTTCTTAATTAAAACAACCTTCGAACTCAGGTAACGTTCTGATTGCACACTACCAAGCGTTACAACCAAAAAGAGACAATGTTCTTATTGCACACTACCAAGCATTACAACCAAAAAGAGACTTCATGTGGAATGTACATCAAGCTCGGAGTGATACAACATGGCATAGAAAATGTCAGGCTATTGCATGTGTTTTTGATTGTTCTGATCTCCCATTCTGCTTGTGGCCTTGTATAGCATCCAACTAAAGTTGTCTAATTGATTGTTTTACACGTTACAGGTTATATCTTCTGTGGACTTCAAGAGTAACTTTTACCGTTTTCTTTCTTTAACTAACTTGAGAGCAATCTTGTAATTCGGACCCCATCAAGTGATGTGGTTCAACTATGAAAGTTTTCCTGCTGAATGCTTTACTGTTTGTAAATATGCCAAGAGTTAACGCATCACCATACCTCTGTCTAGTTCAGTCTCTTTTCCCTTCCTCTGCTTTTGTGTGAAGATAATGAGTTTGTTTGGCATCACAATTACTCTCTAAAATGCAAAATGATGAATTTTCTGACGTTACCATAGGAATCAGAGTGGCTTAGGGTAAATCTCAACAAATGGTTGGATGACGAGTACTGCCCAGAGCCAACTAATGTAGAAATCAGCAACATTGCCGCCTATTCATACTACGAATCTTTGCTACAAAGACAAACTGATCTGGGTGAGATCCTGTTAAAGATGGCTAGAGAATTGGAGTCCATTTCCTATCAGGAAAGCTTTCATGGAGCATTCTCATCAGCAAATGCAGCAGTCAATCTGATCATCCAACGATTAGAGCTGGACTAGTGGCTTGACCACACATAAGGTGTGAAATCTTCTACCTGCCTTTTTGAGTATCCGCTTGGAGTTTCTTCTATTTTTGTTTAATTTTCCTTCATAATGCATTACCTTATCAAAATTGAAGGTTGTTGGTCAGCTAGTGGCCATATGTCATCCATATATAAGCAGTGAAGTCCTCAAAAAAAGTTGTGAATGTTGCTGGAATTGTTTCAATTTTTTCCCTCTTTTACCCACTGACGACATTCAATGATCAAGAATAATGAAGTCTTTGGGACGGGTATACATGGTAATCTCGAACGCACAGGCTCAAAGGTTTGTCCATTACAATTTTAGATAATAAAGTATGTAATTTCCTCATTCATACTATACGAAAATTCTTACTTTGCCAAAGGATTTCAGCCCATAGGAAATTTTCATGAGCTCTGGTGGTTTATGTATGTTCAAATTATGAATCAATTTGAGAACCCGGAACATATACAACTGGATGGGGAATGAACTATGTATTTATACAAGTATATCACCTCTATCCATTAATTTATACCCAGATTCAACAAACTAGGTTTTCTTTTCCTTAAATAGAAAGATGCAAAATTCATTTATATCCAGATTCATCCAACAGTATATCCTGAACTGAGTATTGTTTGTGTGGCTCGAACTCTGGGTATTTTCAACTTCAACTTGAGCTTGTTCCTCATGTAATTTCTAGACCCTCATTATTTTACTTGGATAACGTAGAACCGATGACACAAAACTGATTTTTGTTTTCTGGTAAATTGGTTAACTGATTCTTATAGCTATTACTTTTCAGTTTTAAATAAAGTATATATCAAAATGATTGCTGGCCCAATGCCTGAAGTCGTAATCACTCAATTGAATATGCATGAATTTGATCCGATTGCCATGATTGCACCATACATGTGATTCTTGTGAAAACATTTTCTCTGAATATGATTGTAATTATTGACGTTCGTTATTATAGTTTAATTCAAATTTTGCTGAACTGAGTATTATTTGCGTGGCTCGAACTCTGGGTATTTTCAACTTCAACTTGAGCTTGTTCCTCATGTAATTTCTAGACCCTCATTATTTTACTTGGATAGCATAGAACTGATGGCACATGACTGATTTTTGTTTTCCGGTAAATTGGTTAACTAATTCTTATATCTATTACTTTCCAATTTTAAATAAAGAAATTTATATATCAAAATGATTGCTGGCTCAATGCCTGAAGTCGTAATCACTCAATTAGAATATTCATGAATTTGATCCGATTGCTATGATTGCACCATACATGTGACGCGTGTGAAAATATTTTCTCTGAATATGATTGTAATTATTGATGTTCGTTATTATATTTTAATTCAGATTTTGCTGAACTAAGTATTATTTGTGTGGCTCGAACTCTGGGTAATTTTCAACTTCAACTTGAGCTTGTTCCTCATA
>BPLS01000279.1:246254-259515 GCA_019656275.1 Rhododendron kiyosumense | reverse complement strand
ATATCAATTAATTTGAGAGACTAGTTCTTGTGATTAATGTGTAGCTACAGTATAATGGTGCGTTGAGACCTGCCCCACGAGCACTAAATAGGTTTTAGCTCGCTTATGTATTCAAATTATATTGAGAACCTAATTCTGGTGATTCAAATTCGGGAAGAGGTCTTTTATCTTTTAATTCATTAAATGCAATAGGAGAAAATAGACAGTGGAGTTTCATATATAGATTCATGTCGTTACACCCTTGCCTGCAATTTTGTTCACCTTCCTTAAATGAGGGCGAACATTACCTTCCTTTCTATTGATTGAAATAGTGTATTACTTGCTGAGTGCCTCTTTTTTCCCCTTCCCGGGTAGGAAGAACGAGTGAAGTAGGCCTAAATTGGAAATACGGAGTACTATTTTTACAGCCTGTCAACTTCATCTTCTTGTTTACTATGAATAGGAAACTCTGTGGAGAGATCTTTTCATGTCTAGAATAGAATAATTACACTAAGAACTATTCCCTCTGTCCTTTTTTTAGAGTTCAGTATTTTATTTTGGGCTGTTCTTTAATAAGTGTTCATTTTGTAAAGTTAGTGGGTAAAAATTGGTGCGTTGTCTATTTTGTCCCTAAAAGTAGATTCCATTTTGAAAAGTTAGTGAGTAAAAGTGTAACGATGATGGGTAAGTAGAGAAAGTGGAGAAAAAAATTGATGTGAAATGTATAATGATGATATTTTTTTAATAAGTTGGTATTACAAAGCAAGACACTTAAAAATGGACGGAGGGAGTATTACTATTGTAGACTGGGATGAACATTCTGTGGTGGAGGAATTTTATCGGTTAGTTTTTTGAAGTTGCCGTATCGGGTGAATGTCGAATGAAAAAGGCAACATCAATGCGTTAGGTAGAATCGGTTTGACTATTAGTTTTTGATGGGGCCTTCAGTGTACGTGAATCATGTGATCCTGTTTTACCAAAAATAATTAAATCATGTGATCCTGTCATATTCATGAACGTGTAGGGAATGTCAGTGTTGCACCAAGGCAATGATTGAGAAATCAATGGCCCCAAATTTCTGATCGATGTCCCCTTGGATAAGATTCAGATCCATCGATTGTTAGCTCGTTAATCTAGGGCGTCATTGCAGGATACATAACTTCAGTTCTCTCGCACATTTTTTTGATTGCCCCGGGTAGTTATCAGAAATGAATGTCCCGCGTATTAAGAAGGGTAGGTCAAATTCCAAACCCTTTCTCTCAGAGTATACCCATTACCCAAAAATGGAAGTCACTTTGGAGACACATGCAGATAGCCTCCACGAGTGGTTAAAAGTAAGCCAAAAGAGCTCACACTCTTTTTTTAAGTTCAATTGAGAAACTCGAGTTTTATAAAAGACGCCACTCTACGAGGGAAGTCCCCGGGTATACATGGGATCCTCTATGCACCCAACGGCCACCTTGATGAAAAAGAGTGGTTTAATATTTTCTTGAGAACTAGAGTCTCAAATCGAGAATGATATGAAAAGTAGAAACTTTTTTTTAGTGATGTTAAGAGGGAAGTTTTCATGTTTATCGTTTAGTTTTGTTTAACGTCCCTCTGATTTGAGTCTTACCTAGGCCTAGGCAACCGTTTTGTTAATCAGCAAAGAATAGATTTCCATATCATTAAGAAAAATTTTGTAGTGATACACTAGGGAGCAAACTTGGACAACCATTAACCAGGTTCCTAGGTCCCCAGTTTTTCGTCCAAAATTTAGAGCTTTCCTTCGTTATAAATTGCAGCAAGCGCAGCTTTTTCTTCTTGTTTTCCCCTCTTGTTGATAGCCTATTAAAAATGGAGTGGTTCCCAACGGTCAGACCGCCAACAAAATTGGTTGTAGAGGTGATGAAATGTAACGTATGTGTGGTAGCCATAGACTAACATGTCATTTCATCCTCGATGGTGGGTCCTTACTCCACCATGTCTGTAGCCATAATACAGTTTTGGAACCACTTCATCATTGAGGAAAGAAACAAGAGGCTCTCTCTTTCAGGGACGTGGTGTTTCTATTCCAGTTTTGGTTGCCCTCATCATTGAGGAAGTCCGAGCTTGCTTATGCTTGTGGAGAGGCTTGAAATTTTGTGATATTACTAGGTTGTCAGCTAGGACATGGTGTCTTAGCCCTCAGCATTTTTTCTCAGGTGTAATATGTTATCTGTTGCTTTGTATTTCCTGTTTTCCTAGGCAGTTAGGAATTGTGTTAATTTGTGCCTGGATGTTTCCGTTGTAACTTGGGATTTTCCTTTGTTCTTGGTTGGTTTGCTTTATAAAATGGTTCGATTACTCCCGCAAAAAAAGACATATGCTACCCCGGATCACAGCATGATGCCATGATATGATATGAGTAGTAGTCGCATAGTCGACCCTACAACCATCTGGAATGCGAGGATTTCCTACTCGCTCTGTTCTATTTTGTTTGAGAGTTTCTGCCATTTTGATCTTCAAAAATACGTTGCTTTTTGAAATAGTACTTTTGATGAGTACTTTTGAAATGTGTGAAAAAAATCAAAAAATTATTTTCAAAAGAACTTCTTTGCCGAAGTCAAAATGACACGTTTTTTTCTCAAGAAGCAAACAAAATGAGATGAAGGGACTAGGTAGTTTCTATTTTGGGTAGCTAGTGGGACTTGGGGGTTTGTTGTGCCCCGAAGTACCTTTAAATTTGGGTTTTTGCCGAGTCTAAAAATTTGATTAAAGTTCTTATTTTAAAGCTCGATGAGTTGGACAACCATTTCAAAAAAAAAAAAAAAAATCTAGTCAATAGGATATTAATAACTACATGATCGAATGAAAATTATTTAAGGTGCAATCTTAAAATCATATATTTGCTATTCATTTTTTCAAGAATAATATAATTTGAGCACTGAGTTATCGATGTTTGGTTGACTTTGTTTTTTTGCAGAAAATTTCTTTTCGACGAGCTCGGGATGAAACCCATTTTGGACTCATAGCAACCTGTTGTGCCTTGGAGTTTATGTAGCACTGATACTGATACAAATAAAGACATGGTGGAGGACACGAACACAGATACGGGACACGACAATTTTCAAAAAATCGGAGGGGACCATCAAAAGTCTTTATCAGACTGATGGTGTTGGTGTATTTATTGAACTTTTGGCCCAGGACTTCTGAAATTATTGATATTTTACCCCGAAAAATCTATTAAAATTTCCTTGTTATGTTCCCACACGGCCACACTTGTCCCCAACGTGTTCTCAAATAAACAATATTATAATAACACATGGTATGGCCTGTACGTGTACCTGTCTATTCACGGCACGTCGCATATACCCGAGTGTCTGACACAGATATGACGATTTTTAGAAATGTCAGTTATTGAACTTGGGGTACTGTAAGAACCCCGATTCGAAAATAGTGTTATTTGGTCTTCCCCTTTGTTAATGCTTTTTTCCCTCATAATTCACGTATTTACGGCCCATCGTATACATCTTCTTATAGTAGCACCAGATGGGTATAGTAGCACCAGAAGGGTATGCAGTGGCGGACAAAGAATTTGTGACTAGCAGGAGCTCAAACCATATGTATTTTTATATTGATAACAAAGATGTACGAGACAGTGTGTATATGAGTAGACACCATTTAAATTTATGTACATGGAACCTAAAAATGATTGTTAAGTACTTGAATTTTATGGGCGGTTTTCACACGAGAATTTTAAGAATTTTTTTTCAACAGAGGTATTTGTAGGGGCCAATTCATAGAATTTTTTGAATTTAACTTGAAAAACTAGTAAAATATGCTCAGAGATGTGCAAGGACCGTGCATCCCATTCCCGGCCCCCCCTTGCGTCCCACTGTATGGGCCTATATGTATGGCTCTAACTGAATACTCCGTACAACTTTTTAATGGTGAAAAAAGTGACCTGGGTATAAGTATGTTAGTACTGCTTCTTCTGTCTGGATTTAATTATTCTTAATTTTATTCTAACCGGCTAAAAAATGAGTTATATCTTTGAATTCGTAATGAATTTCATATCGAAGATGAATCTTACTCCCTCCGTCCCAATTTACTAGTCACTTTTTGGAGTTCGTGCCACTTTTCAATTGATTATATCTTGTAATTTATAATATTTTAGGCGATTTTAAAAACATTGTATTATAGAACAATTCGAGATCTATCAAACAAGATCCATATTGGATATAAAATTCATTACCAATTTAAAGATATAACTAATTCTTTTTTTCAGTTGGAATAGAACTGTGACAAATAAATTGGGACGGAGGAAGTATTTGATAGATTTCGATCAATTTTATAATATAATGTTTTTAAAATCATGTAAAATATTATAAATTAAAATATATAATCAATTAAAAAATAATACGAAATCTAAAAAAAGTCCATTAAATCCAGACAGAAGTAGTATCTCTATAGGACAAAAAACATTAAAACATTGGTTATCGACTCATGTGAGATGGGTCCCTTGTCAAGATTTCATCCAGAGTTTTCAAATCCCTACATAAATGTCTTTACTATGAAACTGTGCCCACGAATTCAATTGTACTATTTGATCCCCAAGCTATTATGATCCCACTGCAGCAATTCTCCTTTACGTAGGAGTACTTTTTTTTCTGATTGGCGAGAGTAAAGCTCCGTTTAACTTTGTTCAAAAAAAAAAAAAAAAAAAAGCTCCGTTTAAGAAACTTCTCAAAAAAAAAAAATTAAAAAAGGTTGTTCCACAAAATTCAAATCAGCAGTTTATTTCATATTTTTAAACTCAAAAATAACGAAAATAAAAAATAATTTTTCAATTTTTTTTGTACCTTATCAAAGATTTCAATGAAATCTATCAAATAAGATCCATATTGATAGGAAAATTATTTACGTAAACACATGATTTTTAAGCTTGAAATTGCTTAAACCAAAAAATAAGTACTTCCTTCTTATTTTGTGGAACAAACCTTATTATTGAACAAAAAATAAGAACTTATTCAAGTTCTGGAACGGGCTCTAAGAGTGTCCACAATGCTATAATCAAAAGTAAAAGATTTTTAAAGTTAACAATTTTGGTGCAGAATATGGCTCACAATACTATAATCAAATTTAACAACCTCCTTAAAAATAATCAAATTTTGGGCTTTGGATAACCAAAATTAGCAACCTTTTGACAATAACCAAATTTAATAGACCTTATATATTCTCAATCAAATACACAAATTATTATACAAAATTGTTCTCTCTTCCCTTTTCCTCTCTCTTTTTTTTTTTCGAACAATATTTTGGGAAAAAAATATCTTGCTAAAAAATTAATTTTTTTAGAAAATAGTTTTTTCCAAAAAAAAAATTTCAAAAACTATTTTCTATTTCTAGTAAATATTTTTTATTAGTTTCAAAACTATTTTTAGAAAAATTATTTTCTATTGTTCATAGTTTTTAGTTTTTTGTAGTTTGACATATGATGTGACAAAGTTTAATTATCCAATTTTGATTATACCATTGTAGACATCTACATTGCTAACCTTAGCAATCTCTTAGATGAATAATCAAAAGCTGATGTGGTAACTTTTGGTTATCAATTTTTGATTATACCATTGTGGACACTCTAAGTAACGTTAGATTAATACTTTGGAGGATAAGTTGAATTTTTAACCTCATTTCTTTTAGCACTTGAGTGCATTTTTGACGCCGTAGGACCAAAAATCTCTCGACAAAAGTGATATATATATATATATTAACCTTGAAAGCGCAAGAGAAGTGAGATGGCATGAAGATCCGACAAATAACTCGAAGGTTGTTAATTAAAAAGAAGAGCTGTACAGAAATATAAATGTGGTAAATAAGGGTACGTTAGGGCACCACGAAATAATTAGTCACAATAACTGCCACATGAGTTTGGAGTCCGTGTGGACACGGGGGTTCTGTGTGCTTATATAAGCAAGTATGGCTATGTAATATAGGCACTCTGAAGTAAGCATATATTCCTCTCTCTCTCTCTCTCTCTCTCTCTCTCTCTCTCTCTGTGTTGTGTAAATGGTAATGGCTAGGAGGAGTGATCTGTTGGTGTGCACAACATTAGAGTGTGAGACAAAGGAAGAAATGGTGGCTTCAATGGAGAAAGCAAAGGAAGAAGGTGCAGATCTAGTGGAGCTTCACCTTGATTCCATGTCCTTCTCCCACATCTCAGAAGTTGAACAACTCTTGAGCCAAAGAACTCTCCCTGCTATTGTTTCTTTCAGGTAAGAGTTTTGCTTACTCTCTCTCTCTCTCTCTCTCTCTGCTCGTGTGTGATGCGAATTTTGGTTTTGCTGGCGAGGGTCCACGGGTGTGCGGTACTTCAAGACCACTAAATAATTACTCCTTATGGACATATTGATGATATGACTATTTAGTGCTCTTATAGCACCTCCATTGGCACTCCATGGGTCTTTTCCGTCACGCATTTATACGAGACTTGGTGATACAAGTCATGCAAATATGTGGTGGAAAAGATTTTTAAAACACCACGTGACGGTGCTCCGTAATAAATAATTTTTCATGAAATAGAAGAAGGTTAGGTAGACCACTCCCAAGTACCTGGGGCGAGGGCCGTGAGGGAACAAGACAAAAGTTGAGCTGAACCACCAGTTTTTCATCATCTATTTGATGATTCGGTGTATAAAGCAACACAGCTTTTTCCATTGTCACAGCATGGTCTACCAACCTACTCAAATGCCAAGACTACCCTTCATGTGCAAAAAATCCAACACACGCTCACTTTGATAACTGAAAATTTGTCAGTACATTTTTCTTTTATCATGAAAAGCATTTCGTTTTTTTTTTTATTTTGAAGAATTTCTAAGGAATTGATTTTCACACACTACTATTTTACATCAACACTCTTTTTTTTGTCTTTTAGCAAAAAAAAAAAAATTGCATTTTCAACACTAGCAAGTGGAGTGGAGTGCAGTTAGTAACTCCCTTATTCTCTCATGCACATGAACAGGGTTTGATTTTTGTAAGTACTCATCTTCCTCCCCAAGTCCCCTAAAATAAAGTAGATTAGGATTAACAAATGAAAAAAATATACTAAAAAATATAAAAGGGAGTGAATCAGTCCCATAAGACGTGAGAAAAATTCGGCCACCTATCTAGCTAACTGGAGAATCAAAAGGAGAGGAAAAAAGAAGCAGAAAGAACACTTTTGCATAAAGCTAAGGGAAAAGAAAAAGAATTTGATTTTCACGCCTCCTTTTTATCTAAATGTATTCTTTTTTGTGTTTTGAAGTGAAGTGAAATTACATAATTACCTTTTTAATGTGTGAAGAAAATAATATATGAATGATAATTTTGTAATTCTACATGAATAAAGATAAAAAATAAAATACACTTAGACAAAAAAGAAGTGTGAAAATGAATATAAAAAAACACATCATGAGGGCAAATAATAGCAAAAAAGTAATGTAAGCTTACTTTTGAAGAACCCGCCACCTATTTGAATGGCAATTTGGTTATTATTACCTAACAAACTAAAGTCAAATTGGCTATAAAAAATTTACTTACCAAAAAAAAAAAAAAAAAAACCAAAGTCAAATTTAAGTTTTGTTTTGTTATTACTTGCAAAATTGAGGTCACAATTGTAAAAAGTACTTTGCAGTACGTCATCTGCAGTATTTGCTTTTATACACCCATCGGCCATCGCATGCATGCCGGACTCACTCCAGTCACCGGATGGTCAATCCAAACCATTCAAAAATTCTAAAAAAACGAGTGGGCCTACACAATAATCAATAGCATCCGATGTATATAAGTGCTCAATCCGAAGAACTTCCAAAAATCAGATGATCCAAGCCGTTAAAAAATGGAAGATTGGTTCAAGTACTTACACATGTTAGATGCCGTTGATTCTCACATTGGCCCACTCGTTTTATTTTTTAGAATTTTTAGACGGTTCGGATCGACCGTCCGATAGCCGAAATGGACCAGGCGCGCGTGCAATGGATGAGTGGCGATGGATGTATCTTTAGAATTCCTTGTAAAGCTGCGGTGAGTTTGCTTTTGGGACCCACATAGCCACCGCATGCATGCACCCGGTGTCCCGGTAGCATTTGCGTTGATATTTACTCCACTACTGTGTATTTTCATCACGTGGGCCCACTTTTGAATGATTAGGCAAAAAAAAAAAAATTCTATTTCATATAAGCCCATTGACGCTGTCGGCCTCTGCGAGGTGGAAGCGTCTCTAAAAATGGTGGTAGTGTTCGGTTGTCAATTTAGTTTTATTTTAATTTTATTTTTTAAATTTTTATTTTTTCATCTCTATCTCTTTTCAATTATTTCTCTATTTTTCTCCCTACTCATTACTAAACTAAACTAAATTACCAACCAAATAAAACCCGTATATTTCGAACTACTGAAAATTCAAGAAAGTGAGCAATGAGAGCTGAAAAGTTGACAATAAAAGGGACACGGGGTTTAAAACAGGAAATAATCTTACTTCTGAAATTCGGCGTTTTCTTTTGACAGGCTTAATTCGTCTAGGAAATTAAGCGGAGGAGGAGAGTGCAGGAGAAGTAGGTGCTTGCAAGTTCTGAGACTGGCTGTCCAACTAGATGTAGAATTCGTCGAAATTGATCTCGAGGTTAGTTACCCCAATTCGATTGTCTGAGCCAGCTTATGCGCAAGTTAATTATGCGCATGTTAATTAGTTGGGCTCAATCACACCGTCCATTAGCACGGGGAGCCAATTTAAAGCTGGAGCGATGCGCCGTATGGACCGGCCCAACCGAGTATATATGGAAAATTTTAAAATTATGGTCCAGTGTGTCTATTTTTGGTGACTCCAAGGGTTGAAATCGCTTGATTTTCTTTGGGTCACTCGAAAATTTTCACTTTGATGAATTTACTTCACTTCATAACTCAGTTCCATGTTTCTTTAAAGTTATTTGAGTCAGTCTGTCAGGGCCTTATTGGTATTGTGTGCAAATAATGTGTATTTGTGTGTGGATGTATTCAACTTATGGTTGAATCCTAGTGAAAGCTGGGATTCAACCAGTTCTAGAAGGCACGAAGAAGCTTTGAGTTATTGGGACAAAGCTTCAGTTTGAGTTTGTCTGAGCCATCTACATTTTGTAGAGCTTGCCAAGTAAGAACATTCACGTAAAAAATTAGCTTTATTGAACATTGATAGCTCCATAGACAAAAACAGATTTGTGAAGAAAATAATGAATGGACGAAATATGATTTGAAGCTTGAACTGTCTTGTCTATTTTGTTGCACAATTTTACCACATGTGTACGAATACCTCGACTAATCTTGAAGAACTAATTCCACCGCCTACTAGCGGGGGCTCAATTAAAGCCAAGGCAAATCCCCATATAGACTTCCCAATAAGAGGTGATAGCACCTGGGAGGTTTTGAACCTGAGATCTTGGGAGGGAGCAAACCCCTGAATCCAAGCCAACACATTTGGGTTTTTTGTTACATTAATTTGTTTTGTTTATGTAGCTATAGGTGTCCAATCAAACTAGTTTTTTACGTGAATAATTTATTTGACAAACTCTACAACGCCAATAAGTATTTAGGATGTTCCCCGCACCTGAAATTTTGGACACATATCGTGACATCTTCAAAATTAAGGTTCAGAAGTTCTGGCACTTGGACGCGCATTCTGATACCTTTACCTGATAGTAATACTCATATCCGAGTTCAAGTAACATAGGATCCGTCTCATTTTTGTGGATTGTTTTATCGGATTTGATAATTTACATTCCATCAAAGCAGCAGCAACAACAATAACAGAACCCATTACCCATGTAGTCCCCAATCATTGGAGGTATGGGCGGGGGAGGATTAGAGACAGACCAAGTGGCTGATCTCAGAATACTATTGAAACAGTGGCCCCCTATACCTGTTTTACATTCCATCAAAGCATTCTTCCAAAACCTCTTACCTTTATACTTTATCTTCATCTTCTTAGAGCTAATAGCCTACTATGCACTCTTTGATTCTGTCTGTTACTATCCAGGTGGCTCTTGACGTTGGCATAACCGACTTTCTCAATGAGCGTTCCAATAGCAAAATAATTGTATCGAGCTATCTTAATGGTGGAAGACCTTCAAAAGAGAAACTTGGTAACCTGATTGCATGCCAGCAATCTACGGGAGCAGATGTCATCAAACTTGTGGTTGACGTGGTTTATATTACTGACGTAGCTCCACTTTTCCATATGCTCACCCATTGTCAGGTACTTGTTATCACCACTGGGCAAATTGGAGAACCAAAATTCTACTTTTGGTATGCTTGCTTAGACAACTTCTAAATGATTTGCTGCAGTGTATTTGATTGTTTGGTATAGTGCTTTCCATGTGATTTTAAACCTTTCCGGCCAAATTTGTTGTTGAACACAACATCAAATCAGATCTTACAAAGCGATTTTTTCTCTTGATGCTTTTTTTTCCATCTGAAAGCTACTTCATTTTGATTTTAATTGGCATTCCATCTGGCATCCACCTTTGATACGCTTCAGCTGGTGGTATCGTGACCCCATTTTTTTGACTTATGCTGATGGTTTGTTCCTTCCTTTATGGTTTTGTCCACTGTTGTTTCCTCTCTCACCTCTACTATTTTTGACATCTCATAACTGGAGTTCGTAATTGCTTTCATTCGTATGGTAGCATAATGTAGTTAACTTATGTTAGGTCTACCTGCAGGTACCGCTAATTGTTAGAGCAGTTGGTGATAGAGGTCTTATTAGTCAACTGTTGGGGCCAAAATTTGGTGCTTTTTTAGTCTGCGGATCTCTAGGAGGCACATCCACTCCTGGATTGCCACCTATTGTCAGCATCAAACAAGTTTACAAACTTGAACATACAAATGCAAATACAAAAGTATTTGGTGTCATCTCAAATCCAGTAGGCCATAGCAAAGGCCCTCTTCTGCATAACCCTGCCTTTAGACACACAGGATATAATGGAATTTATGTTCCAATGCTTGTCGATGATATCAAGGAATTCTTCAGGGTCTATTCAGGCACCGACTTTACCGGATTCAGGTATGTAACCACTTTCTTACAGTAGAGACGGGAACGTTTTTTTGCTTTTGTATGTAAACATTGTTTCTTTTTTCATGCAAAGAAAAGAAAAGACTTGAAATTTACAAAGATTTTTTTTTTAATCATGCCTTGAATCCCCTATTCTTCTTCATGCAATGACTTACAGAAAGGCACTTATAATCTTCCCAATCTTCTTCATATGAAGAGTTACAAATATCCTTTTTTCTGGATAGTGGTAATTGGTTAGTGAGAGTACTTGAGTCGGTGAATGTTGCCTTTTACTTGAGTGATAAAATTAGTTGCTTATGAATAGATATAGTATTCCATTTTATTCACGTCCTCGTGAGTATTTCAGTCTATTCCTTTCTTCAACTTTCTTTTTTTCAATCGTAAATAATATCCTCTGCAAGCATGATTTTGTTTTTGAAATTCTTTTGTGATGGGCATTTGCTTATAGGCATAGCATGCTGCAGGAAAAACATATATGAGCAATGATTCAACCTTCTTGAGAACTGCCACCGCAATGTATCTGAGGCACATAAAATTTTCTAATTTGGCTTGTTGATAATTGATGGAACCAAATGTTGTTGGGTGCTACTATCTGCTAAGTTGATGCAAACCAAGGTCATTGAACTAGGGGTTCCTATTTAGAACCAATATAAATTTATTGAGTAGATTTTCTAATGCAAAGATTTGCTTTCCTTTGATTGGCCTTTTAGCGTTGGGATCCCGCATAAGGAAGCAGCAGTAGAGTGCTGTGATGAAGTCGATCCACTTGCTAAGGTCTGACAATTTTGCTGTGCAGTTTTGTTAGTTTTTCAAACAGTTTCATAAGGCAAGCAATTTTGATCCCTTTCTTCAAATATGTTTTACCTGATGTCATTAACGGAGTTGAATGGATATCCATTACCCTGTTGGCATGAGTCATTGCTTTACTTCTTCTAGGATTGTATCATATGCCAAAAGATATAGCGTCTGAATGCAGGAATGTGATAAGTCTTCTGAAGCCCGTGTTTGCTTGGTTAAGTGAGCTTCCAATCCAATGGTGATGAGATTTACGTAAGATGAATCTAAGCCAAGCCTCCGTTGAGTTGTTGTGCCATCAGTCAAATCGTATTCTCCTCGTATTTTCTATCTTGATGAACATTGGGATTCCGTTGGCTGCTATTTTTCCCGCCTAAGACATGACACAATTCTATCATCAAGGTCAACTAACTAACATCTGGTTGAGTAAACTTTCTTCAAATCTAGGGTTGATAGGTTTCTTATGACCATCTAGAGGCATTCAGCAATTGGATGTGTAAATTTTTTGGCACAAAAAGTAGGTTTTAGTTCCAGATGCAGTATATTTATGATTGTAGTGTCTAAGCTTTCTAAGCTGTGGATTGCTTTGTCAATCAGTCCATCGGAGCTGTAAATACCATTATAAGGAGGCCTACTGATGGGAAGCTGGTTGGTTTCAATACGGATTGTGAGGCTTCTATAACTGCGATCGAGGATGCCTTGATAGGTACTGTGATTTATTTTAGGACAGGATCTTGAATCGTATTGCATCTTTTGCATTTCATGGAAGTTAACTGTAGTGCATCGCCATTGATTTACTGCTTTTGAACATGAGTGGTCTCTTTGGAAGAAAATTGTCTTAAAATTCAAGCATGCAATTTGATTATGAAGGAGTTGATTGCATCCGAGCTGATTTTGTCAAAGTTAGAAGAAACCAAAGGTAAAAATATGTAAGTCCAATTCACAAGGTTTAAGCCACGTGCTAAGAAGTTTATTTGCTTTTCGTGGGTTGAACAGAAAGACAAGTTGCCAATGGGGAAGCATCGCATACCTCTCCCATTGCTGGGAAAGTGTTTGTGTTGGTTGGAGCTGGAGGTGCTGGAAGAGCACTGGCTTTTGGTGCAAAAAGCCGAGGGGCAAGGGTTGTTATTTTCAACCGCAATTTTGGTAAATGCAAAAGATTTCTGCCCGCTTAGGATTGATGTGGAGCAATTTTTTTCTAGCTTTCTTGACTGTTTCTGTTCTTTTTGAAAGAGAGAGCAATGGCACTGGCACAAGCAGTTTCTGGTGAAGCACTGCCGTACGAATGTTTAGACACATTCCGTGCTGAGAATGGAATGATCCTCGCAAATGCTTCTGCTGTGGGCATGCAGCCAAATTGTGATCGAAGTCCTGTTTCCAAGGTTCTCTCTCTCTCTCTCTCTCTCTCTCTCTCTCTCTCTCTCTCTCTCTCTCTCTCTCTCTCTCTCT
>BPLS01000279.1:102095-245854 GCA_019656275.1 Rhododendron kiyosumense | reverse complement strand
CACACACACACACACAAGGAATATGGTTTGCGCTCAAAATGAACGAGTTATCTTTCTTTTCAAAACTTTAGGAGGCATTGGGATCATATCAGCTGGTTTTTGATGCTGTATATACACCTAGAAACACTAGGCTCTTACGAGAAGCTGCAGAAGTGGGAGCCGTAGTGGTGAGCGGCGTTGAGATGTTCGTAAGGCAGGCTCTTGGTCAGTTCAAGTTGTTCACTGGTGGATTAGGTATATCCCCCTTCACCACATCATGAATTCTATAACAAGCAGGAAATGGAGGGTGTTTGTATGGATCTTGAGCAGGTTTTACATGATTCATTGACTTTTGTGATCTCACTGTTTTGCAGCACCAGAAGATTTCATGCGCCATACCGTTTTACAACAATTTTGATTGGTCAAGGTAATAATCACTGGAGGGTTATAGTATTTGGTTGTAAAGCAGTCATTCAAGTTTATGTTCAAGGCATGACAATTTGTAAATCCTTTCAGCAATTAATACCATATCTTTGGATGCCCATAATGGGCCTGTTTGGTAGCCCTTTCTTTTCAAATACTCCTAGAACACTGTCGTTAAAATGGGCCTGTTTGGTTGCCTTTTATTTTTAAATTGTGTTCCACTCTCCTTTTCTTTTAATTATTTTCAAAATTGTTTTCCTCGTTTTAGAAGGACAGAAGCATTTCAAAATATTGCAATAGATGAAAAATATGAGACCGAACAATCGATTATAAGTTTTCATCAAAAAGAAAACTTGAAGCTATGAGTAAGTTTAAAAAAGGTATCAATAAATCCATCACCTTAGGTTAGTGTACCACAGGTCCACAAGTAATAGAAAACCGTGACAAGAAGAACGATAAAACCTTGCACTTTGCAAAGGATTGACCCGACCTCTACTTTGGAGCGTACATGGGTGCAAATTGTGCTACCTCATGAATTATAACACCCCCAAAAGATGATACCTCATGAGCTTCCTCATGAGTTTTTCTTGGTTTAGTTTGATCATTCCACCAGATTAGTCTTCTCATACATATTGAAAAGGTAAATGCCAAGCACTTTCAATTACAAAGCCATTCAATAGTGCCCCGAGTCCTTGCCCTGCATCTTTGTTTATGGGAAAAAAGAAATGAAAAAAACAGAACACCAACAACAGCAACAAGGTACAAATTCAACCTTTGCAACTAGGCACAACCAACAAAACAAATCAAACGACAGCTAGGTTGGAAATCTGGAAAACCAAAGGAAACGAAAACCGCTAAGCAGAACAAAAGACAAATTATTCTTTCTTTCTTTTTATCAGCAAAGAAAGGATTTCAAGCAGAACAAAAGACTTAAAAGGAGATGAACCCCAGAGGGAGACAACTCCTCCTCCCTAGACACTCATAGCTGCCCATTAAAACGGATATTCATCCCCTCCTCCAAGAACAAAACTAGACATTCTTTGATCACACAATACACCAGAAGCGGCTCTCCACTTGAGCCACCCAACTTGAATCCTAGGGGCTATATCATCCGTAATCTCTCCATCCTTGCTAAAAATTAAACATAAATACCCAAAATACTCACTTTTTGGTATCTCCTGATCCAGAATCCTCATTTCTTCTGTCTAGTCACTTCTAAACTTGCAGAGCATATACTCAGTTTTACTACTACTTATTCTAAATCCTTTGGACTCCAATGCTTCTCTCCAAATTTCTAATTTAGCATTAACCCCCTTGTAGTTCATCCGCTAAGACAATATCATCTGCAAACAACATATATACCACGGAATATCATCTTGAATATGTCTAGTCAGCTCATCCATAACTAAGGCAAAAATGTAAGGGCTCAAAGCTGACCTTTGGTGTAGTCCTACCGTAATTGGGAATTCACTTGTTTCTTCTACTGGTGATCTAATGGTAGTGACATCTTATTTTAATCCCTCCGTAAACTTTTCCTACTCCTCCATCGTGCGTTAAAAACAATTTTACCTTACTAAGCATAACAAGGACATCACAATTCACAACCAGGAAAAAAATAGGTTTCACACGTCCTTTCTTCTGATCAGACAACTGAAACATACTTGAGTTAACTTGTTAGAGGGTCAAATCAGGGATCACATTAAGTAACAAACATCATGAATCAAAGGCAAACGTAAACATCAAATCTGATTGTAACCTTAGAGGCCAATGACCTCACATATCAATAGCACAAGTCATGCAATCAAATAGAGTAATAGATTTGTCCTATAAGCAGAAGCAAAATGTTAGCCAGGTGATCTGGGTGGTGATAACATTGTGAGTCTGTGATACCAAAACACGTTAGAGCAACATATGCAACGAAGACCTAGGATCAGGAAAATGTTCAATATGTTCCTCGAAAAGTCATACCAAAAACACATTGGCTCCATTATTCAGATAGGAGATAGGCTTTCAATAAAGGGAAAAGCACTAACATAACCATTGTGCCCCAAGTCATGAATCACATTCCATGTCTTCTGCTTTAAATTATAGGAAACGATTTTCTTTGGAATAGCTAATAGGAGTGTGAAATCATTTTCCTTTTCTTCCTTCACAACAAGCAGAACTTTAACTTCCCACTTAGATTCGCTTTTTATCTCAGGGTTTTCAAGTATTAATGGCCTAAGATCGACCCGGCATTTCACCATCCAACCACGGTAATCCTTGTCCATCTCAAGGATTTGTAATCCCACAGCATACCTCATACAAGACTGAATAAGAATCAAGCTGCCACCACTTTCTCCAAAAAACTTAATCTCCAGGGTACGAATTTGGGGAGTTGGAGGGTTCGGCATTACTGTCATCTCCTCTGTATCGAGGTCGAATCTCCAGAGACCATTGTCATGGATTAATAAATGGAATGCTCCATTCCAATAGACACCGCCTCCACGATACCTTTGTTTTGGGAAAACCTTATTCCAACATTTTCTCTGAGAGCAGTAGACATCGAGCTCAAAAGGGAGTCGAAGCACAAACCTAAACAACAAAACTTTGTAGTGAGGTGATCTTGAAGGATCAAAAGCCAAATAAGCAATCCAGGAAGCCGCTAAGTGAAGTCTACGATTGTATGACTCAAATGGATGCGAAATAGGAAGTATTGTGTATTGCTTTGTGGTCGGATTACAGATAATGTATTGCCGTCCCTTACCATAACAACTGACTGGGAAGTGACTATCACAGCACAACAGTAAGCCGTTGCAGGAGCATACAACCGTAGTTCTAGAAGGTTTTCCGATACCATCGAGGAAGGAGGAGAGAGACGGGATACTGAGGCGGCCACCGTGGAGGGAGACGGGGACGGGTGTTCCTTCGCTGTTGAAATAAAAGGCTGAGATGGAGGGTCTAGGGTTTCGGATGGAGTGGTCGGCGGCAAAGTGGGAGTCGGAGAGGAGAGATAGCCAGTGCTTGGACACGATTTTGAATCGGATTGTGTGTGTCGCGGGCAGCCGTAGAAGGATCTCTGTGAGGAGATCGACGTTGCTGGCAATTGACTCCGCCGCCGGTGAGATTTCCGACGGAGTGACGTTGAGAATCGCCTTTCTTCTTCTTGCTTCCCTATTCATTTTGCACTTGGTTTAGAAGTGATTACAGGGGAAGGGGTTAGAGTGATCATCAAGTTGGGTTGACTTTGGTATGGTTATGGGCCTTACGGGCTACCCTCGTTCTTGTAAACTTATAAATTTGAAATTTCGATATTGTATTTCTCGTAAGTATTTTTTAGTTTTTTATCATAATTTTTGAGATTACTCGTTCGTTTGAGACGAATCGAAAAATATTAAATATGAACCGATGTGTTGGATAGACCTTTTGAATTTGTTGGATTTTTACCAAGAAACCACAATTTTAAAAACCCTACTTTTACATTGAAAAAACATTTATCATAAAAAAAAAATTGATTGTGTATATTCATCCCCCTGTGCAAAAATTCTGGCTCCATCTTTAGTTTTAGTACCATATAGGGAAAAAATTATTATAGATAGCATAGCAATAAATATATTATGGTTACAAAATTTTAACAGCCGAACAACACTGTACGCGAAATATATTTTTGGAAAGTTATTTCTCGTATAATTTGATTTATTTCCTCTCATCATATTCAGTTTCATTAGGAATTAGTATTTTCTTGTCTGCAACTGGGCCCTGTTCCAAAACACCTTCTTAAAAATAAATACTTATTTCACATTTTTAAACTCAAAAATAATTTTTCATTTTTTTCACTATATAAAAGATCTTAATGAGAACTATTAAACAAAATCTATATTGATAGAAAAATTATTTACGTAAGCACATAATCTTTTAGCTTAAAATTGTTTTCTTAAAAAATAATTACTTATTTTCCTTTCGAAAACGGGACTTGAGAATAGCAAGGAAATCGTCTTGTCTCGGGGAAAATGTATCTTGAATTAACCACCTCATTCACTAAATTAAAAACTGGTAATGTAAAGAAAAACACCCACAAGCAAAATCACCAAATTTCTTTCATCCACTTTCAGTGGGTCTGATCAGGTGAGGCTAACTCTAAACTCTTCATTGAAGTGAAGCCCCCATCTACCACCAGATTATGCCCACTAACGTACTTGGCGTCATCGGACGCCAAGTAAACCGCCGCATTGGCTACATCACTGGGTTCACAATGTGCACCCTGCAACACACCAGCATTGTGTATCATGCCGACGAGCCGCTCAGGATCGACTCCCGGAAACATCTCCGTCATTTCTTCCATCACAAAGGCGGTTGGAACGGCGAACGGGGATATGCAGTTGACCCGGATGCCGTGCCTGCACAGCTCGGATGCTGCTGACTTGACAATGCCAATCACGGCGGACTTGGAGATAGAATAAGTGTGTTGAGATAGACCTCCCATTATCCCTGCGACACAAGAGTTCGACTTGTTTAGAGAGGAATCGATGACAAATGTTTCGGTTTCTCTCCGGTTCAGGTTTTGATGAAAGAGTACATCACCAAGCACGAAATTGTGTCACGTTGGCACTTTTCAAAAGGAACGAGATCCTCTTCAGTCCTCCAAGAGAACTGGACCGACTCAATCGGGCGTTTTGATTTACAGTTTCATGTTCGCGACTGCAAAATCCAGTCTAAACCCAGGCCAGAAAGAACATGCTAGCCAATATGCTTTTCTCTCTTCAGTGTTCATGGTTCAATACTCTGATTTCCTATGGGCAAAGGAACTATACCATCCCTGAATTTGGTGGTTAAACTATACTGCGGTGACAATACTAGATGGGAGGTCTTGCTTTTAAATTGTTACAAATCATTTCTCTCTGTTTTCAAATTCCAAATCGCGTTTCGAAAACATTTTCCAATGTTTTCAAAAATAATCAATTTCCTTGCTGATCAAAAAAACACACCAGAAGCCAAAATCATAAACTTCTTGCCTGTGACACTTGCGGTGCATATGATCGATCCAGTTCTCCGCGGGATCATCACTCGTGACGCGTGCTTGACTCCTGTGATGACTCCCCGAACGTTGATTTTCATGACTCGGTCAAACGCCTCGAGGTCGAGGTCGACAATGCTCGGAGGAGTACGACACGCCACTCCAGCATTATTGTACATGATGTCGAGCTGACCGTGTTTAGAAACTGCATAATCCACTGCGGCTGATATGTCCGATTCTTTTGTAACATCGCAACCGATGAAGGCGGCGTTTGGGCCTAGTTGCTCAGCAGTTTCGCGGCCGAAGTTGTGGTGGATGTCGGCGATCACGACTTTGGCGCCGTGGTTAATGAACTTTGTGGCGGTTTCCCTTCCAATGCCGCTTGCCGCTCCTGTGATCAATGCTACCTTGCCTTCTAGTTTCCTGTGTCGCAAACATATTGTGTTGTCTTGGAAAAACTTCGCATCTTGTAAATTGAACCAAACTTCGATGGAGATTTTAATGGGTTTTTTTTCCCTCTAAATGCTTTTGAAGGGTTGCAAAGAAAGAGTTCTTTATAGCATCTTCAATTCTAAATTACTCTTACTTTCTTTGGGAATGTTTCATGGTGACATTGCGAAAATTTTCCATCACTCTGCAGCACCACCATGTAGTGTCCCAAATCTTTTCTTCACAGTTAAGTTTGAAGCACTGTCACGTGGTGCCCCAAGAGTATGGAATAATTACTCAGTTTTGTGACTTCTTAAATACAATGTGAATAAAAATTTGCTATTTTCCCTAGAAATTATCTTCTGATGAATGCATCTCTAACCAATTCTTGAAACTTCAAGATGTCAAATTTTTTGAACAAAATTCAAGGGGCCCTTGTCTCCATCCCACAATGAGAATTGAGACAAATGGTACTTGAGTAAGAAGAATTTAGAAAAGATGTTAAGTTCTCTCTACCAGAGGTGGAAACCCCACGGTTTCCACCACCGCTTGTGAGTTGTGACCAAAAGAGAACGGGCAACAAGTATTCAGTAGTACAAGGGATTCGTATATTGCGCCAATGTGGCAAAGAACACACCCAAGGGCAACTAAGAAGGCTTCGGGGCAAGGAGTTAGCAGTGTGTCAATCGACTGTACGATGTAACACATTCTGTGGAGGTGGACGTATCCGGTATTGGGAAACCACGTATATTCTATGTATTGATTTCTATACTGTTTTCTATTTGCATATCGTGTGTGTGTATTTCGGTCCTACAAAGTGGTATCAGAGCCGATGGTTGATGATCTATGGACAGACTCTCTTGAAAGCATCGGTGGTCAAGGGCTTGTCCGGAGACTCTCAGTGGAGAGCAAAAAATCCATTGTAACTATCAATGAAGCAGGGAAATTCCTAATGCGTGCAGCAGTTGGTCGGCAGCAAGGTGGCTCTCGATGGAGTGGGTACAGTGAATAAGCCCGGGTTTGGACACGGTGCTGGAGAATGGTAATAGATCAAGGATTAAAGGGGAGTCAAGTGGATCGGATCAAGGGGGAGCGAAGGCCCAATGCATGGTTCACACATGAGAAGGAGATTGTTAGGAATATGTGTAAAAGGTTGAGTCCCACGTCGGATAAATACAAAAAGAGTTGGACCGTAATATACAATGAGATGGCTCACCACTTACAAGGCTTAGTTTTTAGGTGAATACGGGTCATTCAATGTATATTGGGTCCATGTGATGTAATGCGGACTCCGTAGATATTTCCCAACAGATTGGGCATAGGCGCACACAGAAAGACCTCAGGTGGATGAGACTCCCAACAAGGTGGAGTCTGTTGAGATCGCTTGCGGTCATGATCCGAACCATTTATCTTTCAGTGTTGATGACGTTTGTCCAATACGTGACGTGAGGACAAAGAACAGGACGGTGGGACGATGGCATGATGCCCAATGACAGACTACCGGGGGGGGGGGTGTGGATTTCCAATAAAAAGTGCCATAGCCGTCTAATTTGACGAATCCTCTTACAGAGACTAGACGACAATCCACTCATTTCGACAATTCGACAATTCTCTTACCAAATGACTAAGACAATCACGACATTCTTGCCCACTTGTATGAGTCCTAAAGATGAAGGGCAAGGTTCACTGTGTCTGTCGGTTTCACGACGTACGAATTGGAGTTGGATTCCACATTTTGCAGAGAGAGAGAATGGAAATCGAAACTCACCTGACTGGCTGAGTCTGGGTGGTAGAAAATGGCCGATTGACAATAGCTCTAGAAATGGAGATGCCTCTTCTGAGATAAAGACCAAGTGAGATACTAATGTCAAAGAAAAAGAACAAAAGAAAAGTCTTCATCAATAAGGGGAAGAAACGACGGAAAATACTGACCGTGATCCAATCTTGAACATAATTTCTGGCTCAAGGAGAGCTTCGAGAGAGAGAGAGAGGAGAGAGAGAGAGAGAGAGAGGGAGAGTTGAGTGACACAGAGTTAGTTGAGAAGTACTACCAAATGGCCAGTAGACATTTGGTAGCGTATAGACAAGTCAACCAACTCGTTGGGGGTAGCGTATAGACAAAAGATGCCCTTAAAATACAAATGATTAATAACTTACCAGTTCGATTGGTCATGACTCTTCCATCTCTCAACTGCATTCCATTGTTCTTCCTGTAATACCCCTAGTCTTTAATTATGGTTTATGTTAATTATGTAATGTGTTTTAGGCTTAATATGTGAGTTATTGGTTTAATTTGCTTGTTAAATAAAATTGGAACATAAGTTGGCATAAGACACACATGCACTCAATAATTTTTCCCAAGCCAAGCAAAACAAAACAAATCTTCCACATCTCTTTTTCCTTGTTCTTATCAAACGTAGAGAGAGAGAGAGAGATTGAGAAAAAGAATAGGTGGAAAAGAAGAAGAAGAAGAAGAGAAAGGGGAAAAAATTAGGGAAACCTTATTTGACTTGGAATTGAAGATTAAACTTGGTAATTTTTGCATCTCCTACTTGAATTCATGTTTTGTATGTTGAATTCCGTACTTTAGTAGTTGTATTTCATGTTTAGTTGATGAATTTTGTTGGATTTGGGTAGTGGAATTTCGTGTATATAGCATGTGTACATAGCAGTTTTCTGACAACAAACAGGGTCTCAGTTTTTACGTAATTTCTCATTCGTAAACTTTGAATTAGGTTTTGGTTCCTTCACAAGTTAGAAAATAGACTTAAAGCTTATTCTTTTGTCGCTAAAATCGCCCCAAACCGTTGAGAATTCAATTTATAGTGATTTTCCGAAGTTTGGGTTGAAACCAGGAAATCTGCAGAGTAGAAATTCATATCTGTCCTGATTTTGTGGATTTTTTTTGAGGCAGTTCCTAATCTCCAAAAATTATGAGATTTTTATAGAGAGTTCCTCTATGAGTCCTTTATCTATGGTAAAAATTTCGGGATCAGATTTGAAGTATTGAATTCTGTAAAAATTCGTGACCATGTGGCGTGCAGTTTTCGGACTGTGCTGACTGCACAGACACGTGTTAGGGAAACGGCCATAATTTTGAGCTTGGGCGATGAAATTGCGATCCGATTTCTGATTTTGAACCTAGACTCGTAGACCTAAAAAAATACACGAAGATCATGACTTAGTTATTCTTGTACAAAGTCAGTTCTTGCGTTAAAGTTTATGGAACTATAGTTTCTGAGATTATTTTCTTGGGCTAGCTATCTAACTTCTACCTTAGGACCTTATGTTCATTAAAAATAGATTTGTTAGGCATCTTCTAATCATGTTTTTATTACTTAATTGTTTTAGGAAGTTCGGGTGGTTCGTAGAGCCGAGGTGAGTGATTTAATACCTAAACACATGGTTTTGAACTTGTTTTGCTTAACGAGCTTATTTGAACATGTTTTATAAATTGTGTACTCCATGGATACCAATGGAAGGTGGACTTATTTGTGAAATGTTTGCGAATCTATTTAATGGCATTCCCAACGTCCGGTCTTGCTAGGGGACGGCTTAATGGCTAGCAAGGGTGTTTGAGGTTGGTGTGTGTTTTGGGATAATGCGAAGACGTCTGGCTTATCCACTACCGGGGACGCCCGATAGCTTTTGAATTTTGAATAGCGGAATGTGCATTATATTTGGCTTATGGTTTTGAGTGCTTTGTTTTGAAATACTATCAAACTATTTTGCATTGTCCATGAAAAGCATGTGATTTAAGTATTAAACATTCACACGAGCTTTGGCTTATGAATTTTCTTTTCCACCTTTCAGGAAGCGACGCGTAGTGTGGTGACGTGTTTACTTTTGAGATATGTTGTATAATTGGAAGCTTGTAGAAAGGACGTTATGTTTCATGGTCACTTAGTTTGTATATGGTTCGTTTAGCTTTTGAGTTTGTAAGTAAGCACAGCTCTGAGAGGTTTACCTTTCGGTTTGTAAAATATATGTAAGACTTTGGCTTGTTATTAATAAAAGTTGACTTTTGCTTCCGCTGTTATGTTTTAGTCCCTTTTGATTATCACTTGTTTAGGTGATATTTGATTTGTGATTTGGCCTTGGTGAGAAATCACTGGCATTTGTCACGATTAAGACCTCAAGGGGCGGGTCAGGGTCGTGACACTTCCTTCGGATGGGATTTTTTTTTCTTTCTTTCTACCCTATTATAAGCTTATTTCATGTATTAGTTGGATTGTTTGGCTTGGTTGCCTCGTGTATTCTCATAATTGATGTAATGTCCAAAGTTTATACTTTGTACTTCATATATGACGTAAATAATCTCTTCTATCGACTGAAAAAAAAAACCAAATGATTGGACGGTCGCCACATTGGAATGGGCTAATGATTCGAGACATTTTTAAGCTGAGTTCTTTTAAACTTTTTTATCTTCCTTAGTTTTGTGTGTTTTATTTATTTTTTTTGAATTTTTGTTAAATTTGCATTATATTTTTCAGATTAATTATTCATCTCAATGAGAGGTGTCTGAAAAGTAAAAAATTACGATCAAAAGCAAAAACAAAGGTTTACTAAAGACGAAAAAAGACCAAATAACTGTCTTTTTGTCTAAAGTGTCGTTTTATATAAACCTTTCTTAAACATTTTTATATTTTTCTAATTTCTCTCGTTGAGATGAATGATTAGTAAAAAAATTTATGACAAAAAACTCAATAAAAAATTGCAGAAAGTAAAAAAAATTACAAGTTTGAGAGAAAAAAAAGGTTACAAAACTCAGCCTTGTGTTTTCTTTCTTTTTTTTTTTTGAGAAAATTATTACAGTAGTTTTTTTTCCTAATACACAAGAGGTATGCCTGACCACGGAGAATCAACACTCACAGAAAAAGGTTAGAAGCAGTTAGGAAGGGAAAGCAAACCACTGGATCCATATCAACTTTCACATTGCAATCGGCTGACCTACCCTTGATAATTGAACTCATATCTCCAGGGTGGGAGAAAACCCCCTAACAAGTGGAAACAACCCTTATTGGGTAGAAAATTATTAGATGGGTATCACCGAATCCGGTATTTTTAAAAAAATGAATTTCTCTTGAATTTTTAAAATTAGGATTGGGGATTTGAAGGCTCAAAGATATCACGTGAAAAAAGTATGTATTGATTGATGAAAAAAAAAATTAGACATAGATACTTCAGTATAGCAACTCAAACAAGGTAGCAAAACTAGGTAGAAAACCTGATTGAAGCTGGTGATGAACTTCATCACCAAACTTCTAGAGACAAATAAAGAACAAATAGTAGCAAGGGAAAACAAGTCTCAAATTATTTGCTATTTTCTAAACCTATGTCCCGCTCGGCCGTGACAGGAGGTGTTGTCCCTCAATGGGAAGGACAGAGCCCCAGGTCCATCTTAATAATCTCCAATTCTCATCTTAGAAAATGCCAATTAACTTATTCAAATACCACACTCTGCAATATAAATCAGGGTCCAACAAATCCCTACGGAGTCACCAATGGAAAATATAAAAGGATTTATAAACTTATAGGTAAAATATAGGCAAACCCTCAAAGAGATCACCAGCACTGATTTGAAGGAACTTGAAGGAACCGAGGATGAATCCATATCCCTTTCAGCTTCCGGGTTTCGCCCTCTTTCGAAGCCTCAACGTTCTCGTTGTGGATGACATCGTCACCATAACACGTCCCACACGTAGAAATCGAAACATCCTCCCCCAAATTCAACCAAGTTTTCAGAATCCCATTGCCCATGAGACAGCTCCTGTGGCGATGAAACGGCAGAATAACAGCAGGCGCTTTTGAATCCACTACTATCCTGTAAATTTCCCACTCCTTCTTCTTGTATGTCAATACCTTTTTGTCTTTGTCAAAGAAATAGAAACATTTATCCCGAAAACCCACGCCCATAACCTTATCCATCCTATCTTCGGTGGGATAGTAGACTTTATCCCATTTTTGCTCCCCGCGTTTGAGAATGTTCAGCTCCACTTCGTCTTCGTCTTTGCTGTTAATGACGCAAAGAGTGCACTTCTTGGAGGTGGGTGGAGCTGAAAATACAGCAACATGGTCCGATATTTCCGAGTGGGGGAAATCCGGAAGCTCTATTTTCGCGCGGGAGAATGGGCAGAAAAAGAAGATTGACCCTTTGTTGAATAGGAGGAGCCAACCGTGGTTCGATGCAAGGCAAGCTGATTCTTCCAATTCAGGGATGTTGATGGAGTACTGAGTTTTTGCCGAGACATTGCAGAGTTGGCATTGTGGATTTCCTGCCGCGTAGAGCAGGAACCAAGGCTTGAGATGTTGAGAGGATTCGATCTCAGCTGAGGCAGTCGAGGAAGCAGAGCGCCAGTCCTTGCATGTGCCACGGAAACCAAGGAGCTCGATTATGCCTAAGCCATCCGCGACTGGGGCCAGGAGCTCGTGAGGGAGATCGGACCATGACCTTGTTTCGACTTTGTCGTCGTGAGTGTTTCCCATGATCACGGTATTGCTGCAAGGAAAAAATTCGAAAGGGTCCAACTGTGAAGAAGAAACAAAGAGATGGAAACGTTAATGAAGTTGTGAAAACAAAAGGGTTTATAGTCTACACAATTAGGTAACCAAGAAAATCTAAACCAATAAAGAAAGTATGCATAACAAGGAAACATAAAACCTAAAATATTGAAATCTCAAAAATATGGCAACATAAATATTTTCTAATATTATGTTAATCGGGGTAATGGCCTAATGGGGTGACAATGGTGAGAATTGCCCCTTAGCTTCTAGGGTTTAAGAAGGTGACCCTGCGGCTCTATGGACTATATAGGACATGGGAAGAGGGGGGAAATTATTTTGGTGCTTATGGGGCAATGCTCCAAAGGCCTCCCACACTTGACACCACACATTTACGTGAAATTCATTATAGTAGAATATATGGATCTCACACAAGTGTGGTGAGAAAGACCCCTAGAGCAGAGTGCAATAAAAGAGGGTGAACATTACCCTCCATTTTATTAATTGAAATAGTGTAAATCTTATTACAAAGTGATGTCATGCTTATCTTACAATACACTTTTTGGTAAGCATGACATCATTTTGTGATGGAATCCACATTATTTCAACTAATATGAAGAAGGATAATGTTCACCCTCTGAAGTGAAAGATGAACAAAACTCAACTCCCTAGATCATTGTTACGAAGCACCAAATAATCTCTTTGGGAGAAGACACATGACTTTGACATAAGTATATTTAATTCAACAATAGAGGATTTACGGAGCACCAAATAATCTCTTTGGGAGAAGACACATGACTTTGACATAAGTATATTTAATTCAACAATAGAGGATCAAAAAAAAAAAACAATAGAGGATAAAAGCGTTGGACTTTTTCGTAAAAAATAAGAAAATGATCGTTTATGACAGGTTGATATGGAACAGAAATTTTTTTTTTTTTTTTTTTGAAAATGTCAATTTCATTTCAGAGCCCGAAGGCAATACAAATTTCATCAAAAGGTACAGGAAAGAACCAAAACTACCAAGATTTCGACACAGGCACCCCCTGCAAGCAGGACCGACAAAACGCCTAGATTAGGAACCAATCTAGATCCAGGTAGTAGAGAATCCTAACGGACCTCAGCTCAAACCCGCCCCGCAGAAATACAACGCACAACTGAAATCTGAAAAACAACAACAACTAAGATTGGCATATGGAACAGAAATTGAGTCCTTTTTTTGGCATACGTTTTCCATTTCATAAGTAGCATTATTTTCATGATGCCAAATCATACCTTCTCAATGCCAAATCATACCTTCATGATGACAAACTGTTGAAATTACAATTAAAATGAAAAAGATATTCATATTTGTTAGTTTGAAAAAATAGTATGGAGAGACAGATGACGATGACCATCAATCAGACACCCTAAGATCGATGTATAAAGATCAAAAAAATCCAAATACCTCATGAATCTTTAAAGTTATGTATCGCTATGTATTTCAAAACATTAAGCATAACAATTACTTTACACCAATCAAATTTGATTATGTGTAATGTGTGAAATCAAGTCATCTGTGCAATCGAATCATTCTTTATTTGTCCAAGTTTAGAAAGTCCGTTTTGAATTAAAACAACTCACATTCACAATCTAGAAAACGTACAAAATATTACTCCGTATATATCAAATTAAATAAAATCATATAAACGAATTAAGATCCGGTTTCCAAACACGACAGTAAATCTAACTCAAAAAGAACTTGGTATATGTTAACTCAATAGGAATGTTTATACCAATTCCATGATCAAGAAAAACCAAACTCTTCATGAATCTTTTAATTTATGTATCGTTATCTATCCCTGATATATTTAGCATATATAACAATCACTTTACACAAATTTACCCAAAAACAATCACTTTACACAAATCAGATTTGATTATGTGCGACGAATGGACACAAGTTATTTGTTCGATTGATTCGTTCTTTATTTGATCAAACTTAAAAAGCCCGTTTCAGATTAAAAACACTCACATTCACAATCTGTAAAACGGGAAAAAAATTAAAGAAGTAGATATCAAAGTCGAATAAAACCATACAAACGAATTAAGATTCGGATTCCAAAACCCAACAGTACCTTGGCACTTGTTACCTCAATAGGAATGTCTATACCAATTCCAGATTGTTTTGCCCAGAGAAATCAGAGACTGTTAACAACAGAGCTAACCCTATTGTTTTGTATACGAAAAACTTTGGGCTTACCTTTGCCTTTTCGATGGAGGAAGAGACATCTGAATTGAGAAGAGTCCTAAAAAACCTTTTTGTAGATAACTGTGATTAGAGAGAAATAAGGGGACTAATCACTTATCCTATGGGTTGACTAGGAGACACCTAAAGGGTCAGGTTGGACTCCTTTTATACTACTACTTGTGTCATCAAACAACAAATGGTCTATATTCCAATGATAGGGGGCCCTTTTTGGGAAAACAAAAGGCCTCATGGGAAAAAATGGAAAACGATATAGAAAATTAGGGGAAGAAAATTGTAAAACAATATAGAAAATTAATTTGAGTTCTTTTAGTCTTTATAGATTTTTTTTTTTTTCCTTTTTACAAATTGGAAAACGGAATCACAAGAAATTGTGTGTATCAATGACGTGTCATGTCATCGTGCATAAGTAAACCACCATGTGCATATTTTGGTTATGGATGAAATTTTAAGTATTTCCTCCGAATACGTGATAGTAATGTAGTAAATATATATTACGCCTTATCATAATAAGTTGAAGGACCGACTCCTTACCACCTCG
The DNA here is from genome assembly GCA_019656275.1 of Rhododendron kiyosumense. NCBI lineage: Eukaryota > Viridiplantae > Streptophyta > Magnoliopsida > Ericales > Ericaceae > Rhododendron > Rhododendron kiyosumense. The sequence goes on along the minus strand of BPLS01000279.1, from coordinate 230,740 downwards.
GCCCATGTATTTTGCAAATCCTGATAGAGTTTTTTTTTTGGGTTCAATTGATAAGAGAGGACCATGTTATATTGAAACTATGGAAACAACATATCCATAGAAACGAAAATGCTACAACCATAAATACTTCAAATAAGTGAGCGACACACTCACAAGATATGTGAAGCCCACACAGAGTATGTAAGGCCCACACACCCTATACCACTAATGTGTGTGAAGCCTACGTCCAATAGAAACGGTGAAAACTAAAAATTATTAAATACGAATCCATCGTTAAGCTGTTTTACGAAGGACGACATAAAATCAAATGATAGGCTTCTCTATAATTTCTTGATAACAAATTAGCATGATTAGAGACTGAATGGTCTCTAACCATTCAATATAACACGCATAAGGGCCTAAACATCCAGTAGATGCTCAAACGGGACCGGCTAGTCAGAACCCCAAAACTATTAAATATGAAGCCATCTTTAAGCTGTTTTGTAAAGGACAACATAAAAAGCGTCCAATCTGTGGACTCTCAACCTACCCCTATGAAAATCTTTTGATGAATACTATCTCTCAACTTTTGATAATAATAAAAAGAACATAAAATCTGATGGCGAGGCTTCTCTGTAATTCCTTGATAAAGTATGGTCCATTTTATTGGGGCACTGATCTGGTTCACAGGTAAAGCTGGCTGAGTAAAGCATTTCTGAAAAAAAAGAATTATGTCAATCAAATACACTTTCCGCATCACTTTTGTCTTTATAAAAAAGTCCATATTTTAACCTAAACCTTCAATTGTAACTTATTTGGGTATATTGGATGGGAGTTCAAGGTGATGGTTCTTTTCTTCTTTTTTATCATACTTTGGAAGAAATTTGTACACTAACATGACCCTAAGCCAACCCATTGCCACAAGGTATCAACTTCATCTTCGTAGGAGTTGAACTAACAATTTTACTGCACCTACTATACAACAGTTATGCCAATTGCCCGGGTTAGTGCTGATGAAAAAAAAATTTGCCCATGTTGGTGTTCTTTCCACTTCCGTGATTAAAACAAAAAACAGACTGTTCCTGCAATGTAGTACAATATGAAACAGGACTTGCACTACGAGTCTAAGCAATGCTTCCAGATTGCCTTCTACTAGTTCCCTGCAACGACAGCATTATTATCGCAATGACAAAGTACCACGCAAATAAATGAAGAGTGATATATGAAAGGACGGACAGATGAAATGATGAAGATTCATATAGTCATTGTTTGAAATAACCAAAATCACACAGACGAACAAAAAAGCAACCTTAAACTACTACTGCAGACAAAAGGCAGTGATCTACTTTCCTTCGATGACATAGTCCACCTTCCTTGCACCATGTTTTTTAGCTCGAAAACATCATACTGCTCGTAGATCCAATCAGTTCTACCAGATTATGAAAAAACGACAGTCTAATGATTAGCCTCAGGAGGCTGAGCATTCAAATCGAAACCACCGCCACCTCCACTTGTGGGTGCCGCTGAAGAAGCCTGATATGTAACTGGAAAAACCATTGAGGCGGGACCACTAGCAGTGGGTGCCGCCATGCTTCCTGGAACTCCTGTGGGGCCACTCATTGTTGGTGGTCTAGGGAGACTGTTAACTTGACCGGGCATTGGAGCACCAGGTGGCGCCACCATTGGTGGTATCATAGGAGCAGACATGTAACCTGACAATGTCAAAAGAAATCAGGGAAAACATTTCCCACAAAGCGTGATAGATGACACATTACATTGCACCTTTCCGACTACATATGGACAGCAATTGGATAAATGATAAATCTATTGAGAACATAGTGCTGGTAATTTGATCGAGCATAACATGCTTAGAAGCTTACCTGAAAAAATAATTGCCCGCTTAAATCAGAAGCATAATAGCATACACAAAAGGAGCTTGGTAGTCTATGTGACCACATAAAATCAGTACAAAACGTCGTATAGTTCAACAACATAAATCTAAATATTCAGATGGAGAGAACACATTGAAAAGTTTATCAGTGCCATAGATACAACCGGAAAGATGTTCTTCTCTCAAATAGCCTCTCTCATAACACTTCCCATGCTTTACACCATTTACAAATGAAGGGCATATTATAGATAAAAGTCATATGGAGATATTCGCAACCTTAACAATCCCTATCAACTTCTACTTGTTTCAAAACAGTTCTCTTTTCACCAGCAGTAAGAGACAGGAAAACTAAATTGCCAGTCCTGAACATCATGTCTCCAAAGGTATATTCCCGCAAGTAAACAAAGTAATATTCCTTGCATGCCCAGCCTCGTCCACAGTGAAAGTAACTAAATTACAAGCAGGTAGTTTGGCATGGAGATAGAATCAAGTACCACAAAATTACAGGACCTACATGCAAATACAACCACATGCAATAACTGCACACCAATAGTTCAGATTACGAAAAGATGTTGACAGCTAAGCTGGGGGTCAATGAATTTGTGTCCATACTTTACACTCCCCCAAATACATGTCATGCATAAACAATACACAGTTTATACAAATATATATCTTCAAAAATATAAGAATAACACCCTGTTTACCTGGTGTACCAGGAAGCGGTCTTGGGAAGACTGGTGGTCGAACTCCAGGTAGTGAATTAACAGGAAATTGGCCATTCCCTGCAATTGGCATCATGGGAGTAGGAAGAATAGGCAAACGGGGCCTCATCTGGTTGTATGCAGCACCAACTTGCTGGTACACAGCAGTTTGCCCGAGATGTTCCTTGATCTTTTGGTCAATCAAACTTTGATTTTGTTGTGCCTCAAATTGCTGATAATAGGTTCTGACGTTCGCCTTCATAGAACACAAATGAGAGAAATGAAAAAATGAGGCATTTTTCTACCCATCAGAAAAATAGAGAGAAACATGCTTGAAGAATTTACCTTGTGTTTGTACCCTGCATTGTGCTGCTTTCTAACAGAAGGCTGAAAAAACAGAGACAGATAATAATCCATATACAAACTTTAAGGTGGTTGTAAGAGCAAAGGGAGGGTGGCTCAAAATATAAGACTACGATATAACTATTTAAAACCTCAACAATAACCAAGGCTTGCAAAAAAAAAAAAAATTATATCTTGGTTAGGGTCTTTTTCCACCGTAAGCTCTAACAATAATCTTGTTTTAAAGATGACTTTAATGGAGCTGCTGAGGAGGGGGGATGGCATAAATTTATGGTGGTTTAGGCATATGGGAAATCTGCTGCGAGGGTCACAAATCTTGAGGAGAGACATGACTAAGACAAATAACATCAGATAATGTCGCCGAGCCTTGAAAATCCTCAATGGTTATGTAGTGTATTTCAACAAGTATAGCAAAACAGGGCCATTGGCCTGGTGAATGCCGAATGTGCAATTGTCTGTTGTGCAGTGAGGTAGTGGTTCAACCCTTATGGATAGGAGATTGAACTCTTTGCTATGAGTGGGGATGGGATCAGGATATTATAGATTCTTCTAAAATGCAACCAAAACAAAAATATTGCAGTATGTATCTGTACACACTAATCTCTTCTTATTTTCTTTGTAAACATATATATCTAATTATCTATGCACTTATCACAATATACCATAAGTAACTAAGAACGACAAGAACTTAATGATAGTGAAAAACAGCTTACTGAGTCATGTGTCAGGTAAGTGTCACAATAGTCACAATAATACCTGTAAAAACAACAAACAAGAGACGAGAAATCTCTATGAACTTTCAAAACAAGATACAATATTAAACCTATAATCATGATTACGTTAACAAAATAAACAATGCGTACCGCGGCATGGTTGTGTACGGAGAGAGCCAAAAGACCTGAAAATTTTGAAGGGGATAGAATCATAAGCCCAGAAATCGAAAATGGAACAAACATAAATCAGGGAAACAAATGCCGATACAGAGGCTTAATGCAAATTACTCATTCATCTTCGTCAATTTTGTACCTCTCCTTTTTACCAACCAATTCCCTGTGCATACATAAACGGATTTTTGTAACACGAGAATGACAGTATTGTTCTCAAAACAATATTTCCTTTGAACTGTCGTACAACCAATCACCCTTGACCCTACTCCAGGGAGGGAGGAAGTTGTCAATGAGGTGTGGCCGGAACGCTCCTTTTGGCGTCAGACAAATTTTGAAGCTGGCTCGCATTTTGATACTCCAAAATTACCCATAGGAAAACAGATTATACCATTTGGAGCATCTCCAGTCTTGACCCAAACCCTATGGATGTTCTCAATCGGTGAAGCCTTCTACCCAAACCCTTCCCCATTTTGGGTTTTACTCATTTCTTTACCCAAATTTGGGACAATCCAAACCCTTTTCCCATTTTTTCAACGGCTAGTAGGACAGAGAGAGAAACGTACAGATGGAATAAGAGAGAGAGAGAGAGAGAGAGAGAGAGAGAGAGTGTTACGTGGTATTATCGTCGCCGGAACCTCTGATCGTTGCCGAGCCGTCAAGAGAGAGAGGTACCTGGTAGTTCTTGACTTCGATCGATTTCGGCCGATTCTTGCTGGAAGAGTTGAGAGAGAGAGAGAGAGAGGAACTGGAATTGGAACTGCTGTCTGATCGTTGCCAGAACTGTTGCCGGAGCAGCCGATCTTGGCTTTGATTGTGGGAGTGGGACAAAGGGATTACCAGTTCTGATGGCCCGATGGCTCTATCCCTATTTACTGTACCATTTTTATTTAGGATTAAAAAAATACATATATTAGGGTAAATTTGGGATTTAATGGTTGGAGGTGCTCTTACAAAAAAGAATTTTGACTCAAATTTGAGTAAAAATCTCTAATGCTTTCACTATCTGCAAGGGATACGTAAACACATCATACAATTCACACAAACCCCCAAATCTGCATAACTGTTTCGGTTTAACAAATCAAATCGTATGGGTTCCTAGGACAGGACAACTTTCCCTCCCTCAAACCTAGAATTTGATTTTCTATTTCTTGCCACAGAAATAGAATCTGACTATACACTTTTGTTTAATTGGAATTTCACTCGATTTTTTCCGGTACAAATAAACACGCACGACTGCAAGAGATAAAGTCATGAAAGAAAAACACCTAATATTCGTTTTAACCGATGAAAATTGAGCATACAAACTGATAGGATTGCACACGCTACTACGCTAGTATGTACGCAAGCCATGTGCATACATGTACAACTGTGTGTGCGTATATACATATAGTATAGAGAGAGTGTACCAGAAATCTCTTGGGCTCTAAATCAACGGGCGAGAGATCGAATGACCGGTGCAATTTGGGCCAAGGAAATGAGACAGTTCGTGCCCTATTGAGAAGAAAGCGAATGAGAGCGCGGTAAAATCGCCAAGGGTGGAAACGTGTGTTCATTGGAATTAAAAGTGTTATTAGCAAGCACACTTTTTTTTTTTTTTATAGACAAAAAAATTAATTCAAAAATCTTGACAAATAGTACATCAAGATGGAAAGGGGAAAGGGAAATCTAACCCTGAAAAGAAAAGAAAAAATGTTTGGACCAAACCAAAAACCACTTCCAAACAGTTCAGGCCCCAAAGAATATAACATTATTATTAGCAAGCACACCTTCTGAAGTATTGTCAGTGACCACGAATCCAGAGGGCGGCCAATCTTGACGAAAACGTTTGTAGTGAACACGTTACAGTCGAATCTCTCCGGTTCCGATTTCGGCCTCCATTGGCTTAGAATGATACAATTGAGAATTCTTTAGGTCTAATTGGATAGAAGGTGTGGATGAATGAGGGTCGTGAGATTGCTTACGTGTAACTGTCCGTGAGCTGGAGATGTGCGATTGATCGATGATTAGTCAAAACGGGAGAGAGGGAGTGAGAACGTCTCACGGGGTGAGAGGGTAGGAGCAGGAGGTGCGAGAGAGACAGAGGCAACGTGAGTTTCAGGATTTTCCCGCGGAATGTCCGAGCTTTTTTGGGTCCAAGCGAGTGAGGTCACCACCTTTTGAGGAAGAATGTTCTCCTACCTCAAAGTGAGTGCTCACCCCCTTTTTCCAGCAAAAAGTCCTCTAATCATTGGGAATGTCAGGGGTATTTTTTTTCCAGCAAAAAGTCCTCTAATCATTGGGAATGTCAGGGGTATTTATAGAGCACCTGGACATGGGATAGGCCCAAGACGGCGCTCCTATCAATACCCGACCCGTGTCCCTCCTGTACCTCCTGGCCGCGGGGAGACCTGCCTTTCCACGGACGACCATCCGCTAGAGGGCACGATTTTTCGCGGCGAAGCCTCCAACCCCCAAGCGACCAAAACACAAGAGATTCCCCGATTCCGGCTGGAGCGAGGTCGCGACCCGTGGCGATCGTTGTTTCTCCGCGGAGTCCTGCCCGGACCTTGCCTCTGGGCCTCGGGTAGGTGTCCGCGGAGATTTTGTGATAGGAACTTGATGATAATTATGACACTTGGGGGACGCGCGGAGTTCTGATTCGAACCAGCTTGTGGGGCCCGTGGAAGTGAATTCCACGATGGACTCCCCGCTTCCGCGGGTGACTTCTGCGAACATACTTCTTCGATCCACCGCTCCACGCGTCACTATCCCATTAGTTGGTCAGTGGTTTCACCAATTGCCACGTGGCCGTCCGTGGTTGGAAGGTCAAATAGTCGTCCCCAAATTTCAACCTATTAACTTTGACCGCGCCTACAGAAGGTATAATCATTGTTCACCATGAACCATGACTAGTAGGCCGGTTCAGTCAGCTTTGGAGTATGCTTATTACTCTCACTGGTTTAGAATGATACGGTTGAGAGTTCTTTGGGTCTAATTGGATGGAAAATAGAACCTTGTTCACTATTAGGCCGTTCGGTCAGCTTTGACGTATGCTTATTGCTTCTACTTTTGTACAAATAAAAATCGCAAAATTTGGGGTTGTCCGATACACGTGAATCTTATTTGGTGTGTGTAGGTGAGATTCATACAAATTGGACGGCTTGAAGACACACATGTGTCCTTAAGTATTTAATAGTATCATATAAATGCTGATTTTTCAACAAGAAAGTTCTCCAAGTTCAGTTTCAGTTGAAAATGGACTTTTTCCAAATAGTTTTTCATTGGCCGGCAGTATGAAAAAGTAGTCATTTTCTTCTATAACCTACCGCACGGATTGCAATGATAGATTATTTTATGTCTTTCAAAGGATCAAATATTTGTGTGGTCAAATGTGAATTTTTTTTGTTTGGGGGTAACTAATAGAAGCACATGGATATGGTAAATTTTGCATGGGATGCTTTAACGGTATTCTATACATTTTTTGTTTCACTTGTAGTATGAATTTTTACTTCTATCTAGATAAAAGTTGGGGAAAAAGAAGATTAGACTAATTAATATGTCTCACCTTCTTTCCTTTCTATTTATTTTTTTTGGATATATTTTTTTTTGTAAATATAGTACATAGTACATAAAAAGTATAATAATTTTAATAAAATAAAAATCATTGACATCATGAATTAGGAAATAATTTATTTTCTAGTAAAATAATGACTTTCACAATACTGTCTTTTTCTATAATTGAACTTCTTTTGATTTTCTATTATATTAAATGTGAAGTTACTCAATGATTACCTTTCATGTGTAGATTTTTTTCATTTATGAGAAGATAATTATACATTTGTTTATAAAAATATAAAAGGCATTAGAATTAAAGAAGGTATTAATTACCCTTAAAAAAAAAATTTTTTTTTAATAATTCCACTCCTTCTGTTGTCCTCTTAAATATGAAGTTACAAGATTATCTTTCATGTGTAGATTTTTTTATTTAAGAAATACAATTACATATTCATACAAAAAAGTAGGAAAAATTTATAGAAATGGTCCTCCTAATTTCAACCGAGTCTCATTTTCGTCCTCCAAATATCAATTACAACTCTTTTGACTTTCAAGTTTGGTTTTCGTACTAAATTGATCCAATTGATAATTTCTGTTAGCCAAACTAAAAGAAAAAAAATCAATGGAGGCAAACTGGACGAAAACGAGACTCGGGTGAAACTAGAAGGACCATTTCTATAAATTTTCCAAAAACTAAATACTATAATTAAGGAGTGTATTAATTACCCTTTACAAGCAATTTAATGTCCTACATTTTGGGGTAGTATTTATAATTTCTTTTTATTTATCATGGTAGATTTTAATTGTTTTAGTTTTTATTTTGATCATGGTAGAATTCAATTGTTGTACTTCAAAAAGTGATGTACTTTAACCCCTTTGTGACTCCACGGTTCTTGGCGATGCGCACGATGGCTTGCGGCCGTACGAAAGCCTAACTTTCGGGCGAACGGAAAGCCCATTTATTTCAACCTTCTGACTTCTGAGAGCAAACAATTCAGGAGAGCTGCCAATTATGGATGGCATTGGCAATTCCGCTTCCCGCGAAAATCCATTCCCAGGTTCTCTCTCTCTCGATCTCGACAAACCCAATAGGTGTATTTCTTTATTATTCTCGTTAGATCTTCGATGTTGTATGCTTTTGTTATGTCTCCATTTCGTTGTAGCATTAGTTCTTCTGTTTTTGTATCTCCTCTCCGGATCTTTGATTCGATGGGGCGATCCTTTTGGTATTTTCATCTCCTGTGGTGATGTGGGTTCTTTGTAAATTTTTTGTATCAGGATTAGTCAATGTCAACCACAAGGAGGAGAAATGGGGAGTTTCAGCGTCCCATGTTGTTTACCACTTTGGTACAAGCGGAACTTCTGTTGCGGCCGCCACTGCCATCACTCACCCTTTAGGTTCTTTCCTGTTTTTGTATCTTTTTCAATCGTTCTTGGAGCTTTATAGGCGTTTAGATGGTGAGAAAGGGTAAAAGAAAGGAAAAAGCAGAAAAATGATAACCACACCGAACAATGATGAAATTTGGGAGAAACCAATAGATGTTGAGCCCCTTTGGATTGAGAGATTTGGTGAGAAAGAAAGGGTTATGATTTCTCGCAAAATTTGGTTTACCCCCAAAAAAGAAGGAAAAACACGAGTTAGCAAAACAAGAATAAAGGCAAATAGTATATGTGATCTGTTTCAATCTGAAATGCAGATGTTCTCAAAGTTAGGTTGCAAATGCAACTTGTTGGGCAAAGGGGTCCCTTAACTGGAATGGTATGAATTTAGTCATGATTATATTGGTTGGTTATCAAATAAACGGTTAGATTATCTGGTTTATACCTGAAATTGACAAGAAGTTTAATCGTACATGGATGTGTGTAGGGAGGCCTTTTTGTTCAACTTGTGAAAACTGAAGGGCCTAGATCATTGTACTTGGGGTTAACACCTGCATTTATGAGGTCAGTTCTTTATGGAGGTCTTCGATTAGGCTTGTATGAACCATCGAAGTATGTCTGTGGAATGGCTTTTGAGTCCTCCAATGTTTTGGTTAAGATTGCGTCTGGAGCATTCTCTGGTGCCATTGCAACCGCTCTGACCAACCCTGTGGAAGTTCTGAAGGTATTTCCATTTTCAGTCTTTCCATAACAATTTACACCTTGCCTTACTTCTTGCTTTTCTTATTTCAGGTACGTTTGCAAATGAATCCAAATTCAAGAAGAGGAGTAATAGGAGAAGCACACAAAATTGCTTCAGAAGAGGGTATAATTGGTCTATGGAAGGGGGTTGGCCCTGCTATGGCCAGGGCTGCTGCTTTGACTGCATCACAATTAGCAACTTACGATGAATCCAAGCGGGTCAAGTTTTAAGCATGCTATTTTTCGCTTTGAATGTCCACAATGTAATTTTCAGAGTTTCTAATGGTTAAACTCTTGTTTAGTTTGTAGTCAGAAACTGGCATAGGGTTTGCTTTTTCTGTCTTCTTGTATCACTTGTGTAAAAATATCTCTGTCCTGATTTCTCCTACTATCCTCTGTTGCAGGCTTTGATAAGGTGGACACCTCTTGAAGAAGGGTTTTATCTGCATCTAAGGTATGGCGTCACACTCACACTCCTATTTACCTGCCATGACTGCCCATAGAGTTTTAGTGAGTTTGTTAATGTTATGGTGAAACAAATATTGATAATCCAACACCAAACGTAATTGAAAACATGGCATCTCCAAGTTTAACCCAAACTTAAACACGTACATACATGTCCAAAGCGTGAAAACTTTTAATAACTTGTATCAACTCTAGTCTCAAAGCTTAAGTTAATATATCAAGTACACCCTCATGTACAACCCATCTTGCACATGGAGATGCAAAGAAGCAGGATGCAAACATGGGTCATTAAATACAGATAAAAACACTTGAACTCAAGACCTAGAAACTAGAGCTCTAATACCATGTTAGGTCACCTCTAGGGCCAAAAAATGCGTAAGTTATTATAAAATGAGTCCAATAAATGTCGAGCTATCCAGCGAAAATCACATGATTTAAAGGGGAAACAAATCCTGTGTTAACAACATTTCTCTGGTATTCGCCATTTTGTATTGGTTTTGAATCATTGGTTTGAGTGGTATGAAACATGAGTGCTCAATAATGTCCTATTTTTATATTGAGAAGAATGCCAATTGGAAATTAACAAGAATGGTAATCGTAAATCTCTATGTTACATGGATCTTTCATTTTGGCTCAAGTACTCATGTCGATGTGTCTAACACCCGTATCCTTTTGGACACTCGGATCCTCTAATTGTTAGGATACTTACAGAAAAGGACTATCCAATTAGTTAGAAAAGCGATATTTCTAGTATTTCACATGGACAGAAAATAGGGAAATAGCAAAAACATAATTTTCTTAACCCTTTCTTGTTTAACTACATTTGTAAACATAGTTTACGGTACATAATCTATGAAAATTATGCACTATGTAATACAAAAAAGAGTTCAGGATGTGTCCCCGTACCTGCATCCAAGTTGGGGACACACATCCACATATCCTAAGATTTAAGTTTAGAAAGGTCCGATGCTTGGACTTGCACCCGTACCCGATACTCGCACCCGAGTCCATGAAACATTTCGTAAATCAACCAGAATGCTAAGTACTCTTTCCACTTTTCTTAAAACTGTATCTAACACTGGTTTGAACTTATGAAGCTCGAGTACAGTAGCAGGCTTGGTGAGTACACTCATTACCGCACCCGTGGACATGATTAAAACCCGCCTCATGTTGCAACGAGAATCTAAAACTGTTGGAACCTACAAAAATGGATTTCATTGCGCCTATCAGGTAATAATATCTCTTCTGTCTGATTCTTGTTTCAACATACTACTGCTAACTGGATTCACTTAATTCTGTTCTTCTGCACAACACAATGCCTAAATCTCAAATTTTCGCATAAGGTGCCCTTTGCATAGTTTGTTTAATGTGCTTATTATGTATCATTCCAGGTTGTCCGTACAGAAGGTCTGCGAGGGCTTTACAAAGGGTGAGTTTTGATTTTGCCAGCATCATAAAATTTTTAGGCTGTGATTGGACCATAGAGGGGTGAAGAGATTTATACAAGGAAATGCAAACCTCAATGAAAAGTACGAAGATAATTCAGTGAAGAAGTGATGTTTAATTTTTTGATTTCCTATTGTTTTGCTTGGTAAATCCCTTCACAAATTCATGATCCAAAAATACCATGTTCGATTAACTCAGTTGTTATTTCCAGTACAGTCTTGTCCATCGTCAATATCAGGTTGTTAACATCTAAATTTTTTTCCAGGGGCTTTGCGATGTTTGCTAGATTGAGTCCACAGACTATGATCACATTCATACTATGTGAGAAGCTACGGGAGGTTGCTGGATTGAAGGCACTTTAGTTTGCGGGACTGCCTGTTTGCGATTTTACTGGCATCTCAGAGGCAAAGCGTTCGGTTGTTTTCCTCGTGCAGAACTTTTGTGAAAGTGGCTGGTAGACTAGTTTGAAAGAACTGGCTTTTCAGTATAGGCATTTTTCCCAGATTCGATGATTTTTGCATACTGTTCCAATGTTCGGAACCATAAATTGATTCCAGCCGAGTCGCCCGTCACAAAAAGGCTTTTTCAAATGTTGTAACAATGTATTTTTGCCACCCCTGGAGGGTTTCTGGTTACCCATAGAAAGAGATGTATTTTTCCTACAAGCCCATTGTTCTGAGATCTGTTGTACTGTTCTCATGATTGTAACCACAATAATAATAGATTAATGTGTGCATTTTTCCCCTGATTGAGAGTTTGGTTACCCAGATATATATTGCACTGCAGACTTGGTGTTCCCTATTTTGCCTGTATTGCTGTTTCAATATCTTCTCACATTTATAGGTTACAGTTGTCTGAGAAATAGCAGAAATTGGCGTGTATCAACTAAATATTGGGCATGGAGTGTTGTTCCAATTTTATTGGATGCCCCTAAAGGAACCCAAAAAAAAAAAAAAAACTGGGCATATAGTGGATGTGTTAGGTCCATGGATAACTCTTTTTCTTCTATGGGGTTTCTCGTTTGTAAACTTTTATTTGTTGATGTTTCAAGGTTTTGTCTAAAAGATTTAAAGAACCTGTTTGAAATGCCAAAACCTGCTTGGACTTGTTTGGACAATGTTCAGTTTTGTAGTGGAATAAACATACTATTAACACCACTCACGCATGTTGGGACCCTAGCTTTGTGCTCACCGTAGGAAAGGTGGGGTCTCCTTCAGATAGTGGTGTGATGTGGTAAAGTAAATACTCTATGACGGAGGTGAGGAGCTACCATACCTGCACTTTCACTTTTCTGATCAAATTTAAAAAGTATAGAAGATAAATGGAAAATCACACTTTTTGGTTTTCCTTCGTTTGCTTTGTGTGTATCACTTTTTATAATTTCTAATTTATTTGAGTTAGTATTTGTTCATGTAAGTTCTTTAAAAAATAAGCTGTGATTCTTCACACTCCCATTTATTTATATCCTGAGAAATGAGTTTTTTTTTTAAATTTTTTAATATATAGAATACCCATAGGTAGAGCGTTATTTGTACCCTACAAAAATAAAAATTGACCTAATTGGACTGTTGGATGTTAACGTACGAGTAGGGATGCACATAAAAATTAACATTGTAGTTTGGCGGGGAAACCGAGGCCCAAGGACAAGCACGCTGTGATCCCCAAGTCACATATAATTATTGAAAATATTACCATCCGTTTTCACTCTTAATTTATGTTTTTGCAAATTTTAATAAATTAAAATGTGTGTCAAAGACGTTTTTACATTTATCCGACCTCGAATCACGTGACTTAACCCGATCGTAATCCCGAATTGTTTCGGATTCATTTACGTTCGCAACGGTATCCGCAGCTGTCAGTTGCCTTTCCAGTTTCTGTCAACAAAGAGGGACCCTTCCGTATACACACCCATAAACGAGGGCGAATTTGGGAAAAAATTCCCTAATTACAGTTGGAAATCTACGAAGACGCGACTTTTGCCATAAATAGGATTAGAAAAAGACCCCACTTCTCCAGCTAGCACACAAGACAACGGCGCTGTGCGAGCAAGTGGAGAGAGAAACCAGAGAGAGAGAGAGAGAGAGAGAGAGACGGCATTAATGGCGGAAGGAGAAAACCCGGGAAAACACAGCGAGGAGAGCGTGAAGCTGTTCGTAGGTCAAGTGCCGAAGCACGTGACCGAAGAAGAACTCCTCGCAATGTTCAAGGAGTTCGCTCTCGTCGACGAAGTCAACGTCATCAAAGACAAGACCACGCGAGCTTCCCGAGGTTCTCTCTCTCTCTCTCTCACTCTCTCTCTCTCTCCAGCATTATTCAAATATCTGCTTTATTCCAGTTGGCAATGCGCGATCCGACCGGTTCCTCGAGCCTTCTTCTAGATTTGCGCTGATTAATTGTGGATAATTGTTTTAAAGCCTTAATTTAGTTGGTGAATGTTAGTATTGGTTATCTGCAGGTTGTTGTTTCGTTATATGTCCGACTAGGCAAGAAGCTGATAAGGCGGTGAATGCGTGTCATAATAAGAGAACTCTCTCTGGGGTTAGTAGTGTTCTCATCTTTACCCATTGGTGTTGTTTATGATCTCTTCATGTTAATAGTGGATAAGTGTAGGCTTTTTGCTACATGAATTGAACAAGATAAACGAGTTTGATCCAATGTTTTACTAGAAGAGAGTAACGTTATTCTGACGCAGGTGGATATTTGGATACCGATAGATGCGTCGCGTCGCGTTATCTGGCACTGAGCCACATGTGACCGAGATGTTCATTATGGGCTCGGCTCGTTAGTAATTGAGTCGAGCTTGAGGTTGATTTTTTAGCTCGTTTATTAAATGAGCTGAGCTTGGGTTAGTCGTAACTCAGCTCGATTTTAAAAGCTTGGCTTGTTTGTAGTGGTTCGCCTTGTTTATGGGAGTTTGTGTAGTAAACAAACCGAGATCGAACACTTCAATTATAAATGAGCCGAACTCGAGCCCGATTAGTTGGCTCAAGCCGATCTCAAGCTAGACTAGTTTTGAACAAGCCAAACTTGAACAAGTCAAAGCTCGGGTGCACATTTGCAGCCCTAGTTATCGGCCACTAAGCAACATGTGATTGGTCGTAATGGTACCATATCAAATCATAACTTAAAAGTGCTTATGGTAGCATTATAGTTTGGGTGATCAATTTTACAGTCTGCAATTATTGGCTACAAAACATTCAGTGGGGTACTTATAGAACATTGTCTTGACTAAGACTTCTTACATTAAATTTCGTTTCTATTGGATATTACTTCTTTTCTTTTTCTTTTTTTATATGACTGTATTGGATATTACTGTTCTAGAACTTTTACGAGCAGAACAACGTTGACTGTAGAGATAGATGTCTTCTGGAGTGGTTTAAAGCATGCAGTGGAGTTGAGGACCAAGTGATCATTTGACTTTATTTTACCCTACAAGTCTATTTTACTTTATTTATAACTGCTGAACATATGGATGACATCAGTTACAAAGCAAACAATCAAACGCACATCAAATTGTATTCTCAAAATCTATTTTACCCCACAGTAATAGTATACTTTGGGTTGCTTTGGAAGTAGACTTGTTTAGTGCTGAATTTGTTTGGGGAAAAGAATTGATCACCAATCAAGAGCTTCTGGAGAACCAACCTACCTGCTTACTTTGCAACAGTTCTGAGTACAACATTTCAGGATACTTTTTCAAGAACAAAATAGAATGGGGAAAGGGGATATGCATTTGAAATAGGTTCCTATGACATGCATATTATTAGTAGGGCATGGTGTATGTATATTAGTCGTTAGCATAAAATTAGCACATGTCATGGTTTAAATCATATCAACTAAAAATAGAAGAAAGAAGGTAAGCTCATCCCTGTTGAATGTCTTTGGAGTTTCAAAATCGTTGAGTAGTTGATTGGCCATTACATCTTGACCAATCACAGTAAATATCAACTCTTTGTTTGTCAAACTCCATGTGATTCTAAAGTAACAGATTGTCCAGGCCAGCCCGCACCCTGATGCTTTAGAGTGACTCCTAGCTGAGTTATGAGTTCTCTCTAACGAAACTAGGCAATGTTTGGTCTGAACCTCAGGATGCATCATAGTAGGTGGACTTTGAGGCTTACATAGAAATTTGAAACAACTAAGCACTAAAATCATATCTTGTAAAAAAACATCTTACCGTGTTTTTCTGCTTCTATGCTTCTGTTTTGTATGGAACATGTTATTCTCTTTCTAATCTGTGGGCAATTCAGGCATCTAGTCCTTTGCAAGTGAAGTATGCAGATGGCGAGTTGGAAAGGCTAGGTGAGATATATTTTTGATTCTCTTGTACTTTTAGTACGTATTTCGCCCTTGAGATGGTTCTTGTAAACCATGCTTGTGCCTGTTCTCGTTGTCCATCTTTCACTGACTTACTTTTCTCTTTCTCTATCTTATGCTATGACTACATTTAAGTTGATCAATAAACTTTTGTTTTGTGATCCAGAACACAAACTTTTCGTTGGTATGCTTCCAAAGAACGTTTCTGATGCTGAGCTTTCTGCATTATTTTCTCAGTATGGAAATATTACGGACTTGCAAATACTGAGAGGTTCTCAGCAAACAAGCAAAGGTACATCTTGTGTTTGTGCCCCCTTTTTGCTTTAATCCTTTCAAGTATTGTGGATTTAGTATGACCACATGAAGATCTGAGAACTTTCTTAAATTCTCATGCACACGTGTGTGTGCACATGCATGGGTGCGTGTAAACTTAACTTTTATTATCCTACGTATCTCAATCATTGCAGGTTGTGCTTTTGTTAAGTATGAGACAAAGGAACAAGCTCTTGGAGCAGTAGAAGCACTCAATGGGAAACATACAATGGAGGTTTGTATTTGAAATAAGAAGCTATTGATAACTATTATATGTATCTTGACAGCAATTTTATTGTTCAAGGCGATTGGTATGAGACTCATCATCTCATTGTACTAGAGTCTAGTCTAGGGTATAAGGATCTCATGGGAGCTGGCTCTGGGTTTAATGTATAGTTTGCGCACCTCTTGACTTGAACATCACAGACATTTCTAATCATCTGTACCTTGAAGGATTGGCCAAGGTATTGACATGGTCATTCCTTCCTTCTACTCACTTTGGAACAACCAGCTTAATTGTTAACTGCTTTCAAATCTAAATTAATATGAACTAATGAGTTTAACTTGATATTGCTATGATTTCTTTGAATCTAGTTATGGCTAGCTGTAACAAGAAATATTTCTATGCTGCTTATTCCAGTGTCGATGTAAACATTGTCTTCTCCCAGGATCCATGAGATGGGGTGATGAGTTTCAATTGTAATGCTTGAACCGTTTACTTTCCTTCTATTAGCCTTATTGTCCTACTTTAGAGTATGTATTATTGATGCCCGTGAGTTAAATGAATCAGTTGCTTTAGTGATATAAATCTATTGTTGTGTTGCCTGTATCAGGGTTCAAGCATTCCTTTAGTTGTAAAAAGGGCTGATACAGAGAAAGAAAGACAAGCTCGGCGGGCACAGAAAGCTCAGTCACAGGCTTCTAATATGTCAAATACTAACTCTTCACAGCATCCATCTTTATTTGGATCCTTGGCTGTGGGTTACAGCCCCCCCTATAGTGGTTATGGCTATCAGGTTCTTTCCTCTCGTGTTATTACATTTGAATACTTTTTTGTGATGCAAATCATAGGTTAATATATTGAAGCACAGCATTGTTGTATGTTACAAAATGTTCCAACGGCGTAGCGCACTTTCTCAACTTCTAATCCTAAGCCTTAGTTTCATTGTTTGGTTCTTTCATTGTGCTCTTCTCATTATTAAAGTTGCATTTTTGTTTTTGTTTTTGGTTTGGTTGTCTTTGTAGGCTCCTGGAACTTATGGACTCATGCAGTATCGGCTGCCACAAATGCAGAATCAACCTGCTTTTCAAAACATCATACCGCCAGTAAACCAGGGGAATGCATTGCATGGAGTCACACCCAATCTTGCCCCTAGTATGCCCCCAAGAAACTATGCTCTGCCACCAGCAAGGTATGTTGGATCTCCTTATCCAGCAGTACCAGGGCTTCAGTATCCTGTGGCATATCCTGGGGGAATGATGAGTAGCAGGCCTTTGAGACCTGCAATTGTTAACAGTCCGTCTGCAGCATCTTCAAGTGTCGGTAGAAGTTCTGGAGGTCAAGTTGAAGGTTCTTGAAACTCTAATTGAGAATTCGTGCTTTTATTCCTTGCATCCTGTTTTCAGATTCATTTTGATCGCTACTTAGTCCATAAGAATGTCCTCTGAACCTAGGTCCACCTGGGGCTAATTTATTCATATACCATATTCCTCAAGAATTTGGTGATCAAGAACTCGCAAATGCTTTTCATCCATTTGGTAGAGTCTTGAGTGCTAAGGTCTTCGTCGACAAAGAAACCGGTGTTAGCAAATGTTTTGGTAAGGATATCGTAGTCTTTAGTTTAGAATGAATACAAAGAGTTTAAATGCATCTAATAACCTTTCATCTGCAGGATTTGTTAGTTATGATTCACCAGCAGCTGCTCAGTCTGCAATTAATACGATGAATGGCAGCCAGTTAGTTGGTAAAAAGTTGAAGGTGCAACTTAAAAGAGACAACAAACAGAATAACCCTTACTGATTCAGACTTCCGAGGTAAGCAATGGATGGAAGGAGATCCCTACCACAAATGGCCATTTGCACCCCGGATCAGGACGTGGGTATTTCTGGAGAATCAGCTATTTTTTGGTGGGGTTGAGGCAATTGTGCCTTCTGTGCACTACTTCATCCTCCTTGTAGCTGACTCAAGGAATTGATGTTCCTCAAACTTGTAATTCTTGGTTCATTATCTGCTGTTGTATTCTGTAAATTTTCGTTACATAGAATTTCATTTAGAATTGGTTAGTACTTTATTAATTTTCCCTCGTGTACATTTGAATGTAGAATAATTCATTGGAAGCATTCATTACAAATAATGTTGGTCTTCTGCAAAATTTAGCTTTTGTTTCAATTTATTCAATAACCAACAATATCTTTTTGCCCCTTGTTTCCTTCGTTGGAATCTTATGGAGTTTTCGGAGCTATATTGATGTGCTGGACAAAAACAAGGAATGTCAAGTTAGTTCTCCCTGGGCTTGTATCACTGTCTTCCTTCCCTGTGTACAATGTATGTCATTGTTACAACTGCATCCATGTGAAGATTGTAGATTTTGAGTTGTGATGAAACCTTCTTCCTCTCAAAGCAATGACCTAAAAGAGTGTTTTGAAATACAAAGTCATGTGAAGTGCTTGTTCATTGTGTTGTTTCTTAGAAGATGTATCTCCCTGTGCAGTGAATCTCAGGTATTTGCATCTCATATTCATGTGACATCTGATATGCTTTCTTCCTGTCTGTTTTGCTTTATTCTCCAATTTGCGTCCTTCTCCAATTTGGTTGTTCAGTCACATCTGTTCCGTATGATCGTTTCTGTTGTGCAAGAAAAGAGGGTATTTTAGGATTTTTCCTTATTGGTTTTTCCTTTGACCCTGATCTTCTCTCTTATTTGTTTATTTTCAGGATGTTGACACAGGAGTGAAGCATTAATCTTTCTTTTTGGACATTTCAAGTTCACTTCACTTGCAAATTGCCATGGCATGTGGACATGGTCATGGCTGTGGGAAAAGAGTGCTCCCAAGACGGTGCAGTTTTATTTCTCTCCTCGTGTTGTTACATTGGAGTGGTTTACATATTTACATTATTCCGGATTGTGCAGTGATGTGTTTTGTGGCATAAAGTGCATCCATTTTGCACTGAAGAGTTTGTAACTAGTGTCCAACTTGGGGTCGACTCATCTTGATGAAGGTGTCACTTTAGAAAGCATCACACCGCATTTTGGAGTGCTGATTTTAGATGGTTTCTGAATCAAAGAGATGGATTGATTCATTCTTCTAGCATTTAAGTTTGAAAAGGGTGCTAGTTACTAAGTTGGCACTTAAATTCTTGTTTTATGAGTAACAATCATTACACTTCTCCTTGCATCTTGGTAAGTATGTATTCTTGTTGCCCTAAGAACTTGCGATGGAGTTGTGAAGGAGTTACTTGCTCGATCTCAATTGCCCTGCTGATTGGCTTATTGCTAGTAATGAAACATCAAGTGATTGTCAATCCCTTGATTTGAAATCAAGTTACTTTACGGAATTACGCATATTGAGCTTGTCAAGTGCCTCAAGCCCGTAAAATGATCCGTAGGGAATCTCAAGTCATTGGCCTATCGATCCAATCAAGTGGTATTAAGGTTATTTTAGCTCTACTTTAATTGTCTCCATGCTATTATTGACTAGCTTTGAGAAGTTTTCTTTTAGCCAAAAGTCTTAATGAGGGTTGATAAAGTGAAGATAAGAACGTCAAGGTCACCTCCATAGTAGGAACGGGTAAACCTGTTATTGAACTATTTTCTGTGATTCTTTATTGTATGGAACAACCTGTGCTGAATACTGGTGGATGAAGCCCAAGTGCCCGATTCTTTGCTCCAGACGTTGGTATGCTCCTCCCTCCCCACCTAGTAGCAACAAGCAATTACCCTCAGAGAGTGGAAGATATATCCTGAACAATCTATCGAGCCCTGTGCTTGACATTTCTAATGAAAAAAGGCAGACGAGGTCCTTTGAGAAGATTTTTACTGTTCTGGTAATCATGCATGTATGTTGTCCCTTGCCTGTTGATGCATAAGTTTGTAATCTCCTTCTTGGCAGTGTTTATGAAAAAGCTTGTCACCTGTTTTGTGGTTGCATGAACTTCTCTCTATATGTTTTTCAGAAAAAGAGAGCCAGGGAAAAAAATTCATCAAGATAGGAAACCCGTGTTCTTGTTCTTTGATATATGTATTATTTGGTAATTGTCAATTCTTGTTCATATTTTAAAGCTCAAGTGCAGTGTTAATTGCATGTTTTTTTTTTGGGTTCATTTTCTCCTTCCTGTTTGTTTCAGGTTGAAGTTGGATTCCTGTTTCTCCTTGCCCCTTGTACATAACAAAGTAGCAATTGTGCTGCTGGTATGGAGTTAGTGAATCTTATCTGAACGGCTGAACCAGTCTTCTTAATTTTATCTCGGTGGTATTAAGAGTCATTTATGCTCTTTCCATTGCTTACGAGATGTTGGGAACATGTGTGAAAGATTGAGTCCCACATCGGATAAATAGAAAAAGAGTTGGATCTTGATATACAATTGGATGGCTCACCACTTATAAGGCTTAGCCTTTTAAGTGGATATGGGTCATTCAATGTATATTGGGTTCAGGCGATGTTGTGTGGACTTTGTAGATACTCCCCAACGGATTGGACTTGCGCGCACATGGAAGACCTCAGGCGGATCAAGACTCCTAACAAGTGGTATTAAAGCCGATGGCTGAAGATCTTTGGGCGGACTCAAATCGATTTGGTGGACTTGCACGGAGATTCTCGGTGGAGCGAGAAAAATCCAAGGTGGCTCTTGATGGAGCAAGGATGCAGGCGGAGCGCTGCATGGAGGCTCTCGATGGAGTTAAGGGGTTGACTCTCGATCGATGGAGTAGGTGCGGTGAAGTCCAGGTTAAATCGGTGTTGGAGAATAAAGATCATGGATCAAGGGGGAGTCAAGAGGATCAAATCGAGGGGGAGCTAGGCCCAATGGATGGTTCACACATGAGGGGGAGATTGTTGGGAACATGTGTGAAAGATTGAGTCCCACGTCAGATAAATAGAAAAAGAGTTGGACCTTAATATACAATTAGATGGCTCACCACTTATAAGGCTTAGCATTTTAAGTGGACATGGGTCATTCAATGTATATTGGGTTCAGGCGATGTTGTGTGGACTTTGTGGATACTCCCCAACGGATTGGGCCTGCGCGCACAAGGAAGACCTCAGGCGGATCAAGACTCCTAACACGAGACTCCTTTTAGCTTGAATTCAAGTGTCCGAGTCCTGTTTATTTCTCTATTTAAAATTTGAATGGCACCGTTCCATGACTACCTTTTGCAGTACTTCTCTCAAATGTCTGTGTTGCTTGACGCCTGACGGTTTTAATCAAAATCTTGGGGCCTTAGAAAAGTTGGTGTGTCCCTATGCAGATCTCTCTTTTTGTGCATCTTTAGTTAGTCCTTTTCATGGTCTGCATGAAATTTATTATTTTTTGTGCCATTTTGCAGATGATTCTGTAGTGCTCATCAGCCCTTTGCCCTTTCTGCAGTGCTCAGTGTTTGCAGTTTCTGGAAGCAATATAAGTTTGCAATGTTCGTCGGTTTGTGTTTTCTCATCAGATCTTGACCTTTCCACATTGTGTAGAAGATGCAGTTATTCTGTTAGATTCGTGCCTGGATTTTAAGGCACCAACAGTCTTGCGAACCATAGTAGGTTATTAAATAAGGCTGCTTGCAGTTCAAAACGAATAAATTAAGATATATGGCGCTCTCTGGAATAATGCGAGGTCAGCTGTAAGTTGATGGTTCAATTTTCTAAAATTAACTGCCCTTTGTACATGAGAGGATAAATGTTGCATGTGGATCTCCTTGTACTTTTGTTGGTGGTCACCGTAGGGAACATTGGGGGTAATCCTGATTAGTTGTTCAACTATTGCTCATTGTATTATCGTTATTCCTTTATTCATTCATCTGTTAGTCAAATCTGTGGTAAATAATCAGGGTTAAATTCTCATGATTCTATGGCAACGCTATTTGCTTAAGTTCAAGCCATTTGTGTGCTATCCTTGCATATATTTGACAGGCCAAACCTTTTGACATCTTGTACATGAAATGTAATTGATTGTTATTTGAATGGAAGTGTTCCTGTGTTGTTTCTATTGTCATCCTTGTTTTTGATTAATTTTTTTAATCTGCCAAGAAAATCTGGGTTCTCTTTCTGTACTCTTTTTTTGGTTTATTTTGCAGGTTCATGATTTATACTACTATTAGGAATATCGATATTCTTTCATCAGCTCGACGTAAGATCTCAAATCACAAAGTGGTGTTGCACAATGCGTGCTAAACCAACTGCCACGATCTTAAAGAGTTATTTTGGTAATTTAGTTATTTTCAGTCCTTCCGTACCAAAAGTGTATTTGTGACTTGATAATACAGTATCTTGCATCGATGGTGAATTGTTTACATCACTTTCACATGTCTGAATTGCTTCGTAATTTTGTATCAGTGCCTACTTTTTCTGAGTTGGGACTCAGGAGATGGGGAAATTGACCCACGGTTTACATGATTGTCTTATTAGTACAGTACACCAAAATTGGCCAAGACTTGGGACAGGGTATAAGTGGTGATTTTAGCTACAAAAAGTCAGGTTTTACAGGCTTGACATTAATTGCTTCACCTACACCCCATTGGGAAATGGATAATGACTAAATTCTCCATTATTTCTGTATATTGTTTGCCGGAAAGAGTCGTCATTATGCTGTTTGGGTACCACGCGGTGGTGCTAAAAGCGTTTAATATCATTGTGGTATAGTATTTTGATCAACAAGAACAGTGACGTCCGAAGAAAAAATCACGTTTGTAAGATGGTAGTAGTAGGTATTTTCTTCATATTATACAGGATTTTCCCTCAGGAATTTGCGCGTGTGAAATCTTTATTTATCTGCCCTCATTTTTGAATTGTATTTTAGGTAAGATCCCGCGTCTTTCCAGGCTTGGAAAGGGCATTATTATGACCTTGAAATTGATAAAATTTCAAAGTAGGATTTCTGTTATTATTAGCGGGTCCAAGTCCAGAATTGCATAGCTGGAATATTTGATGTGACACGTGGAAGTAAAAAAAGAATTCCAGCTTTTTTCTGGAAGAAAATGTAATAAATCTCTTCTTGCACCCCTGACACACGCACCCCCTGACCCCACCTCCCCTCTTCCGAATATACCCCCACACATCCCAGAAATATCGAACCCATTTTCTCCTCTCTTTTTTTATTTACATAATAATGTTTATACTCTGTATCTTTTTTCTCTTTTATTTATTAAAAATTATTTTAGTGTTCCAATTTTTAATCCGGTTGGATCAGTGGAATTTTTTTATCATTTTATCCTCGATTGTCATAATGAATTTGACACTAAAAAAGTTGTAGAATCAAATATCTCTTAGGGCTAATTAATGAGAGCCTTAGAATTAAAATTTAATTATGATCATTTAGGATAAAATGATCAGAAAACTAAAATCTTTCCACTGGTTCAAACGGATTGAAATTTAGAACGCTTAATTTTTTTAACCATATTTTTTAATATATAAACCGTCTAAAGAGATTAAAAAATTAAGTGTTTCAAATTTCAATCCGTTTGAACCGGTGGAAAGATTTTAGTTTTTTAATCATTTTATCTTAAATGGTCATAATTAAATTTTGACTCTAAGGCTCTCGTTGATTAGCCCTAAAAGATATTTGATTATACAACTTTCTTAGGACTAATCAACGAAAGTCCTAGAGTCAAAATTTAATTATGACCATTTAGGATAAAATGATCAGAAAACTAAAATCTTTCCACTGGTTCAAAGGAATTGAAATTTGGAACACTTAATTTTTAACCATATTTTTTTAATATATAAACTGTATAAAAAGGTTAAAAAATCAAGTGTTCCAAATTTCAATCCGTTTGAATTGGTAGAAAGATTTTAGTTTTCTGATCATTTTATTCTAAATGGTCATAATTAAATTTTGACTCTATGGCTCTAGTTGATTAGCCCTAAAAGATATTTGATTATATAACTTTCTTAGGGTTAATCAACGAGAGTCCTAAAGTCAAAATTTAATTATGACCATTTAGGATAAAATAATCAGAAAACTAAAATCTTTCCATCGGTTCAAACGGGTTGAAATTTGGAACAATAATTAAAGTAAAAAAACTAAAACAGTAATTAAAGTCTCAAAAATAGTGAAAGTAAAAAAAAAGAAGTAATTAAAGTCGTAAAACTAAACAGAAACTAAAAAAAAAACCTAAAACAGGGAGGGGGGAGGGGCAAGGCGGGAAAAGTGGGGGAAAAGGTGGGTGGCCCGGAGGTGGGGGTTGTCAGGGGGTGCGAAAAAAGACTCTCGAAAATGTAGGCCGTGTCCAAATTTTGACATTCTTTTTATTTTCAAAGAAATACTAAAAGTATGGGCTTCTCTCACGCCAAATGTTGAACTTCAAGAAGCCAAAAGTCCCGTTTTAGCATTTTGCACGCACCGTGTGCTTGACCAGAAATTTCTCATCAATACTAAATAAAAGCTACTATTTAAATTGACACCATATTACATTGACTTTTTACAGAAATGATTCTCACACATAGCATTTTGCACATATCTTGCACATACATTTTTTTGGAGACCATATCAGGGTCTCACAAAATGATCCGAACCACTCATCTTTTTTAAAATATTTTTCGGAGGATTCTTGTAAAAAATCAGCTCTAACGAATATCGGTAATGACTTTCTCAAAAATCGTAGGGCGAATCATTCCGTTTTGTTCGGTAATGGCTTTCTCAGAAATTGTAGGGCAAATCATTCTGTTTTGCCCTACGAATTCTAAGAAAGCCCTTACTCATATCTGTTGAAGCTGATTTTTTACAGGAACCCTCCAAAAAATATTTTTAAAAATATATTGAGCGGTTCGAATCATTTTGTAGGACCCCGATATGAGCCCCGCAAAAATGTATGTGCATGATATGTGTAAAATTATCTGTGCAAGTAGCACAGTTGGACTTTTAAAGCAATTGAAAAATAGTTACAAAGGTAGATAGATAATCAGACATTTAAAGTTGTCTAGTCATTTTGAAGCAATTCAAGATTCATGAACGTTAAATGTACTCGTCAGATGGTTAAATTCGTTCGTCCACATCTACACAAAACTCCTGTAAACAAATGAGCCGTTAAAGCTTATTCTAATTAAATTCTTTCGTAAACAAATGAGCCATGAGCAAGTTAAATTGATTTGACATTGGCTTTTAAAACAATTCTAACAAGTTGGTGAAGATAGGCCAATCGAACAGTTAAAAGTTGTCTACTCTTTTTGAAGCAATTCAAGATTCATTCATTGAATTTCAAAGTGGCCATGTTTGGAGGGTTCCTTGTCACATAAAAAAGGGCACTTAAAAAAGGACTATTCAGTTTAATGTATTGGTGGTGTTTTTAACGTGGGGGGTCCCCAATTGGACAGGACATGATTGTGTTAAGTACTTCTAGAAGATGGGTACATTTGCATATGATATAGCTTCAGACTTGAGAATCGGTCAGGTCCCGATACCTTAATTCAAAGGACAGAAAAGCCCACCACATCAATAAAAATAGAAGTGTAAAACAAGTCAGGCACATACGAGTTATTATTCAGTAGTCTGAGAGTACCGTTTGTGTTGTGCTTTATACCATTTTAGAACCATATCTTTTGATATTTATGTGGGGTCCACAAACTGATTGTAGACCCACGAGCACGTATGGTTGTGGAGTGATTCGAAGCATCACTGGTGGCGATCCTGGACTACAGAATAATTTCGCCGCATGTACATAGTTACGTACTGTATGATGTATGTACGAACGTGGAAAACTATATAAGAAAAGGAAGGGTCCACATTAATTACTGGCCTTCTCCAGTACTGAATGAAGATGGAGGGCAAGAAAGGTGCTGATGTGTTCTCCTGGTTGCCCTTCGAATGCACCGGTGATTCGGAGGACATCTTTGAGCTCAATGTGGCTTCCGAGGATGCGAAAACGGATGTAGAAGAAGATGACGATGCACACTCCTGTTGCTGCGACTTCATGGTGTTCGATAATCTAGGAGATGCCCATGGTGAATTTTATCATGTTGATGATGATGCCGATGATGATGATGACGATTACTACTATGACGACGACGATGAGGAGGAGGAGGAGGAGGTGAGCAGCAGGGGAAAAGGGAGGCAACACAAGAAACCAAGGCTCAGTGTTGATTCCATTTCAACAACAATGGTGTTGATGAATGATGAGATGGAAAAGAGCAGGCTTTTCTGGGAGGCTTGCTTGGCATCTTGAGTCGTGTCTTCTCGTTTCGTTCCTGTGTTTTTTTTCGCTTTTTTTCTGTTTTTCGAAGTGCTTTTGAGATCAAGAAGTGTGAATAAATTCCACTTTTTGGTCAATCCATTCCAGCTTCTTTATCGCGAGTTTCATCGATTTAAATCAGCTACGAGTCGAATGGAAAAAGCAAAGTTTGCAGTTCTGTTCTCTCTCAGCATTTTATCCCTTAGTTTGATTTCCCCCCCTGAAGATGTACATATGCACCTCGTTGTAATACAGATTTAGAGCTTTTGGCGACGTTTATGTTAACTGATTTTCGTTTCTGCTTTCAAAAAACACTGCCTGTTGTAAATACAATTGTATCCAACGCCTGTTTTCCGTTCAAAGAAAAGGTAGAGAGTTCTGGTAGTTATACAAGTTCTGCATAACGTCAAGAAATGATGTTTTTTTGTAGTTTTAATATTCATTCTTCCCTCCTCCCTCCTTTAGTACCTGTCGCCGCCCCCTCCATGGGCCACCCCACCTCCGACCACCTCCTTGCTGTTTTTTTTTTTACAGATTCCTATTTTCCATTTTTGAAGAATTGACTTTGCAGTTTTCTTGTGGAGATATTCCCGGTCGATTTTGATCTGGCTAATAGATTAACATTTGGAAATATCGTTGTAAATTTGACAGGAAAACATATTTTGAGAGCAGCCGAGTTCAAGTTTAAAATTCCTAAAATCCTTTTCGATTAACTTGCCATGAGAGAGAGAGAGAGAGAGAGAGAGAGAGAGAGAGAGAGAGCACATGCTAATGGAGAGAGAGAGCGAACACATGCTTAATTCCACCACAGAACTGTGACAAAGTTAGAGATATCATTGGTACCGAATCACAGACAACAAGCATGTAGTCAGCCTGAAGCTGAGCAAATGACAAATTCGCCACACCAGAAAACACTACCAATTTACAGAACCGAGTAAAGCTATTGAAGAAAACCGAAAATCTGAAGACAAGGTGCTTAACCACAAAAAAACGGAGATAAGCATATGACCAATTCCATTTAATGGATACCAAACCAAGGCATTGGAGTAGCTGACTCCAATTTGCTAACCATCTCAAGATCATCATCCATGTTTTCATGTAGTTTTTCTCGGATCTCGAAATCATCCTTTACTCCAACAGCAATCGAACATGCCCCCGAGTATTCCCCATCACTTGTGCTCAAACAAGAACTTTCAAATTTGCTATCAGATAAGGAAACCCCAGATTGCATGTAAGATGTACAGCCACTTCTGGCACTGACATGATGTCTTCGCAATCGATCACTGATTGACTCCTCTGGGATTTTGGCATTTTCTTTCTCATTGAATTGACCCAATATGCATTCTTCCATGTCACTCAAAGACTCAATTTCATCCCCATCTCGGAAGCCATTGCTGTAAGGGGAATTGACATCACATTGTGACAGTGGCCCTCTTAATTCACAGCTGGTATCCATCTCTCGCTGGCTTTCAATTTCCCCATCAGAAGAATGAGACGACATTGGTGAATACGCTGCTGTTGCAGCCTCTTCTCGCTCTCTTAGTGTTTTCATGATCAAAGTCTTGAGCAAGTTCATTATTTGAACAGCATGCATCAGAGCCGTCAACGGATCAGACATCTAATCAACAACAACAAAAAAATGGCCATGTGAAAAAACGCGATACTCAAGATTTA
This sequence comes from Rhododendron kiyosumense, assembly GCA_019656275.1. Taxonomy (NCBI): domain Eukaryota; kingdom Viridiplantae; phylum Streptophyta; class Magnoliopsida; order Ericales; family Ericaceae; genus Rhododendron; species Rhododendron kiyosumense. Next base: position 202,680 of record BPLS01000279.1, on the reverse strand, counting down.
GCTGAACTAGCCGAATTCTGATTGAGTTATATGAGTTTATTTTCGTTTTCTACTTTTTTCATTTGTTCGTGGCACATCCATTTACACCAAGGAAGAACTTTATCATGTTTTCTTTTTTGAAGTAGTGTGTACACATCCACGTAATACATAAGAAAGGGTTCTGTAAAGAGGACTTTATCTACTTTCACGGTTTCACCCAAGAGCTAATGGTAATCTGGGAAAAAAATTTGTTCGTATTTGTGCAAAAATATACTCCACATTCAGAGAGTAAATCAGTCTAGGTTTCAATCTAACTCAACGATCTACGTTTAGCCGAGATAGCTTTCAGGCAAGTTAAACTGGAGAAGGGAAATCTATGCAAGCAACCCAAACGCTGAGTCATGGGTTAATCTAACAAGGGGTATAAACTTGCATATACCCAAATGATCGGAATATTTCTTGCATTGTCCCAAAGTATACTGGGTTAATCTAACAAGGGGTATATACTTCTTGTGAGGACTTCTTTTGAGGTTTATTCACTTACCTGAGTCATGTTCGGAGCAAAAACCACCGCAATATTTCTTGCATTCATTTTGTTGGATTCCTCTAACTCAACAACATCAGCCATAAGATCAATCACCCAATGAAGCAATGCTGATTCAGTTGGCTGTAGCTCCTTCACTAGTTCAACGAACTCCTCCTCTGTGCTGCATTGCAAAACTTGTTCAGGGGAAAGCCCATCTAATACACCCGAAGGAAGTTCTCTGAACCATGCTTTGATCAATGCTGCTAAACAATGGACGTCAATATCATCTGGCACAATCCCTCTGTTCAATTGGCTCCTCACGTCCTCCTCATGACTGTTTTCTGGGTTTATGCGAAAAATCCCTTCTGCCTGCCAAATAAACGTACCATTCAGATAAACAAAAAGAAAGCTTCCAATGTCCATTTCAAACATGTCGACATTAGAAAGTATTGTTATACCTTTAGACCTCCTTGTGAGTATAGCCTATCTTGCATAAGCAAGAGAATTATAGGTACACTGTTGCCTCTTGAATCATAAGAGCACTGCATTGATTCTGCCGAGACTCCAAAAACGCTAGCACTGAAGCAGTTGGATACTAGAAGTTAGTATTTGTACACAGTAATGGGCATACAATACTATATCTTTTTCTCTATTAAATAAGTGTATCTGCTTGTACTAACATACACATTTTCCTTTTCCTATTGTTAAGATTTTACAAAAGAAAACTATGGGTACAAATGCTTAGTTGATGTTTTATGCAGTAAGCATCCAAAGAGTGAAGTTTTGTTCACTTTAGCAAATGCTGCTTGTGGTTTCCCATAAATCCCCTGAATCCTAATAAACCCATTTGTCTTCAGTATTTACAACAGGCAGTCCACACTATCTCCAAAGCAATCACCTCCTATTCCTAAGATATTTCAGAGGCTTTCAAATCTCCTCTTATCAGTGGCGTAAAGAAACCCCGTTCAATTCAGTGGATTTTACCTTGTGCAGGTGAAGTTAAACTTCATACCGACGGTTGCTGGTACTCTTTCAATTGCAAATCTGGCTTTGGAGGGATATTTTGGGACCGCGCTGGCAATTGGGTGGTAGGCTATTAAGCTTTTTTGTGGTTCTAGCCTGGAGGTGGAAATCTGGGCCATGTACAGAGGTCGGACCATAATTTTGGGGAAAGGCATGCAGAATGTTACAGTTGAACTTATGAACTACGGCCCTCCAGAGGGACACCCTCACCGAGCACTAGTTGAAGACTCAAGAAGTCTTTCGAAGCACACTGGAGCAACTCTCTCCCACATCTATCGTCTAGCCTAAGCCAACCAAAGCGCTGATAATTTGGCTAGACTTGGTGCTGAACAAGCAAAGGACCTGGTGGTGACACCTGAAATCCTGCCTGCGACACGGCCCTTTATTATCGCTGACTGCCTAGGTGTCGAACACCTCCAAGACTGACGTGTTTAAGACTTTGTCTTAGACTACAGTGTATTAGTCTCTTTCCACTTGCTTTTGGTTCTAGCTATTATGCTATCGATGCCCCAGACTATGGACATGTTCTTGATGACTTTGTTTGAGGTTTGATCTATGAATTTCCGACGTACGAAAAAGAAAAATTTGTCTTCAGTAACAGCAATTCCACTACACTGTACATTTATGGTAGAAACCCTGAATTGGCAAGATTTCAGATAACACTGAAAAAGTCCCTTAAACCAAAAGGGGGACTAAAAGACAAAGAAAAAGAAAAAATTGTCTTCAGTAACAGCAATTCCACTACACTGTACATTTATGGTAGAAACCCAGAATTGGCAAGATTTCAGGTAACACTGAAAAAGTCCCTTAAAACCAAAAGGGGGACTAAAAGACATGTACTATAAGAGAGTGGCTTTGAACAAATTTGATATTCTAAAACTTTCAGACGAAATTTAGAACTTGGCTGTTTCGACCATAGTAAGGGAATACCCAAATCAACATCGTTCTAAATTTGATAAACCCAAGAAGCAAATGTTTCCCCTCTTTCGAAATCTTAGTCGCAAGCTTGACTTATACGATGGTTTGAAAATCACTAGGCGCTACCGCCTATTGCCTTGGAGGAGACTGCCTATATCCAAGTGTTGGATCACCACCTAGCACCTAGGTGTGAACTAGGTGGCCTAGGCGGCCGAATTTTAGAACACTGGACTTATCCCCCTCTTTCGAAATCTTATTGGAAAACTAACACAACAGTAAAGTCAACAAGCAGCAAAAACAAAAGGGGACCAGATTTAGAAACACAGCCGGCCCTGATATTTTGGGGCTCTAGGCGAATTTAAAAAATTGCGGCCGTTAAGTCAACTTCAAAACAAAACTAATACTCCTATTCTCAATAAGATAAAAACCAAACTAACGCATCATTAAGAAATATTTGAAGCAATCACCTAAAATTTACTCTTTCCTTATTTTAAACCGTAGAAGTACTGATTATGCACTTATGAACTTAATCTCATAGACTCATTTTTATGGAACAGTAATACTATGTACTTTTTTTAGGCTCTCTTTTCTATCAAATTTTGGCGACGCAAGACGAAGACTTTGTTCAGGACCGGTACTATTTAGAAAGTACTACTAGCTTGGAACACCTTTTTTTTTGGTTATCAGACGAAAATGAGCTTTGAACAAGTTGATAAGCTAAAATTGCAACGAAAAACCAGATCAATAAAATATTGAAATTATGGAGAGGAACCTGGCACTAGGAACTTTGGAGGGTATCTCGACTTCGAACTCGACAGGGAGGCCCTGAAACCCTTCGAAGCGGTCGAAGGTGACGTGGGCCACGTGCTGGACGTCGGTCGGCCAGCCGATCTCCATGTGGTGGAGGGCCGCGATGGGCTCCTCGCCTCGACGATCCACTCGGCAAGACACCATTGACTTCCTCAGAGCGGCCAGCAGTATCTCGATTATCGACAAATTGCTGTTTGTTTCTTCTTCTTCTTCACCTGCTTTTGTTCCCTTCCCACAGCCACCGCGGCACCCGGTACCTTCCTTTGTCACCATTACCATTCCTATCGCCATCTCTCTCTCTCTCTCTCTCTCTAGATGGAGCAGGAGCAGGGTGGGAGTGAGTGAGAGGGGAATAGAGTGGTTTGAATCTGTGTGTGGTGGAGTCAGTCGACGTGTTTGTTTGTATTTGAGGGTTTGTTTTTGTTTTTGTTTTTGTTTTTTTTGATGAAAGTGGTTTAGACTTCGATGTCGTCCAGGACTCTGACGTTCAAACGGCCACCCGTTTTTTAAAATTTACAGTACCTTTTTTACTCTATCCTGACTGATAAATATTAAGCCTTGCCTTTTTGAAGTAACTACCAATATGCCACGGATCCGGATTCCTCAACAAGGATCTATGGTTCCGTTTGATAAACTTGTTACCAATTCTTTGTTTGGTAACGCAAAATGGGTTAGGACTAATAAGATGGGCTTTAGGGGGTATTATGAATACCTCGGGAGAGATGGTATTACCAATCCCAATGCAACCCCCAACATATTTTTATTACCAATTTATTCTATTAATCAAATCCTATCATCTAATCTCATCACAAATAAATATGATATTACGAATCTCATCCATCTATCACTATTATCAAACGGGGCCTATGAGAGAATTCTTTGAGGGTTTTCATTCATATCGTTTATCTCAGCAATGGATGATTTGGATGAAACCCCTCACACGACTCTCACTTAGTTAACTATTACCGGTTAAACATAATAATAAACATATTTGAACAATTGATTGTCGAGATTGATAGTTCTGAATCACATGAAAATTCTCACATTATCCGAAACGAATTTTATAGAAAATCCGGATTCCATAAGCCACTAACTAATTAACCTCGTTAGAAACGGTACCTAGTCCCTAGCCTACTACAGGTTTCTTCGGGCCATCCCGATAGGTGCTCGAGCTATATATGGATTGTTTGAAATTTAAATAGTTGACCTCCATTTCTTTTGTGCTTATGAAACTCAAAGCTCGATCTGAGCAAATACTTGGTAAATTGAAATATTATTAATATCTGGAATATTATTAACAAGCCAATCGAGTTTGAGTTGGCATAGCATAAAGTACTGCTCCTGTATAATCTTGGTAAACTGAAATATTATTAACATCTGGAATATCATTAACAAGCCAATCGAGTTCGAGTTGGCATAGCATAAAGTATTGCTCCTATATAGTATCTTGGTAAACTGAAATATTAATAACATCTTTCGTGGTCTCAAGTTAACCCGAGCTGAATTTTGACTAACTTAAGACATACTCTTTTGTGAAATAAGATATTGGGTGTTAGATCTACAAATATTTTGTAGCCTATCGGTGGACATCTTGTACATTTATCAACAAAAACCCTTTGCAGAAGATTGTTACTCTGGTTCTACTACTTGAAACTATTATTGGGTTCAAAATTAAGTGTGCAATTACAGTGGCATGCATGAAAAATAAAGATACATCTGAGTCGCACGCACTTTTTTTTTATAACTCATTCAACGATTACCATACTATGTTTTTTACGCACTCTTTCATGAAATAATTCAATGCCCATGATAAAAAAAAAAAAAAAAAAAAACACAATGTTGTCAACAAAATTCATTTTTTTTGGGAAAAAAGTTCCATATACTCTAACCACAACTGATGGAGACTCAATTTTTAGTTTAATCAGGTTTGGTTTGTTTTTACAGATAATATATATCTGGCAAAGAGTTGATGAGAATAGCAGGTGAATTATAACAAATTAAATTTGATCATCATTCAAGAGGAATTATTGGAGGGTTGATCATCAATAATAGGTCAACTCCGTCAATTAGGCAGATGGTCAAGCCTATGATTAGTTTCTTCCTTTTTTCCTTTTCCCGTTAAAGCGCTGGTTTGGATGCTAAAATTATGAAGTTGAAGGGCATACTAAGCACTTAAGCAACGTTTAAAATGCGAACACCAGGAGTTGGTTTGGTGGTCAAGACTTGAAACTTAAAATTTTACTTTCTCTTCAGGTCTCGGGTTCTAAACCTCTCCGAGTTGCTCCGAATTTAATTGGACTCTCCGTAAATGAATGCTGAGATTGGCTCTTAAAATTAATCGAATTACGTGGCCAGCTACCTGAGTTATTTGCAAACCAACATTTAAAAGCTTTAAGAGCGTCTGTTGCCCGCAAGTTAGGACAAGGACCACAAGGTGAGCAAACTTTCCAAAACTTGTGGGTGCTTTTCACGTCAATGGCGTGTGCGAATGGAAAGATTTCCAAAGATCTGTTTCCTGCTTTATTTAGTTTCCCCAAACATTGTCATTTTTACCTTTGGAGCCCCCTCAGTCTCGGCACAAATCTACGACAGATGGACCTCGGGCTGGGGTCCTGTTGAACTATGTTACATTAAATTCTCGTGCAGGACCATTTATTCTCGTTTTCAATTCTTATTTTACGCTCTTGTATTGTAATTTGTACACTCGCAAATATTAAGAGTTTGAGATGCTTTAAATATGGAGTCACGCTAGCGTATGAGCTTCCGCTCAAGCACGTTTATTATGTAACTTAAGTCTACACACAATTGGGTTTCATTTTTTAAAACCAAAAAGTCAATTTCAATCTCTCTTTTTTTTTTTTAACGGCATCAATCTCAATCATTCATTTTGCTACCTTGTCGAATTTCTCGTCTCACCAAATCAAATTGATCATAGATTGTTGTCACTTTTATGAACTATCCGAATCTTACATTGGTATCATTTTGTTACAAGTAGAATAGGCTAATTTTTATGAAGGAAAATTCTAAAATCAGCTCAATGAGTTGACAATAGTGAGTGTGTGAATGTGTATTAGGGGTGTGCATGGGTCAGGCGGGTCAAGTAACAAATGTTTTAGACCCGCAAACCGAACCAAATAGAGGATAGGAACCGTTCGCAAACCTGATTTGTCGGGTCGAGTACGACCAAAAAAACAAATTAATCTATATGAATTGGTCGGGTCAGGTAAGAAACATAGCACCCCCGACTGAAATTTGATTTTTAACATAAATTGAACCCGTACCCGTCCGAACCACATGTTCGGCCCCGCCCGAAACCATTCGGGTCAGGTCAGGTTTGCGGGCGAGCGGTCTTTTTGCACAGGCCTAATGTGTATTAAAGGATATAAAAAGTATATAAAAATACGTGTTTTTCTTGTCTTCTAGTGTGTTTATCGTCAACCAAGTGAGCTGACAATAACAAGACTGTTTTATGAAATCCAAATGAAACCCATGTGATATGTAGAATATCTAGTGCTAACCCGTGCCTACGGCATTACGCATCTCTATTGGAAGGGGATGACAGTTGTGTGATTTAGGTGAAAATCATGGACGTTTAACCGGGAAGTGGGAGGATGCACTACAGCATCAAATGAATCTAAGCCATTCCAACAACTTATCCCCACATCCTTCTGTTTTATAATAGAGATAGGCTAAGGTCACGTCACCGACTCTCGTATTGAAGGTTGCCTTTTCCCTATTATATAATGTCTCCACTAAAGTTAATTAATGAAAGCTTTTAGGACATTTTAAGAGAGCTTTGAATCTGATTGATCTTGGTCAAAAGGAAAAAAGTGATTTGATGTGTATGTTTAACCATCGTATCAACTACCGATACCAAACGATAGGTCACATGAATCATAACGTAATGTAGAATAAAATATGTTAAACGCTAACACAACCACGTAATTGCTTTTCAATAAGATTCGGACCTGCGATTATTTTCTTTCATTAGTCTATGTCGTTTAGAGTTTAATTTAGACATGGACAACCAAAAGAAAAAAAGAGAATGCAACACGTATTTTATGCTAATATGGGTTGTGTGCTTTTATCATTATTTATTATATTGGTGTTAAAAATAGTGACTAGTTGGAGAATGGGAGGAGATGACAATAACTTAAATCTAATTTATGTCAATCAGACACTCGCACGCAATGTTATTGAAAAGCAATTACGTGGTTGTGTTAGCGTTAAACAAATTTTAGATTCAATTTAGGTTCAACGCCCATGCGGACTCCTTCCGAAAGCTACTAGTATTCTATTTTTTGGTAAAGGAATAATGGTATTTGTTTAATTTTAATTTGTGGAAAACCACTACGAGTTCTACAATCCTTCCTCTTTGTTCTATTTGTTAGTCAATTTCTTTTTGTCATTTTCTGATTTCCTCTTCTTGTCTTTCTTCAATGAGTATTACTCCATCTTGTTCTTCAATTCTTACTAAAATAAGTCAAAAAATTGACCCACGGACGGCCTGTACATTTTTACCTTTTTGTTTTTATATCTTCAACAGCACATTTCAACTCCATTTTAAAGCTTCTGGTTTGGGTTAAGAGATATGCTACATACGTTATCATCCATCCACTATATTATTTATTATATTTTTTTATGGGGCTCATCTCGGGTCCTAAAAAATACAAAAAAAAAATCATAAATTTTAGAATAATATTTTTATGGGGCCCTGTAATAACATTACAGAATTGTACAGTCCTTCCCGGCCTCTTCTTGTCTTTCTTCTATGTTACTGTATTATCTGGTTCTTCAAATTTTACGAGGGAGCGGATTGCAGACAGACACAATGCGAAAATAAACCAACACACTAATTTGTTGAGCAATTAATGACGCAACGCAACAATTTTGTTCTGTGAAACATGCAATTTTCGAGAAATGAGAGATATTCTCGATGCTCTACCATTATATTCCCACCCGGAATAAAAACAAAGAAAGAAAAGTACAGCATAAACAGGGAAAAAATAAAAAAAGGAGAGACGAGGATTGAAGAAATTAAAAAGTCCATAAAAGCCTATCAACTTTGCTTAACCAAAGAATTAATGCTTGCTTTCTTGTTGCGTAGATGAATTTATATAAGCTACCAGATAGATCATTTGTCATACAATACACTAAAAGAAAGCAGTAAAGATATAGGTACCGACCAGCCGCGTCAGGCCATCTCTGGCCACTGGACGACCGATTCGAGCAGTCCAAAAAAATTTTTAAAAAAAAAACCAAGGGGCCTAGCATGGGAATCAATAGCATCTGAAGTGTGTAGGATGCTTGATCCAAGCACCCTTTTTCGTGCTCGAATCGGCCGGTCGGTACTCATAGCAGTACTCAAAAGGAAGTATGGAATAACAACTCAGTTACGACAATAACCAATTGAACCAAGGACAAAATAGGCAAAGGCAAAAAGTTGGTCCTTTTGATGAAAAGTAAATCCCAATTGATCGTGCTTACTTACAATTTAGTACAATAATATAGGTGGATTAAGGTAAGACTAAAGGTTGATCCCCATAGGCATGTTTGTTCTAACTTTCTTTTTAGTTTTTCAAACACTGTTTCAACTCCATTTCAAACTTGTAGTTTTGGGCTAAGGGCATGCAGTTTTAAAAAAAAAGGAAAAAGGACAAAGGAAAAAAAGGCCAACGGCATGCTAAAGTCCCAGATTTTCTACCATTTTTTAATTTTGTAGTTTCAAGTGTCAAAAATATGAGATTCAAGCCCTGCGTTTAGAAGTGTCAAACAGCCCGTTTACTTTATCGTGTTGTGCCATGTTGGTCCGTTTATTTAATCGGGTCGTGCTTTGCTGTTTTTTGATCGCGTTGTGTCGTGCTTATGTTAGCACATCTCCAATCGAGTTTCGTCCGAATGGAAAAAAAAAAACTTTTAAAAGTGTAAAATATTTATTAACACAAAAGTGTAAAGTTTTGTGTTAAAATATAGTATAAGAAATTAATATTTTTGTTTGGTATTAAAATTAGTAGTTGGTGTGCCATGCCCTTTCTTGTCCGTCTAGAACCATGCCGTGCCGTGTCCGTCTAGAACCATGCCGTGCTATATTTAAACGTGTCATGCCCATCTAAAACCGCGCCCGTGCCATGCCATGCCACATTTAAATGAGTCATGCCTATGCCGTGCTGTGTCATCTCGGCTTATTTGACACCTCAACCTGCGTCGCTCCGATTTGTTTAAAAAAAGTTCCAAAAATATATCTAACTCCATTTAAAACTTATTGTTTTGGGCTAAGGTCATGGACCATGCTAAAACCCCATCTTTAATTTGTCCCAATCAACGTGGGCGGCCCAATGATCTGAGCCCAAAATCCTCTTTGTAGTCTAGTCCAGTTCCAGTCCCATCCACGCAGCTTCTCGACTTCTTTTCTTCTTCTTGCTTCCCAAGAGAAGAGAGATTCCCTCTGCTCCAACCTCTACTCCATCTTCCATATACCATATTCCATCTCTCTCTCTCTCTCTCTCTCTCTCTCAGCCTGCGGATTGCTCTCTTATCCTTCTCTCTCTCTCTCTCCTCTCCCCGATTGTGTATATATTCAGAGACGCATACCTTCTGCTATCGCACTTAGGTTATCACCAACATGATGATCAGAGTCCGAAGCAGAGACGGGTTAGAGCGAGTCACGCTCGACAACTCAACCCGCCCGCTCACAATCGTCCAACTCAAATCCACAATCGAGTCCCAACTCAGAGTCCCCGTCCCCAACCAAACCCTATCCACCAACCAAAACCTCCTCCTCGCCAAAACCCCACACGACGCCGCCGGCTTCACCGACATGTCCAACCCCCAAACCCTAATATCCGCCCTCGGCATCGCGCACGGCTCGATTGTCTACCTGTCCTACGAGGGCGAGCGGACCGTGGCGGGCCCGAAACAGTTCAACCCGGCCGGGTCGTTCGGCCGCAAGATGACCATGGACGACTTGATCGCCAAGCAAATGCGGGTCACCCGGCAAGAGAACCCGCACTGCGAGCTGGTCTCGTTCGATCGTGACGCGGCCAATGCGTTCCAGAACTATGTTAATGAGTCGCTCGTGTTTGCGGTGAAGCGGGGTGGGATTATGTACGGCACAGTGTCGCCAGAGGGGAAGGTTGAAGTGGATTTCATTTACGAGCCGCCACAACAGGTTAAATCTTTAATTTTGTAGATTAGATGTAAAATAAAATTCTCAATAAAGCTAATGGATAGTAAATAGTATCTGCTCTAGTGTAGAAAGGGAGAGCACCAATTGTTGTGAACTAAATTTTGAAGCTGTTGCACAAAAGTAGTTTTCAACATTACCCTTAAAAGATAAAATTTTGTAACTTCTTTGTTACTATGATGCAATAGCTTAATTGTTAGGACAAAGTAAATAACTCGAACTCAACTATTCCACTACCCCATGTGCCCAACTTGTAGTACTAACTAAAGATACAAAGTAGAATGTGGGACTTCTATTAAGGAGGTGTTAGAATTGAATGGGAACCAATTGTTAATTTTCACTCATTCCCCTTGTCAAGGTTGCTACCCAGGGTTTAGGTGCTAATTATTACATGTCTGTCTACCAGCGTGACGGGACTACATTTATCTAATTGAGGCAAAGCCATGGACAATGTAGTCAGAAACAAGTATTATACGAAAAGTTTTGACGCAGCATTGCAACAATAATGAGTAGTAAGCAGTAACTATGCAAAACAAGTGGGCGGGGCATGTATTAATTGGATAGTTAAATAGTTACTAGACCCTTAAGTGTTCCTTTCATTCTAACTGATGTGTGAGGGTGGAATTGCTAACAAATTCGGAGAGTGAATTTTTTTGGTTGTAGATTACTTTAACGTTTCAAGATAGATCTGTGTACTGAATAGAGCGGGCCAACTGCAACAGGGCACTGAGGAGAATTTGATACTTTTTCGAGACCCTGATGAGGAGAAGCTGGTTGATGCAATTGCAGTGGGGTTGGGAATGAGGAAAGTAGGGTTTATATTTACTCAAACGATCGGTCAGAACAAGAAAGATTACACTATGTCGAATGTGGAGGTTTTGCAGGCAGCAGAGCTTCAAGCGGAAGGGGATTTGAAGGAGTGGGTGACGGCAATTGTGAAATTGGAGGTGAACGAGGAAGGTGGTGCTGACGTGCATTTCGAGGCATTTCAAATGAGTGATATGTGTATTAGATTATTTAAGGAAGGATGGTTTGAAAGGGAGATTGGGGAAGATGTTGATCCTAAGTTATCGAGGATGAAGAAAGATGTGGTGGTTGGAGGAAAGGATACCAAGGAAGTTGATAATGACTTCTTCTTGGTGGTAGTGAAGATATTCGATCACCAGGTACTTTCTATTAACCTATTTGATTGCTCCTATCTGCAATTTTTCATCTTATTTATCTTGGATTTTACATTTGTATTGCATGTTCACTAAGCTCTGTAATGGGATTGTAGTAACTAGTAACTGTCTCCTTGATTGTTTTGTTGTAAGTTGGGATGCTAACAATTTTTTTCCCTGTTTTTGAAACGAACCATGCTGGGCTTTATTTGATAAAATTCTGTGGTATCTCAACTTTCCATTTTGTCGTAGACTCGTAGCTAAGCAGATAGTACCAATTGCTTCGGCATGGTTTTCTTTGTGTTCCTTATTTCCTCTGGACAATTGGGATGAAAAATCTCAAGGTATATAGGATTTTTTGTGGTTACTTTTAGACGAGCTTTTGAATTGTGGAGGTGTTGCTCGTTCTCTGTGTGTATGGGTGGGTGGTGAGGTGATTGTTTTGTGCATTTGTGTACATGTAGAAGGTTTCCTCATCCTACTCCAGTCCTCACGGTGATCACTTCTCAACTATTTGAGATAGCAAGCCAAGTAAAACCCTTCTGCTGCTGAATCACACAAATTTGGTGCTTGTCTGTGTTCCCTAATTAGTTACTTGTGAATCTTAATCAATGGTTGGTAGTTTACAGTTGCCTTAAATTTTCTTGTGAACAAATGCACATTTCAAGGAACATGAATATTCAATATATAATCTCAATCTAACAAGACGTTTTTTAGTTGTTTTCGTGTCCATAGTTATTTATTCATAATCTCAATCTGATTTATAAGAAAATTTGGCCATAGTTTCTAATCACCATTGACTCTAGCGGGCATATATGTGTTACACAGTCTTGGGTATAACTCAACCCCAAAAGCTAGCTATTGAAGTGAGGGTGCTCTTATAGTTATATAATTCATATTACTTTGGTACTTAGACAATGTGGAACTTCGCTTCATACCCTCCTGACGCGCATCGTGCTCACTCGATAGCACTTGCTGCGTGCAGGCCAGAGACACACACACTACCCATATTTGGTACCTTAGCTTTGATACCATGTTACACGATTTTGGGTAGAACTCAACCCTATTGAAGTGAGGATGCCCTCACGCTCATATGGTTCATATTACTTTGGTAACCAGACGATGTGAGACTTCGCTTCACAATATGTTGTTTGAATTATTTATCAAGGCTTTTTGCATAGACCCCTAGTCGTTCAATTCCTGCAGTCTTTAAAGCTCTTTCGACTAATAACTAAGAACCATATTGCCTTCAAATTCTGTTGGGGTTGTGGCACTTAACTTGTTTGAATTTTAGTTTCTAGTCATTGAACCATTTCATTAGGCGATTAGTCCATCTCACAACACTACTAACTTTACATAAGCTATGTTGATCTTTACTAGTTTATCTACCTACCGTTAGACTTGTCTAGCCTTTTTGGGATGTTTATTAAGCATCAATTCCTTGTTCTTTTATCCCATGACATGGAGATCCTTCCTATATAGAGTTCCCTTTCCTATCAGGTTGATTCTCCTCTTTACAGAGAGGATAATAGAAAGGGTGAATATACAGTCTTCTATGTTTTGCCTACATTTAGGCTTTAGCCAAAGAAAATCCTTGAAATTAGCAAATGGGAATGTACAATTGGGAGTAGGTGCCAACAGATGCTGAAGGCCTTGAATCACTTCCCTCACAAATTGATATTCTCCCGCTGCCATGAGACATAATTGTTGACAAGAATAGAAAGTGCCCAGCACAATGAGTGCTCCAAATGTATTTTGCAGCTTCAAGTGCTGTCCTTGAGCCACGTCTTCCGGACCAAATTTTTTTGAGGCTGCCTAAACATATTCAGCTGCTCCATTTCCAAAATTGTAACTCATTTTCTTTTCAACCTATCGGATTTGAAAAAAGGAACCTAGCATAGTGGGATATCATGCAAGCCTTCTCACCCCCCACCTATGTAGCATGGATACGGACACAAACACGGGATATGGCAATTCTAAAAAATTGGGGATACGGACACGGCGGGGGACACGCCACGTGTATAAATAAATAATATCTATATCTATATATATATATATATATATATATTATGAACCATTGTATATGAATAATTTCACAAATTGTCGAAATTTTTTTCAAAGGCATAATTATTGTTTAACCCAATTTTTTGAATAATTTCATATTAACTCCCCAAAATTAAAAATATTATATTTTGATCCCCAGCCGTGTCCCCCGTGTGTCCCCTATCAAAAATAAATAAAAATTATTGGACACGCCACATAGCATGTCCAATACGTGTCCCCGCCATGTCTAATACGGGGAAACGGCACCCTTTTGGAGTGTCGGTGCTTCATAGCCCCCCACCTGGCACCTACTTGGGGCTATGTAATTGTCCAAATGTTGTGGCCAAATTTTTCCAGTAGTCTTTGGTTATGTGAGTCTTTTGGTGGACCCCACTACTTCAGTTGGCCCTATGTGGGCTTTTACATTTTGCTTCCTTTAATCTTGTTTATGTAGTTAAACCATTAGTATGTACATGTTTAAAAGCTGTACGTCCAATTGCGAAAAGTAGATCAAAGTGGAAAAGTAAAGCTTTAAAAGTAGGGTGAGCAGAGAACCGGAGCCTGGCCGGACCCAAAGAGATACTGACAGTTTCGAAGCATGCGTTCTGATACTGGTTGACATCCCCATTGAAATTCAAGTTTTGGGTCACACATCAAGATCATTCAAAACCATTACAATCGACTCGGCTGTGTATACCTATGGATTATATCACGGTTCACTTCAACCCTATATTTGAAACCCCTTACCTTTACCAAATATGCGCCTCATAATCTAAGCAGCGATCTGAAGCTTATCGGTTGACAGGGGTTTTTGATTTGTGTCCTCATCTGATTCATTAATCGCAGATGGACGATTCTATTCATGCACTTAATCTGTTTCACGATCTCTGCTTCTTGATCTGATTCTGCCCAATCCTTCCAACCCGACCATATATCTGAAACAGTTTCTCGTGTGGTTTCGCTTGTTCATTCCGTAGGAATCTGGCGTGAACTATCCCAAACCGATCGGTCTGTTGGGTAACTTGGGTGACAGGTGATACTCAAACCCGACTTGCGCACACACCTAATTAAAGGAGCGCTCCCTTTCTTCTTCTTGTAAGATATTGAACAAAATTTGAGAAGAACAAGGAAAGAATGCATCACAGGCATTCGGACGCTGAATAAAAAGACTCCTAATTGGGATTATCACCACATTGCGCCTCGTGCACTAAATAGGTAGTCACATTGATTTGGTTGGATGCACGGTTGTCTAAATTGATGTACTTTTCACATTTCTTGTTGTATAATATGAACTTCATGTGGTTCCAATATTAATCTGCGAGTTGTTCTTACTTTTTTACGGTAATGCAGGGCCCACTTTCATCAATCTTTCCTATAGAGAACAGAATTACACCAGTGCCAATGAATGCACTGAAGAACCATCTGGACAGAACAAGGAGTCTTCCTTTTGTAAAGCGAATATCTGATTTCCATCTGCTGCTCTTACTGGCCAGATTTTTAGATGTCAACGCAGATGTTCCCGCATTGGCACAATGTGTACAGACACAGATGGCTGTCCCAGAAGGTTATCAGCTACTAATCGAGTCCATGGCCAGTGCTTCTTGATTCTGTGTCCGATGGCTTTTGGCCAACTGATAAAACTCATCAACCCTTTCGGATGGTTTCCAATGTGCATTTACACTTGAGCTTTCAGGTCTCCAGTGGAGGATTCTCAATTGCCTTTGGACAATTGGCATGGCCTCAAAATTTGGCTCTGTGCTCTGGTTGTAACCGAAATCTAAACATCACACTGTTCAGTTTCTCTGGTATTTATAGTTTTCTCAGACAAAACTGTGTGTTTATAGTACAATTACATACGTCAGTGTTTGTCAGAATTTAGGATCATGGCCCTATATTATTTATCATCTGCTATGTGGATTAAAGTTGTTTCATGTGATGATCCTCTGATCTCGAACGTTCATGACTCATCAGAAGCAAAAACACCTATTGCAGTTTGGCAACCATGTCTTTGTTACATTTGAGGCATTATTTGTTTGCTTCTCTCCAGTTGTTCCAGTTCTTGCCGGTGAGCTTTGGTTTGATTTCTTCTCTCCTTTTGTTCTACATTTCTGTAACCACTTGATAAGTCTTGTTTGTTCCTTGTGATCAACGTTGGTCGGTTTCTCCATTTTTGCCAATAAGTCTGCAACGAAAAAGGAGGAAGTATCAGAAAAGAAAGTCTGCAGAAATGTCTACGCCTCCTCACAACCATACACTGCACTGAGAAGTTGCAGTTTGAACTTAGAAATCTCCCTTTCACTTTGGCCAGTTGTAGCATGAGCTTGGTTCTGCCAACTGCAATTGGTTTTCTTTACTTGTATCCTTTTTATTTTTTCCCCCTCCTCAAATTTCATGTTTCTGAGAAATCACTCCCTGACACTGTCACTGTGCTATGTTAGATTGTCTATGTAATAATCAGTTGGTTGATCCAGTGTTTGTCAAACACTTTCTTCACTTTAGTTTCCAAATTGAATAAATGCTACCAAGAGTGTTTCACATAAACGGGTTATCCCGGTAAAAGGGCCCCAAAGCCTACCGTTTGGTGGCAGCATTAGTCCAAAAAAATTCTTCCGTTAAAAAATAATAATAATTATTCTCATCGACCTTTCAAATTTTCTGTAATTTTCATTGTTTGTGTCTGAAGCTATGTTTATTTTTTGGGGGGGGTTTTTGACTAAAACATGAACAGAGTTAAAACTGGAAATGATTTGTGTTTTCTCCGTTTGGAACTTAGGGAAAGAAAAGGAAAGGTTTAGAAAATAACCAAGAAGGAATTTAAAGGAAAAATTAAAGAGAAATTGAGATGAAATTTGAAAATTTCTCTCCACTTTTTGAAGAACCAAACAAGGAAACGAATGTAATGTTTGGTTGGGAGTTTAGTTTTGTTTTGTTTTGTTTTGGTAGTAGGTGGAGAGAGAAATAGAGTAATGATTGATAATAGGGGTAATTTTAGTAATTTTTCTTCTTTTCTGGAGTATATCTTTTCACAAGTTCCAAACATAGCCTAAAATTCTAAAACATTTACCTGCAAAAGTTTGAAAGATTTTTAAACTACCCACCAAAATGTTTCTAAAATTTAGGCTCTGTTTGAAACTTACGGAAAAGAAAGGAAAATTAAGAAACTTTCTCTCCTATTGTCTGGTTGAAATAGAAAGAGTGAAGAAAATAAAGATTTCAAATTCAGTAAATAAAAAATTTTACCTTCAATTATTTTCTCATTTTCCTTATCTTTTATATATATTTTCTATAAGTTCCAAAGAGAGCCTAATTCCTGGAATTCTATATAATAAGTTCCAATTCCTGGAAAGGGAAAAGGAATCCACATTTTTTCTTTTCAAATCATTTTAACCGATAGGAGTATCTTTTTCAGTGAAGATTCTCACGTACTCCATCAGTCCAATTCCGTGCTCAATACTTGTCTAAGCGGGAGCGATACGTTGGCGGGAGATTTCCAATCTCTTCTCACTCCCTCTCTAAAAATTAGGGAAACGTTCTGTGGTTGCGAAGATCTCTCTCTCCCCCCACTATATTTTTCTGAGCATACCATCTAGTTACTGGAACAGTAGGTCATGGAGGACACACCCATAGCTTCAGAAACAGCGAATCGTCGCCCGGTTAGTTTCAAATCTTCACTTCCTAACAACCCTTCTCTTTCGTTGTTTCTGTTCCCCCGCCCCAAATTAATGTTCCAGCGTTGATTCACTCACTTCGTATTTTTGTTGCCTGAACAGAAAAGAACTAGGGCTCAGACTACCGCGGCGGCCGCTGCTGATCGAACAACCAATGCGAGAGGCCGAGATAATCCCGACGAGACCAGCGACCGGAGCGATCAGAGCCCTAATCAAGCGGAACTAGATGATTCTTTCGATGATTTCGAGGGGCCTCGTTCGAGATCGAAGCGGAAGCGGGCATCAGAAGGGGCTTCGGCCGCAGCACCCACTGAGAATCATAGCCTGATCGGTAATTTCCGTTTATTTTTTCGGTTTCTAGATAAGTATTGTTTCTGAATAGTGTTTTGCATCAACTAGATAGAGGTGCCTTGAAAGTGATGTTTTTGGGGTAAAAAATTAAGCTACTCGAACTTTGACTCGTGATTGGCTTGATTTAACCTCGTTCGGAATTGGCTTGACTAATAAAGGAACCGAGATTAAACATGATTTTGAAGCTCGTTAAGTTTTCAAACTGGATTTGAACCAATAGCTCGGCCTTGCTCGACTGGACTCAAATTTGGTTGCAGCCCTACGGGTAGATAGAAAATATAAGATCATTGAGGTTGTGTTGAGATCAAGGATTGTGGAGGGGTTTATGGAGGAAAAGGAAAAGAGGGAGTTGGAGAAGTCAGAAATGGTAATTTGGTGTGATATTTTTCCTTCCTCTTCGTATATCTGTAGACCAATCATGAGTCAAACGCAGCCTAAGACTTCATTAGTTGAGACAACACAACTATGTATATTGCAAAATGACTTCAGCGTGGTATGTGGATTGCACCTAAAATTTTGGAGTATAGTGATCTGTGAAGGAAAAGAGATGACGGAACTAAGCTTTAGATGCAGATTGGGTGGTTAGGGCTGCATGTATACCGGAAATCAGGCAGGTTATCAAATACGAGCAGTGCAAACTAAAAGGCGTGGTTACGTCAGCATAGGTTTTGAAACAGATGATTTTGAAATATAGGCATTGTTAATCCAGAATGAAAGGTGCATAGTTATTTTTTTAAGGGCCCAGGCTGAATCTCTAGTAGGCTTGATACTAACGCAAACCTGACCCTAGGGAGTTGTATTAATAAATGTCCCAGCCAAACAGAACCTTTTCTAGTTACTCAACCCAAGCTTGAAGTAAGTCTGCTGTTTGGGCATTTCGGGTAAGGTTAATTTAATTCTCTAAAATCTCTTAAAAGTTTACAGAGTCTTTGTTTCTAACTCTTCTATTGTCGAATTCTTGGATTTTGTGGAGCAGTAAAACTTTTTGACATTAAAGGTAGGGTGGAGGGGCTTCTTATGCATTGATGCTTATTTTTTGTACTTGGAAGGCTTTCCGTTGATATTTCTTCCATGTTGTCCAAAAAGGAAATATCTGAAACCTGATTATTTGTGGTCCTTCAACTCAGTTATAGTTGTTCTGAATGCTTTCTGATTAAGTGCTAAATGCTAATTAATGCAAGCAGAAAACCTAGCGTTCCTTGTGCGAGTTTTGTGCCACCATTCCTTGTTGACCTGGCCAACATTGGGTGCTGGAAGGGCTAAATTGGGTTTAGGGCTAGATTTTTTTGCCTAAAACCATGTGCTCCCACTTGGTAGCCTAAGCTTTTTCTATTTTTTTCCAAGATATAGTCCCTATAGAAGGCCCCGTTCCACTAAGTAAAATGAGTACTTATTTTTTAAATTCAAGGTGATGTATTGTGAGAGAATGACCTGTCTTGTAAAGCGGAAAATAAATACTAAAAAAATAAGGACCTTAGCGGAATGGGGCCTAAGATGTCTGATGAAGTAATATGGGTCATGGGCCCCACTTTGGTAAGTATTCCTGCTTCCTCCACTGGATGCCTATTTTTTTTTCAAAACCTTTGGGTTTGTTGGGATTTTTAAAAACTGAAACAGGTTTTGGTTTAAATTCCACGGGGCTTGATTTTTGTATATTAAACTGAAACAGGTTTTAAAAGCATATTCTTTTATGATGCCCTGTTTAACACTTGTTGAAGAAGAGGAATCAATATTTGTTTGTTTCTGCAGAGGTTATTAAAGGCAATGGGAAACTTATTCCTCAAGTGGTCAAGCTATGGGTTGAACAATATGAGAAGGATTCAAAACCTGCAATGGTTGAATTGTTAATGATGCTTTTTGAGGTAATCTGACAGATTGATGACAGACACCCTCTGAACTGAGGGGGTGTTCATTAAAGCTTCTGTCCTGAAAGACTAGCTTTACTTTTTGCGAATGTTTACTTCTCTTGCGTGATGTAAATGCAACTGAAGAATCATGCTCTTGTGCAGGCGTGTGGAGCAAAGTATCATATTCGCGAAGAGTTCCTGGATGAGACTGATGTCGATGATGTAGTAGTTGCTCTTGTCAATCTTGCTAAGAAGGTATCCTTAATGATACATTTAGATACGTCTCCTCCTTACTTTGTGTTGTATTCTTAAGGCATCTGCTGAAGGACATCCTAAAACCTTCAGGTCATGTATCAACATTTATTTCTGTAGTTTTGTCTTAACCTTGCCATCTTAGGGTGAAGTTGAAGATTATCAAAGTTCAAAAAAGAAGGAGTTCAAGAATTTCAAAGATAACCTCACTTCTTTTTGGGACAATTTGGTCATTGAGTGTCAGAATGGATCGTTGTTTGATCAGGTCTTGTTTGACAAATGCATGGATTATGTAATTGCACTTTCATGGTTAGTGCTGAATTTTAGATCTGTGAAGTATTACTAGTTTTTCTCGTTTTTTTGGGGTTTATTTAGTTAATCTGCTTGGTTTGCATGTGTTTCAGTACTCCTCCGAGGATTTTCCGCCAGGTTGCTTCATTGGTGGGCCTTCAGCTCGTCACATCCTTGATAAATGTTGCTAAAATGCTTGGTGCACAAAGGGAAACTACTCAGAGACAGTTGAATGCTGAACAGAAGAAACATATCAATGGTCCACGTGTAGAATCACTGAATAAAAGGCTATCAACGACTCACGAAAAGATAACAGTGATAGATACAATGATGCGGAAAATATTTACCGGGTACGAGATACTTATCAAAAATAAAAAATAATGGGTATGAGATTCTCTCTTTCTGAATCTCCTGACATATTAAAGAGGTAGTAAGATTCACTCAGTAAGGTTCTTTGCCTTGTTTTCTGCATTAAATTTTTTTTGGCCATGCAGGTTATTTGTACATCGCTACCGTGATATTGATCCTGATATTCGGATGTCATGCATACAATCACTAGGAGTGTGGATTCTGTCATACCCATCGCTGTTCTTGCAGGATTTGTACTTGAAGTACCTCGGATGGACGTTGAATGACAAGGTAAGTTGTAATTCCAAGGTGACCTTTTTTGTTTCCTGAATGTTATTTGGTATGTTCTTCATCCTTGAAGGCTAAATTACCTTACTGGGTCTTATTCTCTTCTTTTGTTGCGTATAAGAACGCTGGTGTAAGGAAAGCTTCTGTCCTTGCATTGCAAAATCTTTACGAGGTGGATGATAATGTGCCATCTCTTGGACTTTTTACGGAAAGATTTTCTAACCGGATGATTGAGCTTGCTGATGACATTGATATTTCAGTTGCTGTATGTGGCATAGGACTTGTAAAACAGCTACTGAGGTATTTACTGGTTATTAAAGTTTTAAAAGTTTGTTTTTCATGTCTTTATAGTTCCCGGCGACACTTTATTGCAAGGTTGTCGCATGACTATGCTGGTTTTGCAGGCATCACCTTCTGAATGATGATGACTTAGGTTCTCTGTATGATCTACTAATTGATGAACCGCCAGAGATTAGGCGTGCCATTGGTTCACTAGTGTATGAGCACCTGATTGCACGGAAATCTAATAGCTCTCAATCGCATTCAAGAGGTTTCTTTGGACACAGTCTTTTCATGCAGATCTTATGTTCTTGTCTAGCACTGTGCTCATTAATTTTTTTCCATCAGGCGATGACGATGATTCTTCTGTGGTACATCTTGGTAGAATGTTGCAAATACTAAGAGAGTTTTCGACGGATCAAATTTTAAGTACCTACGTCATTGATGATGTTTGGGAGTACATGGATGCCATGAAGGTAAATATCTGTTTTTCCTTGAATGTTGGGTCCTGTTGTTTGGAGAGGGAAAAATTTCGCAGCCAATTCCTGACCAGACTAATTTCAAATAACTGGGTCAGGCTCTGTAAATTCTTTTACCTGATCTAACATAGGATCAGACTTGAGTTGAAGCATGGTTAGCTTGACCTTGTGCATGTTTTTATTTACTTTTACAGGAAATAGTATGTTTGTGTATGCAGTAATCATATGGTCATACTACATATTTATCCAAACTCTTTAAGTTTTTGATTGACATTTATTGGTTAATCATGCTTAGGTCATATTTGATTTTCTTAACAAAACTATGGTGGTCGTTTGTCAGTTGCTGGACCAGTAAAATTGTGTCGATTGATTGGGCAGAAAATGCTAAACAAATGGAAGTCAAATACAATTTTTTTTTGTAACAGTTCTGACTAATTTTTTTTTTTGCTCGGCGAAAAGTCATCTTTGTTAGTTGTAGTTCGTGAGATTTGAACCCCTGTCAAATGCATGGGAGTATATGATGCCTACCACTTGGCTACCACTCAACTTGTAGTTGTGACTAATGATTTTCATGAAGTATGTGAAAAAGGTATTAAATTCACTAGAAGCAAATCAAATGGGCTTGTGGATTGCCTACCAAAACAGAACAATAGTTGAGTGGTTGAGATTACCGGGCAGTCACAGACTCACAGGCACCCAAGGACTGGATTACATAAACTTATGTTGCAAATTAATCCATTCTCCTCTTAATTGAGACAGGAGATCCAATGTTTGAAGGAGGACTTTGATTCCATCATACATATTGGGATTAGGTCATATTGAAAAACTATTCCTGTACTTTCTTTTTTTAAACTCATTTCTATCTAATTTGTTTTGTCTAATCTATTTTTTATTTTTTGGCTTGGCTAGGTGGAATAGCCGAGCCATTTCCTTTTCTTTATCTTAACGGCCCGGTTAGCCCGCGCTCATGTGTATGTGTGTGTGTGTGTGGGGGGGGGGGGGGGGATCTGTCAATGTTATCCAACCCATCTTGCATCTTGTCCTATTGACAAATTCCCATTGGTTATCATATTTTCTCACAGGATTGGAAGTGTATTTTGTCTATGCTCCTGGATGAGAACCCCATGATTGAGCTCACTGATGAGGACGCGACAAACTTGATTCGACTTCTCTCTGCATCTGTCAAAAAGGCTGTGGGAGAAAGAATAGTTCCTGCTACTGATAACCGAAAGCAGTATTACAGTAAAGCCCAAAGGGTGATTATGTCCTCAGTTCTGTTTGCTTTTGCTTAGACCCATATAGTTGCGTTGTTGTATGCTTGCCCCATATACTATTTATGAGGTGAATGAGAATTTGATTTCTAGCCATGAGTGGGTATTAGTCTGAGGAGATTTCTTTTTAGTAGACACTTTCACAGTTTACGAGCCAGAATCAGTTTTAGGAGTTGGTGCTCATTTCATCCAACTTTTGTGCATAGCTTCTGATTTTCCAACACTAAGGGTGACACAGGCCAATTCTGTAAAATCATTAACCGGGCACGAAACTGACTAGGATAAACTTTTGACGCAGGAATGAATAAATCTTCCAATGCAACTGGACCAAATCTATGTTTTCAGTTCAATCAGATTTCTGTTGGGGAGTTGCGTTGCTTAGAATGTGAATCATGGATTATCTACACGAGGCATTGTCTTTCCCCCTATTGTTGCCTTTGCTATTCCTTTTTTGTTCACTTTGATTTGGACAAGGATGAACAAGATTTGATGTAGTAGAAAATGGAAAAAGTTGGCAGCGCTAGTAGTCTGAGCCTCTCAAGTTTCACTTCAGGAAGCACTTGTAAAACAGTTTCCTTTTACAAAGCCATTTATCCCCTACTGATGGATGGCAGTGTTGCACTCCGTTGATTGTCCTCCAATTAATTCTTTAGAAAATCTGTGCATGGAGGAATGCTTAAGATATCTCAATAGCTTAGAGAAGAGACTTTCATAGTGCACCCAGCTCCTAACTCACCTTACATATATCTGTGGTCAGGGATGCCTTTTATTGGGATTGAAATCTCAATTTCTCAACTCCTTTTTCAACTAAAGCGACTTCACCTGATGTCTTCCTCAAGTGTAGCAGGGTAAAAAGAACTAATATGGTGGTGTCAATTAGTATTACAAGATATGTATCATTTTATAGTGAGTGTTTGTTCTTGGTCGAGATGGAGTAGTGAATATATAATCTGCAGGTCCAGTAACCACTGGACTTTGACTGGTTCTACATCTTTTAATAAAGCAAATGTGAAATTAAAACTGTTAACTCACCAAGACAAGAGGTCTCGTTGGCAGACTCAGACTGACCAAGTTTCCCAACAATGTATGACTCTTGCTTTTGTTTTTGAATTTCACCACTGTCTGGTTTCTGACATCTGGGTAAAAGTTTACTGTATAAAGTTCAGTATTGCCTAATTTTCAGGAAATGATGGAAAACAATAGGCGGGATGTGACTATCTCCATGATGAAGCGCTACCCGCAGCTTCTACGCAAATTCATGGCTGACAAGGGGAAGATAGCACCGCTGGTTGATATTATTACTCATATGAACCTCGAACTTTATTCTCTGAAGAGACAGGAGCAGGTTGGATGCAGGGTTTATTCATTTGGTCATGTTTTGCTCCTTAGCATGAGTGATTGTTTAATTTCTTGTCTTTTTTCAGCATTTTAAGGCTGTACTTCAGCTCGTGAAAGAGGCGTTCTGTAAACATGGTGAAAAGGATATTCTGAGGGGTTGCGTGAAGGCTATAAATTTCTGTAACACTGAGAGTCGAGGTGAGTTACATGATTTTGCTCAAAACAAGTTGAAGGAGCTTGACGATGAGCTTATTGCTAAGCTAAAGTCTGCAATGAGAGAAGTAGCGGTATGTTTTTATTGGACTGCTATGTTCTTGTTTCTTTTGCTTTTGTCATTCGGATCAATTTTGATATGTTTCATTATTGCAGAGTGGTGACGATGAATACTCGCTTCTTGTAACTTTGAAAAGGTTATATGAGCTTCAATTGTCCAGATCTGTTCCCATCGAAAGCTTGTATGAAGAAATAGGTGGTTTTCTTCACAGATTAAGTAACCTGGACGATGAGGTATGTGCCATGAAGCTTCCACCACCACCTGCAACACTTCTGTTTGCTTCACTCTCGCTGATGTTATAGCTAATGATGCTCTTGTAGGTCGTCAACTTCCTGCTTCTCAACATGTATTTGCATGTTGCCTGGTGCCTTCACTCTATCATAAACAGTGGAACTGTCTCTGAGGCATCTTTATCTTCCTTAACGGCAAAACGCAATTCCTTGTTTGAGCATCTTGAGAAATACTACCTGGTTACCCTTCCTGAAGATCAGGGAGAGGGTAAAGGTGGAAATCAGCTAGCGTGCAGGGTAAGCATTATTTGGACTGACTTATGAACTTCTCCCATGGCCGTGTACTGACAATTATGCAATTTTTTGGTCTTATCCTCTACAATATTGTTCGAAAGGACTATTGTTTGATAAAAATGGGCATTTTGTCCTAGGTTTGTACTATACTTGCAGAGATGTGGTGTTTATTCAGACAAACAAATTTTGCTTCAACAAAGCTGGAATGTTTGGGATATAGCCCGGATGAGTCTACTCTCCAGAAGTTTTGGAAACTTTGTGAACAGCAGCTCAATATTTCAGGTAACTAGATTCTCCTTTCTACGGTTATGTTGAGATTTGACAGATTCAAGAAATATCGGAAGAGGAAGTAGTACATTCTCGTAGATTAGCATACACTATCCGCTGCTTGTGGCAGATATGTTTCGGGATTGTGCTTTACGAAGTTTCGAATAGTCATATGTTGGATTGGTTATGCAGAGGTTTCTTTTGTCTTTTTATTGGGTAATCTGAAACCGATCACATGCCGCACCATGATCTTGAGCCCCCTTCCACAGCTATTTCGCACAAGTTTTCGCTTGTGAGAAGATTGGCTCAAAGGGTTTTTCCCTTTGTAGGAGTTGAACTACGGACTTGTGCTTGCAAGGCACTTACCTGCAGCCTCCTTAATCAACTTAGGTAACCCTATGGGTTGGGATGTCTTTTTGTTATCAGATATATATATGCTTTGTCCACCGTATGAACTATAAGATGTGAATTGGTCTTCTCAAGCTTCGTAGATCAACAACTGTTCCATGTTGATGCAAGTCATATTTTTTGCTTAGAAAATGGCTTAAGAAGACAAGTTTCATTCAAACTATATCAAATATTCAATCAGTCTACTCACTGGAATTGTACGTGTGGCTATTGTTACCTGTTCGTATTGGAGATTTTTGGGAGTTACATTATTCCGTAACTTCATTTTCACTCAGAAACATTGCCCATGCTTCTATCGATCATTCTGCAATCTGCACTCACTTGACTTTTTTGGGTCTTGAACACCTCTGATACATCCTTTGGGGTTGTGCAGATGAAACGGAGGATGAAGAGGTCCAAAAAGAGTATGTTGAGGAGACTAACCGGGATGCAATCATGATTGCTGCTGCCAAGTTAATTGCGACTGATGCAGTTCCTAAGGTGAGCATTTGGTTCACATTGCATAAACTGGTTGGGAGTATATGGGACCTTGGACTCTGTCACCCCTTTGGCTTCAAGTGCTAAATTGCTTATATATGGAAAAGTTGCCATGCAAGAACGTGCATTGCTGATTTACTGCTGAAAGAGAACTGTTTAATGTGATCTTGACTGCAGGAGTATCTTGGCCCAGAAATCATTTCTCATTTTGTGATGCATGGAACAAGTGTGGCTGAGATTGTGAAGCATCTCATAGCTGTTTTAAAGAAAAAGGATGATGACATGTCCAACCTCTTTCTTGAAGCATTGAAACGGGTAAGGCATTGACTCAGCTTAGATGCTAACTCCTCTGTGCTCCTGTTTAATGTTTATATTTGTTTAGATGAGTAAAGTGCAGTCTTTTATCTTTAGTCGTTTGAGTCGTTTTCTGTATCTGTTTAAACAGACACTGCAAAATATTTGTATTTTAATACAGAAATGTCTGGACGAGAGTAGTCTTGGATAATCTTGGTGACGTTTTCCCCAATACGTGTTTCTTTACCACCCAAACCATAAACGAAAATGATAAGTATTGAAGTATCTTGTGTTTTTGGAATGTTTGCGTGATTAGGTGATATTAATGGCATAGATGACTCTAAATAGCCATGTGTCATGGGACACACTGGTAGTGACATATATGGTCAATGTTTTCGTTTTCAACAGTGTAGGATAAAGATGCTAACAAGCCCAAGTCAGACTACATCTTCATGAGTGTTCACTAGCCTGATGCCAACGTGGCCAACGTTATATGCCATTTTGTAACTTACGAACTATGATTGGGTGCCTGTGGTTGTCATTCCACACATTCCGGTACTTGGATACCGTGTTTACCCTTATTTAATTACTACTACTCCATTGGTGATATGCCTAGGCCAAAAGAGAGGGCCTAAGTATGGTGAAATCTTTGGTGTATTTCAATGTTCTAAAAGTCATTCGGCGCTAGTCGGATGGTCGGCCACCTTCAAGCGATTAATCGGATTAATTGGCGATTAATCGGTGCATATTAATAAGTAATTGGCGATTAATTGTTACTTGGACCTAATCGGATAGGCCCCGCCAACTATTAATCGGTGATTAATCGCCGATTAATTCCTTGTTTTAGAACACTACTGTACGAATGCTCGCATGCCACAATACTTCAGAGTCTTGTGGCTTGAGGCTAGAGATGGAGTTTCTTCATTTCAACTTTTTATGACTATTTAATTGGTAGATCTCTTCATTGAACTCTACTTCATATTGAGCTGTAATCTTAACAGAGTTACTGACTTCCTTTGAATCTTAACCAGTTCCTCGGAAAACAGGAAATTAGGATTCTGGTACCCTCTTTCATTAAGGTAAACACATCAGCCAAGACCCCTCCGTACTTTGGTACGACACTCCATTGACTCTCTCTCCCTTGGCTCATCTGCAGTTGTGTCATCCTAGTCATCCCCTGTCTCTCCTGTGTTGGTGACATGCTTTGCCTTGCTGGTAGCCCTATGACCGTCCAGTCGACTCTTCTATAATGGAAATCAAACCAGATAGGAAAAAAAAACTTTCAGATGTCATGTTGAGATTTACTTAAATATGGAAGTTGAAGCTTTGGAGAATTTTGTTCTGCATGTGAAAACATGACCTTATTATCTTATCTATCTGTCTGGTTTTATGTCTAATGTTGGATTATGAATTTCTCATCTTTGGTTTGACTAGGCCTACCATCGGCACAAAGTGGTAGCTTTAGAAAGCAATGATGACACCCTGGTTGGCAAGTCTTTTCAAGAATGTAAAGATCTGGCTGCACGGCTTTCTGGAACGTTTGTGGGTGCTGCTAGAAACAAGCATGTATCAGACATCTTGAAAATTGTCAAGGATGGTATCGCATATGCTTTCATTGATGCTCCAAAGCAGGTTTCTTTTTTGGATGGTGCCGTGGTCCATTTTGTTTCCAAACTTCCTACACCTGATATCTTGGAAATGTAAGATTTAAACCTTTTTACTACTTTCTAGAAGGTTTGTAATATGTATTTCTGGAAGTGGGAATGCTAATGCTTCATCGTTTCTGCAATTAGTCTGAAGGATGTCCAAAAACGAACGGAGAATGTAAACACAGAGGTCGATCCAAGTGGATGGCGCCCATATTACACTTTTGTAGACAGCTTGAATGACAAGTATGCCAAAAATGAAGGTTTCCAAGGTAACGATTCGCCTTCCAATTGTTACAGTTCTTTGTTTGGTTGGCAGTTTATGATTCATGAAACTAGTTTTTGGTCACTTGAATCACTTGTTTCTGCCAATCCCTGTGGGTCTTAATGTTATATTCAACAGTTCTTAAAAGCACTTAAAAGCGAAAGGGGCAAAAGAAAAAGTAACCTTTTCCCTACTTTTTACACGACTGATGATCTGGGGTTTGAACTAAATATCATATCCCATGTTGACATGATTGCAATTATCATTTTTCAGTTGCCGAGGAAAAAGAAGGAATGACAGTAAGACGCCGAGGTCGTCCACGTAAGAGCCGCAATATACAGGGAAAGAAACTCTTCAACGAGCAGAGTTCAAGTGAAGAGGAAGATTCAATCAGTGTATCTGACAAAGATGCTCAAGACGAAGAACAGCTGGAAGAGGATGATGAGGAGGCACCTTTGATACATTCAATTAGGTCATCATCCAAACTTCGTTCATTGAGAGTTTCAAGAGAGAAAAATAAAGGGCAGAAAAGGGCTGGAGATTTTGGGCAAGCTACTGAGAATGTGGCTGCTTCTAGAACATCAGGTTTGAATTATGATCACGCTACACCTTAATCAGCTCTCTTGTGTGTGCGGTTTATATGGTTCGTAAGCTAAGATTTACAGCCAACTTTTTTGGCTGAACTGCAATGCGCATTTGTTACATGAGTAAAGCTATTAACAAAAAAGGTGACAAAATGGAATATCTTAAACCCTTGGGTAAAGTTCGGAGTGTAAATTTATAATGTGCACACATTGAGTGTTGGGAAAATCTAGGAGTTTGATCCCAGATTACATTACTGCTGTTCTGTTTTAATGAGGTCTATGGTCTTACGGGTGGTTGATTCTAAATTTTCTCAAATCATGGTTGTAAAGTGGTGTTAAAAACGAAAATTTGCCGTAAGGTATTATAACTTCTTATGATCCTGCACAAACTAGTTTGGGTGCATGATTATCGAGAGAGCAAATTTTCTGTCAACAGTAACTTTTTCTGATAATTTATGAAGAAGTTGATTTATGCTGGTGATGGAAATTTCCAAATGGCTCCAAGTCATGATGTTAAGCTGCCGAAGTGGGTTTCATTTTTGAGCTGCAAACCAATGCCTTTATAAATGCATGATGATTTTGGTGACACCTCTGGAAATCTAGTTATCACTAGGATTGTCTGCAAGTAGAATCTCCTACGGATGACCTATTGACTATTGATGTTAATGTTCTTTTGTCCTCTGAACCAAGAAGAAAAGTAACTTTTGATGTTGGGGGATTGACTAATATTCATTTATCTGAAGATGTATAACCTTCAGATTTCTTATATGACGTGCAGGGCCTTCCAGCTAGCCACTCTGTAGTTCAATATGCACATTTGATGGCAAGGTGCGAGGTTGTCATGAAAATGCCATTTGCAATGTCGGTGCAAGTGCAACCATCTGGGTTGGAACATTGGGATACATCAGGCGTTCAAGGGTCGGATTTTTTTTTTTTTCTTTTTTTCGTAGAAGTCAAGAACTATTGCATGTACGTTTTGGTGAAATCCACTTACACTTCGAAGTAGAGCGCTGAATGTTAGCAGCATGTACAGTTGCTTTTGTGTTGTCTTGTATGTTGAGTTGAATTAATAGCCCTTAATTATAAGCAATTTGGAGCCACACTACTTTTTGGTATCACCACATTTTGCGTTGTAAAGTCTAAAGTCATTTTCAATGGTCTGACAGCGTCCTTCAATGTCAAGGCAGCCTTCGAACACTTGTCAGTTTTTTTTACAAACAAAATCATCTTAGATATATTATAGAAAGCAAATAAAGAGTGCAATTAGTCGATTACAAATCATACAAACCCCCCCCCCCCCCCCCTACAAAATCCAAGGGAAAAACACGAGCACCTGCACCGCCAATCACACGAACAACGAAACCTCCATATCAAGGATAAAGAACAAGAGAGATCAATGTAAAGTTCAGCGTTTTGGGATACGGTAAGTGTGAGGATCGTCACAAGTGTCTTCAATGACCCTTTCCCGTTTACATTTCCTCCGAGTGGGGTATTGCGTTGCCTTGTCACCATGGCCCCCAACTTTTACGATGTCTAGCTTGTCACTATCGCAATTAGCTTTGTGGTTTGGCTTTGGTCTTCCACTTTCGATTGCTGGATCGCAAGGCAGACAAAGAGCTATAGACTATAGTCCTCTCCCCAATCCCAACCGACGAAGACTCAACATTACCAATCTGATGATGTTCAGGCGTTGGTGGAGCAGACTCACAACTCGACAGGTGGGAGGAATCATCTTCCATTTGGGAAGGAATAAGAGGAATCATCTTCCATTTGGGAAGGAATAAAAGGCACCTACGAACCATCCATAGAGACATCAACTACCTAATCGGACTAACTTCTCGAGGCATGTAGCTATAACTTTACCCGTCCATTGTGATTGTGCTTGCAAGTGTGCGTCTAGCTTATACCAAGCATTTTTTTTCCCGCGGGTTTCCGTACAAACAATGCGCCAATACCGCAAAAAAGATGCATAGATAAATAGTAGTAGATCGTAAGAACATACCACCCAGGAATCGATGTCTTCTGATTTAAGCAATAAAACAAGAATTGGAAAATGCAAAGATAAGAGTAATATCCGGCCTTACCCTGATAGCAGATTTCTTTCAAGAAACAGAACTGAACAAAAACAAATGAAGTACACTCTCAAACAAATCAGCAAAACTTTTCCCGAGCAATAAAACGGCACGTCTCATTCATCTCCTCCCAGCAATCCTCAGTAAGGGAGAAATTATGCCCTGTATCTCCTGCAACGACTGTTGTATTCGTATCTCCTCTTCAACCGATCGCTTCAGGTTTCGAAGATGTCCCTTCAACACATCATCAGTTTGAACATCTTCAGCCCTCATTTTAACCACTTTCTTGGCCAACTTCATCAACAACCCTGCATACCTCGGCATAGTGGAGTACTTCTGCAGAAACCACAACAGCAAACCAAGCTCCTCTGTCTCCAAATTCGAAACGCACCTCATCAACTTCCTCCTCGCCACCAATTCTTCCATAACCGCCACCACATTCGCCGGATTCTTCCCATTCAATGCAGCCACCAAAGCTTCCTTATGCCGAAACTTCTTCAACAACTTATCATGTTCAGCCAATTTCACCTTCTTCGGCCTCTTGACCATGTAATCCCCTTCCGAAGGCTTCTCGTTTTGGCCTCTACGAAAGTACCTAAAATTCGAAGGCCTTAAAACTCTTTTCGGAGGTTCACTGATAGGACCCAAACCCGCAAAACTCACCATCTCGGACCCTTCATTTTCCTTCACTTTCCTCTTCCCAGCATATATAATCCCATTCGAAGTACCGATAACTCTCGTAGAACAATCAGGAGAGAATGCAACAGATAAAAGTGGCGATGGAAACCGCATTGAGTAAGTAATCTTAAACTTCGCATAATCGAGAACTTTCATATACCCATCAAGAGAAACGCTCAAAATCCGATACTGCTGCGCTTCTTCCCCCGTTTCCTTCCCAATTTTCCCAACACAGATCGAAGTCACAGTCTTGTTATGCCCCTCCATTGAATGCAACAACTTCCCACCTCCAATCACATCCCAAATCTTCACCTCATTCCCACCTGCAGTCGCAACCAGCCCTCCTGACGGCAAGAAAATTACGCTTTCTACCGGCTTACCGTGATTAACCTCCATCACCGAACTCCCACCCGAAACCCTAACATCCCAAAGCCTAACCGTATGATCATAAGACCCCGTCACAAACATATCATCATTCACTGGCGACCCATCACCGCACCGGACATAATCCTTGTGACCTAACAGGTCATTTATGTGGGTTTCGGACGCCACGTCCCAGTACCTGACGACGGCATCATCGCCGCCCGAGAAGAGGTGGAGCTTGTCCGATCGTGGGTACCGGACGAGGTGGACGGGGCGGGAGTGGGCGCGGAGGCGGCGGAGAGGGGTCCGGGTCTTGACGTCGAAGACCTGGACGAGGCCGGAGTGGGATCCGGCGGCGACGAGGCGGCCGTCGGAGCGGAAGGAGGCGGAGGTAGCGGTGTCGGAGAAGGAGGAGATGGTGGACTTGGGTTGTTCTAGGGTTTGGAGCGGGGAGAAGAGGGAGAGGGTGGCGGAGTGGGTGGCGGCGAGGAGGTGGGGAAGGGCGGGGGAGAAGGAGAGAGAAGTTATGGAGGAGATTAGGTTTTGGGGAGTGGGTTGGGGTTTGAAGGATTTCCAGTACTTGGATTCTGGAGTGAGGTTTTTGGTGGAGGTTTGGGAGGTGGGTTTGAGGTTTGGTTTGACTGGGAAGGTTTGGGATGTTCTTGGGTAGTCGTCTTCTGCCATTGCCATTGATGGAGGTTTGGATGGCTGGTTTGGTTGCAGTGGGTGTACAGTTTTAGGGTTTTAGGGGTTTGGAGAGGGAGGAGGTGAGGTGATTTGTATTTCAACCACCTTCTTGTCTCGCTAACGGCCCCCACCCAGCTTTCTGAGTACACCGATTAGGGTATTATGATTAGGGCTTCTGACAGTGAAAGCTTAAAGTTTATTTGCAAGTGGAGTATTTCTAACCTAATTCTGATGTTGCTTAGACATATCATTATGACAAGAGAGAACCCCTCCAAGGTTGGAGTGCAATTGAACTACTCCTGTCATGGGATTGGGAAATTCTGCGGTG
Source organism: Rhododendron kiyosumense (assembly GCA_019656275.1). Classification (NCBI taxonomy): domain Eukaryota; kingdom Viridiplantae; phylum Streptophyta; class Magnoliopsida; order Ericales; family Ericaceae; genus Rhododendron; species Rhododendron kiyosumense. Next base: position 169,759 of record BPLS01000279.1, on the reverse strand, counting down.
GAAGGCCTTGCAGGTGTCTCAGAAGACGCACATGAGCCATCGATCTTGATAATATATAATTGAGATATAGTTTTTAATGTGAATCGTTGATTGATGAAATCGATGACTGTGTGTTGACCTACACGTGCACTACACAGGGTGCACTACAACACCCCGGATCCACTATTATGTGCCTTCCAAAAAAGAACTAGTATTATGTATCCTAATTTAGGGTCACAAGAAAAAGAAAAGACGTTTTTTTTTGTACTTTTTATTTTTTAATATACATTTACACATCTGTTATTATTAGTCTATTGAGCTGATTTTAGAATTTTTTTCTTATATCGGTTGAGTTGTTAGGCTTGGTTATCTCGCGTACTCTTACAGTAGTGTGATTGGTACTTTATAATTCATACATAATGTAAAAAGATCCCTTCTATCTATTGAAAAAAACAAGAAAAAAAGTTGCAAAATGTTTTCATATTGACCACTGTAGGGAAAACACATTGAGAGCAATTACTGTCGAAAGCAGTATTGCAAAGTGATTTTGTACCATCTTAAATTTTCTTTTAAGATACTACTTGGTAAGTTGGTATTACCGACACTCAGTAAACTATCTTTGGTACTTATCCATCCATCATTTTTTAAATTAACAATTGTTCTAACCTGAAAAAACTGAAAAATTATAATAATATAAACCGAAGTTAAAAAATCCTAGAAAATACGAGATCGAGGGCATTTTTTTTTTTGTACTCATTGCATTTTTGTTGTTGTTGATTATATTGTTAATAATTAACTTTAGATTGCCGAAAAAAAAAATCAAAACTTAAAAAACTAGAAAAAATGACCACTTAAAAGAGTTGAAATAATTTTGAGCCTAAACGTGCTCTTTAAATTGCTTGTTGTGGAGGTTCCATTGCCTGGTGCAGTTGGTAACCTCCCGTCCACTCCTTACAAGAGGTGGAGGTTCGAGCCCCCTTGAGGCGGTTGGGATCCGGAGCTATGAAAAGCTACTGACTCCTCTTGTGCTAACCTACATGGGACAGTTGGGGGTCTGGAGTTATGGAAAGCCGCTGGATTCTCTCTGTACTAACCTAACTCACTCCACTGACTATACCATGTGACAAAAGGAAAAAAAAAAAAGCCTTTTGTGGGTCTATTTTTAACTATTGAGTGTTTTACAAGTACGAGTACTAATTTGTCAAAAAATGGGGAGGCTATTTTTAACTATTGAGTGTTTTACAAGTAGGAGTACTAATTTGTCAAAAAATGGGGAGGCTATTTACGATGTTTTTACCAAACTTATTAGTAGTAGGATATTTACACTCGGACCCCTCTTGGGTTGGCTACCATAATACTTTTACTCTGTACAATACCAAATCACGTAGTCCCCAATCATCACTCTTATCAATCAAGCCATCCATCCCCCACTCTCAAATCCAAGCTCTCCATCGCCATATTCTTTTGGTTACGCCCCGCCAATTATTTCCTCAATTCGAACCAAAAGATTAGCATCTCCGACTCCTGCCGCTCCACCACTCTCCCATTCTCTTACTACTTCGATTCCTCGTAACAACACTACACAGAAGGTCAGCTCTTACACTTTTTAAAAAATTTCACTTTTTTTTATTTTTTATTTTTTTTTAACTGTTCCTCTGCATTGTTCGCTCTGCACTTTCAATTATTTGTATTTCTAGGGTTTTCAACGTCAAATTCGATTCACTCTAGGGCTTTCTTTCGATTTTCGACTTAAACATTTTTTACATGCTTCTAGGGTGACTGTAAATATGTAGATATACGTGTGTATTGTGTTAAAGTGTTTCTGTTCTCGTCAGCTTCAGATTTCGAAGAATGAGGGACACGAGGGAAGAACCATCAAGCAGCTCTGGACATCAAGTTAGTAGTACTATTCATTGGATAGGACATTTTTGGATTTTAATAAGCTGCTGTTCGCTTAAGCTGCACTTCGCAGTCGTTTGAATTACACTGACCACCTTAATGTTTCGCGTCAGTGATGTGACAGAGAATTAGAGTTTCATCAGTTTTATGTATGGCATTGGTGAAAATTCAGAAAAAGATAACAGTGAAGTACTGTTTTCTGATTTTTATGTTTTGTAATTAAGCAGTAGAAGGGAGTTTGATTTCGCAAGTTTCGGACTTTAATTAAGCAGTAGAAGTGACTTTATAGACTATTTGTGATTTTTCATGAACAAGGCTGAGGTTGGATGACAGTGGTAGCAGAAACAACTATCTTTGTTGTTTCCGTTACTAGCATACGGTGATCTACAAGTTGTCTCTTGCAATTAGGCTTCATCTTAGAAAGAAATCTTATCCTGATTATGAGCTTTTGATTTGCTTGTTTTAATTGCCCTTATCAGTGCCTTGTAGTTCTCAGTAGAACTTCTAGGCCATCTTGTTTGGGGCCATTGCATTAGCTTCATTACCCTTCTTCATTCAGTTATAGCTCACCTTATTTTTGCACTCATAGTTTCCTCCTTATGAACAGGCCGTTGACTTGATTTCAGCAGTGAAAGAATTACATAATGTCGGCTCTATAGGGCTTACTAAGCTAATCAAGGACTCTGAGAATAATATCATTCAGACCTTCACTCCAATTGGGTCATCTAGTCAGGTTGGTGCTTATTTTAAAGAACTAATGTTTTATCAATCGCCACAAGAGGCTCCTGTTTGTGTTTATTTTATTTTATCAGTTTGAGATATTTTGCTGTTTCAGTTTGATGTGGAAAAGATTGCAAGGTGTCTTCCTTTGCATCTTATTGCAAAGGTCATGTTGTCTGCAAGAGATGAAGCTTCATACAAATATTTGTTATGTGGAATTCGACTCTTACATTCCTTGTGTGATCTAGCACCAAGATATCCCAAGCTGGAGCAGGTTAGCATGGGTTCTGCATTACTATGTAAGACAAGTCATATGTACATCTGTTTGCTTTCAGATACCAGATATGGTACAGGATATATAGGAAAAATGTATCATCAACTAATTTTCAATCGTGGGTACATGTATATCCTAACCATACTGAACCGACTGCCATTATTAGTATCAAACCAATAGCGATTCATATAAGCTAAATTTTCGAAGTGACCAGTATGTTTCTTGTGGTTATATCTGGTATTGAGAGAAAAATGGTAAAGCAATTCGAGAGAAGGAAGACTGAGCTACAGTCCTATGCTCTTAGAGTGTGGATGAAATGAGTCAAAGATCACGTGCCCTCTTTGGCACTTGTATCATAGGGGTTGTCAGTACTCAGTAGTATGTGCGGTGAAATCAGATGATTAGTTCATGGTTCCACCTAAACAGGAGTTCATCGGAACTTGTTTTAATGGGAGCCAGACTACCAAACTTTTGTAACAGTTCTGGCTTGCCCATGAAGGCATTGATCTACCTACCTGCATCATCTCCTATAGATCAGCATATACCCATATGCTTTGCCTACGTTGCACTTGTCACTAGTCGTTTAAAAGTGGTTATTTGGAGTTTTGAAGTACTTGCTCATGTGGTCGCTGACATTATTTTGGAGACACCCTATTTATTTAGGGTATTAACATATGCTAAGAGGAACAGGGAGTAGATCCCCCAGTCAACCCTTTGAATTTTGATCAATGTTCCTTGAAGGTCCCCAATAGATCTTGGCATTAACTTCCATGTTATTTCTACTTGTCAACTAGTCCGGATGCTTCCTCAAATTGTTTGAAATTTGTTATTAATTTGGAGATTTTAGTTGTCCGCATTTAGTTTTAGTGCAACTTTTGAAATAGTAGGCCATTCAAAAAAAAAAAACTTTTGAAATAGGAGAAGGGATAGTTTAGTTTTAGTTGTTCATAGGATTGTGATTTTATTTTTTGAACTGTTCATATAGTTGTGATATGTTTTACATTTTTTAATTTATGAATTTAATTCCCTTAGTTTGCTTTGCTTGCAGAAGTTTACATTCCTTGTAATTTTCTTTGTTAATCTCTTTGAATTTGTAACTAGCATTTACTTGAGAGTTTATAGGAGTCACATAGTACCGGGGAAAACCAAACTTATGTAGGCATAGTTTTCTTTCAGATTCTGCTTGATGATGTGAAAGTATCAGAGCAGCTTCTTGAGTTGGTCTTTTATCTTCTTGTTGTTCTCAGCAATCATAGACAGGTTAACCGTTTATCCTCTTCTTTTATATCTATCTTTCATAATTTATGCCTGTGCTAAGGCCTTTATGATTTGATGTAGGAACATCATGCTTCAAGTCATATGCCACTATTGCATTCAGCTTTAGTGGCTTGCAGTCTGTACCTATTAACAGGATGCATTGCCTCTCAGTGGCAGGATATTGCTTCTGTTTTAGTTGCTCACCATCAGGTATTACTTTTTTGCTCTTCATCATTAGCTGTGGAACACTCCGGGAAGATACCCTAATGTTTATTTCATTTATGTAATTTAATCTCCAGTCTACTTTTTTTTCCAATGAAAATCTGCAATCTACTTGTTGGCATATGAAACTTTATATGGAGATTGATTGCTCTGAAATTTGTTCTTTCATAGTTGATCCACATTTTCTTGTTGGATAGTCTTGAATCTCTTGATTATGAGTTAAGCTTGACTGTGAGGCCAACGCACTAGGCAAATGGTTAATCAGGAAACTCTTTGTTATAGGTTTATATATTCATGGACGCAGCTTTTGCAGCACTGCGGGTGGACATCAAGTTTCTTCAGTTCAAGCTGTCAGGTCAATGTTATGATTTCCAGAGGGAGTCAAGTTCTAATGCTGAAGGAACACTGAACAATCTGTGCCAACTGTGCGAGGCTTCTTTGCAGTTTCTTCAATCCTTGTGTCAACAGAAGTCATTCCGAGAGCGCCTTGTTAAGAATAAGGTTTGATCAAGACCTCTCTCACTCTATCTGTTGGAATTAAGGAGAGTTGGAGATGTTATTGTTTCTTTTGTAACATGAAAATGGGGCTAATTAGACTTTCCTGTCTGAAGCAAGAGAAACAAGAAGTAACCAGGGTAGAATTAATGTTCTCCTGGCTGCACTTGAACTTGTCTTTGGAGTACTTGCTGGACTTCAGACATCCAAAATCTACGAATTTGGAGTGGGATTAAAGTCCAAAAAATTAATAGTTTGTTACGTGAATTGAGAGGTAATAGGAGATATGTCATGCCCAGGTTTAAGTCACGATGACATAATAGTATGATTGCTTACACGAGAAATTGAACATATTTGTTCGTGATCTCAAAGTTTTAGTCATTACTCATGCGAGAAGCATACATCATTGGCTGCAAATTTTCTCTGGTTTGACAATTGTATTATTAGCTGCTATTCCACACATCTTGCACGAATTGGCCAAAACTCTTGGAACCACGAATCCATTTACACTGAATGTTTGTGATGACTTTCGGTGTCTTTCTGTCTTTTAATTGTAAACCACCCCTTGGTTTCATGCCCTGAGTTTTAACTTGCGTTTCTTTTGCATATAAGGCATCTTCTCATTGTTCATCAGTGCAGAGTCTGGTTTTGTTGCTGTTTCAGGAACTATGTAGAGAAGGTGGTGTTCTTTTGCTGGCTCGATCTATTTTGAAACTGAACGTGACATGGTTTAGAGAATCTCCCTTAGTTGTGGCTGCTGTGTTTAGGCTAAAGTCAAAAGTTTTATCAATTGTAAGTCTTAAGCAACTAATGCAAATTTTTAAAAGCATTCTTCTCTTCACTTTTGGCTAATTGAATTTCATAGCTTTTGATAAATGATGCTTCTCTCAATGATGTCCTTTCACTAACCTGTCACAGTCCCCTTCTGCAGCTGTTGCATCTTTGTGAAGCAGAGAGTTTATCTTACTTGGATGAGGTTGCCAGCACTCCTCGAAGCATGGATGTGGCAAAGTCTGTCGCATTAGAGGTTGGTTCTCAGGATATATGTGTTGCAGTATATTCAAAAGTAGGTGTTCTTCTTGTAGATGAATCATAAATTCTGTTTGTATAGGCAAGAATTGTATTGGGGATACAATGTGCTCACTTTGTAGCGCTAATCATCTAGAGTATTTGTTGCATTGGTGCCTTGGTGGTGCTTCGGGAAATCGTGAGAATTATTTGTTTAAAAGAAGTAGAATGCCCCAACTTTAACACAGCTGTGACGGATTGAAGAAGAAGAGTAGATACAGAAGAGGTTGCTTTCCGTGATATTTTATACCCTTCCTGAGTCGAAACTCTAGGCCGGAGAGTTCCATGGAGGAGATATCTCCTAATTTTTCTTCTGGTTCCTAGTGAGAATGACCATTTCCCATGACAGAGACCTGATTGTTTAAGTGCTCCAAGTTATGCAAAAATGTCGACATATTAGAGTGGTTTTGTATAGGAAATATATTCTTTTATATATAGATATATATATATTTATAACTTTCGACCCTGCCCATGATAAATTTCCCATTCTTCAATATTTAAAATGCACTAGTGGGAAAGAAAATCCGTCCTTCCTGTTCCTCTTAAAATGCTTTCTTTCACATTAGGACAATTATATTTACCCAGCATACTAAAATTTTAAGGTTAGGAGAATCTGTGGCTTTGACACATCCATATGCAACACAGTTGTTTTTAAACTGAGAGCTAAATAGGACAATAGTGGAGGAATGCATCGAAAGAGTTTTCAAGCTACCGTGCCAATTTGACTATGAGAAATTGGTTGACAACCCCTTTTGTATTCATCTATTTGTTGACTATCGGAAACATATCACATAGGACATACTACTCATGTGTCATGCTTTTTGAAATTTCTTCACGTGTGGCCGTTTTTTTGGATTATTTCTCATGACAAAGCCATCTCTGACCCTCATTTCTTCATCATGATCAGCTTGTTATTAAGAGGTACATGTCTGTATGTGTATGTCGTGTGACGCATCATAGAGTTTTGACAATCATGGTGGTGTTTTCTGTACTATTCAAATATCATGTTTGTGACGTCATTTGCCTCTCCAATTTGTTTCTTTATCATGGTCAGCGTATTCGTTTTGGAAATCCTTGTGTTTATCCATGCAACCTGCAGATTCACAAGCTTGTTGATTTAATTCAACTGCATGGTGTAGGTTCTTAAAATACTGAAGGCTATGGTTGTGAGGGGTTACGAAATATGCCCAACAGGGCTTTTGCAACTGAATGCAATGCGCCTGGCAGATATCTTCTCTGATGACTCAAATTTTCGATCTTACATCACAATATACTTTGTAAGCTTTTTGCTAATGCCCTTATCTTTCCCTGAGTCTCTATAATTCGTGTACTTTTGCCACTTTTGTCGATTTTCTTGTTGTTACGTGTTAGTTTTCCTGGAAGCACGGGAATTATATATTTGACTGGATATGTTCCATTTTATGTCAATGTTGATACTTATGCTCTAGAATTCTATGATGAAGTTTGTGACATTGATTGCATATCTCAGACAGAAATTTTGACTGCTATTTTTTCACTCCCACATCGAGAGTTCTTGTCTAGTTGGTGTTCATCCAATCTCCCAATTTGGGAAGAAGATGCTACTCTGGAGTATGACTCATTTGGCGCAGCTGGACATGTTTTGGATTTGTTTTCTTCATCAGATTTGCCAAATGTAACGATTTCAAGATCTGATTTCATTCCTAGTAACATGCCACGTGTCGCATTTGCACATCAGAGGACGTCATTATTGGTCAAAGTAATAGCAAATCTCCATTGTTATGTTCCAGGGCTCTGTAAAGGTGTGCTAGCAACATATTTTTTGTGTGTACCCAGTACCCAACTGCTGTGACCAGTATCATGTTGAAATTTGTGTCATCATTAAGTGTAATTTTTTGTTTTGATCCACAGAGGAGGAGGATGTTTTCCTCAACAAGTTTCTTGAGTGCCTCCAAAGGGAGCTACCTAAATTATCCGCTTCTGATGCTGAAAAAGCTGGCATTGTTAGCAGGAACCTACGTAAATATGTCTATCTCAGATTCCTTCTGTGTGCAGAGTTAAATATGTTTCTGCATTCCAAATAATGCACTTGCATATTACAGGTTCATTGTTGAGCCATGCTGAATCTCTGACTCCTCCGTACTTAAATGAGGACGATGTACATCTCTTCAGGTGATCTGTACCTGGATTGTAGAATCCTCTGTTTTGTTCTTCTTTTTCCCATGTTTCCTGTATATTTTGTTTGGAGTGTCTCAACATCATCATGATTATCTCTCAACTAACCGAACAGTAATTTTTTATTTGAACCCAGCAGTAATCAATCACATGCATTGCTTCACAATTCACATGATTGCAAGCTAATAAATCGATAACCTTTACTTTCTGCCAGTAGCTATGTAGTTGAATGTATTTGACTCTGGTGGTCTCCTAATGCTGTGTTAACTCCTGAAGGCTCCTGAAGGCCAGCAACGAACAACTTGAGACCCCTCTTACACACAAAATTCACTTAAATCTTGAAATAATACCTAAGTCGGCGCTTCACTTTACATACCTTCATTGATTTCTTAGCATGTTTCTTTTAAGTCCTTTGACATTACAATATGAGGACATTTTGCAGGGGTGAAACCAGGATTTTCTTGCAAGGGGTTTCGGATCGTAAAAGTTCATTTATAGGAAATATATTGGAAAGCAAGCCCCCAGAAAAATAAAAACAGTGACTGTACCCTAATATTATGTAAGACAAATGAAAATTAATTGTCTCTAATCCGAACAACTCAATCCAAAACCTTGGTTTACCAAGGACAAAACATTTGTTAAGTTCTTAACTTCCAATTTTAGTTGATCTGATGCTAGATTTTCTGTAATGGTATTGTAAATTATTTCATTTACTTCTATTTCGCGGTTTAAAGCTGGTTCTTGGATTGGTACATAATATCGGCTCAAGTTACTCAAAGTGTATTTGGTTTATACCTAGAAACTTTGATTAGGAGCCACACCTGCACAACTTTTTCTCTATATTATACAAGATTTGGGGCTTACGATTTTGTTTGTACGGTATGTATGTATAGACATAGAATTAAATTAGGACCTCCCTGAGCCGAGGACCACCGCCAACCGTTTGTCAAAAGATAGATTTGGCCCTTTTACCTGTTTTTCCAGCCGATGATCCAGAAGCATGCCTGATTGTTTAGTAAAAGGAAAGTACTAATCTTATCCCATGGTCCTCATATTCATGGGGCTTACATGTCAAAGAATCTTGCTGATGCGTTAGCAAGTCTTTATGACTGTATATGAGTTCTTTTTTTAAATATTCAAAATTATCCCCCCAAAACTATCCTCAGTGAGGTCCCTAGAGCGCGACATGAACCCTGCTCAACTCCTATTGCTGTAGCATGAGATTCTATTTCAGCCACACAGATTGTTGTATGTATGAGTTAGAGAATCTTTACGAGGAGATATTTGCTGGCCATGAACGTGCCCATCTATATATACAAATGCATTTGATCATTTATCTGTCTTTCACTTCTTTTGTGACAGAACTCTGCAAAGAGTTTGTTTTATGTCATAGAATTGGCTATATATGCACTTAATGGTCCATTGTGATTATTTATCTGTTGTCCCCTTCATTTATTCATTCTGCTACGTACAGTTTCCCTTGAACTTAAGCTAGTGTTACATTTTAAGAGGTCATAACACAAATCCATAAAACTTCTGTTGCAGGGTTTTCTTAATGCGGCTAGAACCATTGATTACTCCTGCTGAGATCGAAGTTAAGAGGGTGCAGGTAGATACTCATTCTAAGTTTATTACTAATATCTGTTTCTCATTTAGTTTCACACCGGAATGTGTTCTCACTCTTCCTTATTGATAGTTGTGGTCAACTTTTTATGTTTTGGCAACTCAATATGACCAAACTGTGCTGCCTGATGAAATTTAGGAATGCAAATTAGAGGGGTCGATATGTGGAAATCGTCAATTCTAAGTATCAGCAAGCAACAGCATGTCAATGTGGATGTCGAACGTGATATTGTTGTGGTCCAAAATTCCTAACTACCTTAAAATGATTTAAATGGTTTGCCAGTTTCGATTTTATTTAACTATGTTATGAAGCTGTCTGATAGAGACCTATTTGCAGTCCAGAGCCACCTAAAGCCCAGAAGGGGCAGCTAGGAACATTTTCTTTAAAACATTGCAGTTTAACCTATAATTACCAAACATTTTGCTCCTCTAAAATATTTCATGTGCACCCTCTTTGTTTCCCCTCTCCCATTTCGTTATCTCCCCTCTCCTCTTTTCTATGATGTTATTATTCTGTAGTTATGTTGAGATGTGGGCATTTAGTGTAATACTCTTGTATACTCTCTTTTCAGTCTACATTTGTAATCTTTATGTTATGTCATTGCATTTGAGTTTAATGTTTCAAGTATCCCATTTCTAAGATTTCAAAAGTACTTTTATTGAAGTTTGCTAGCCAAAATTTATTTTTTTGGTTTCAAATGGTGCTGAACTGCTGATCATTATGTTTAGAACCTAAAACAACATAAACTATGTCCAATAGAAAAATGAGATCAGTAGTATCAACAGAAAAAATATATGGGCCAATCCAAACATAACCCCAATAAAAATTATGGCATGTTGAATCTAGCTGGCTTCGGTCAGCCTATGTTTGGCTATAGACCAGGTTTGCTCAAGCTTGGACATATCTTTCTACGCCTTTATGTTACCCCTTAGTGTTTTTATTTTACTTTTATTTAGCTCTATTATGTTTGTGTGAGTTGGGTAGGGTGATTTGTATGTCGTCTGGGAGATAGTCTCCAATTCCCTTTTTTTTTTGATATGTGGAGGAATGATGTGTGATTCTCTTTTAGGAGGCTCAAAGTGCAGGGGGATGCTCATCGCCCATAATAGAAAAGGTAGATACAAATACTAACAGACTTGGTTACCTGAAAGAGGGCACGTCAGAAAACTCAGCTTTCCAAGATGAGGACCAGTCCTATATAAGGGGCAACTGTATAGGTCAAACTGATGATATCATGTGGCAAGTTAAGGGGGAAGACAAGGGTAAATCTGGTATGATGGCTGAGGGATCAAGGGAGATTGAGAGATGCATCCAAAAAGTTGAAACCAGTGGTTCGGATTCAAGCTCTACACGTGGAAAGAACTGTACTGGTCAAATGCACAATGTTGAGTTTCCAAAATCAGGTGAGCATAGCAAACAAAGTGGGTTTGAAGGACTTAAAGAGGATGAAAAGGTTGAAGCTGTTATAAGTGAACAGAAGCAACAAAGAAAACGAAAGCGCACCATAATGAATGACATACAGATCACACTGATCGAGAAGGCGCTCTTGGAAGAACCTGGCATGCAGCGCAATGCTGCTTGGGTACAATCTTGGGCTGAGAAACTAAGTGCCTATGTATGTAAAGAGTGCACATCTGTTTCTTAAGTTGTGTGAAGTTTGATTTGGCAGTTCTAGAATTAACTGTAAGATGTACTTGTTTCCTAAAAGTTTTCTTTTTTCCTTTACCAGGGTTCTGAGGTTACGACTTCTCAGCTAAAAAATTGGTAACCAGCCCTCTTCTCCTTTTTATAAACCGTAATTCTGTAGTTCGGCTTTTTTTTTTGCTTCTCAGTTCATTGGTGCCATAGTAATCGTACAGAAGATATGGTAGCTCCAGATACTTGTAGAATCGATTCCATAGATCTAGATACTAACTGAATTTGTTACGAGTACATGGAATTTGTTGACATGTCGAATTGTTAAGCTTTGTAAGATTTTAGTTTTCTTTTTCTTCGTGTTTGATGGTAAATTAGTCACCCTTAGTTTCTTTTTTTTTTCTTTGGCTGGATAAATGCATCTCATACCATCCCAAATACCCATCTAATGAGCCTAGCAAACTAGCTAAGTGCGATAGTGATTGATTTCTTATCATTATTGATGTATGTTTGTTCTTATTGACAGCCTAGCAAGCTAATGGTTATCGCTTTTCATTATTACTAAGTTTTTTGTCATATAATATTCTGGAAATTAAAGACAGTTGTTGGTACTGCCAGCACAGTGCCCCCTCTTATGTATCTGACCAGTTTCTTTTCTCATAGAAACATTTGGTTTCCTATTTGGTCCCCTCTCTCCCTCTCTCTCTCTCCCTCTCATTAACAGGTTGAATAACCGAAAAGCGAGGCTAGCCCGAGCAGCAAAGGATGTTCGTGGGCCTTCTGAAGAGGACAATGGTTTTCCTGACAAACAAGCTGCGTCAGGACGTGTGTCACACGATGAATCAGCTGAGAGTCCAACAGAGGACGTCTATATCACATCAACTCCGGGAGGGACTCACCAGAGCACCATTAGGGAGTCCACATCTAGAACTGGCTCCAAGGAAAAAGCAGACATTCAGCTTGCAGATTTCAATAACTTTCCCACTAAGCATTGTTTCCGGTGGGGTCCTGGTCAGGATGTTTTGCTTTTGAATCTGGAAGGAGAGGAAATTGGAACGGGAAAGGTGTATCAGGTACGAGGCACATGGGGTGCATGTAATTTGGAGGAATCAGAGATGTGTGTGGTGGATGTTAACGTGATTAGGACTGAGAGTCATACGGGGCTTCCAATCCCAGTTGGAATGGATACAAAACTGGGGGTAAGAAGAACATTGTGGGCATTGAACAAAATTTTAGCCGCCTAGATGAATATCTTTTCGCATCACCAGCTTGAAAGGATCAGGTAAGAACTGTTCATGACCTACAAGCATTTAGTTATATGTGTCTACCTTGGATAGAATGTTATATGTGTCTGCAAGCATTTATCCTCTTTCTTTGCGATGTTGGGTGTTTGTCCAAGGGCACATCTTGTACGTTGGTTGGCTTTTCATACATAAGCCAGCATATTTGGTCTATGATTTTCTTTATTTACTTTCTTTTTTTTCTTGCTACTCCATATTTCTTATTAGGGCTCTGTGCTATGCACAATCTCCTTTGAATTTCCTAAGGATGTGTTTGGAACTAAGGAAAGAAAAGCAAAGTAACGGACAGGAAAGAATTTTGCTTGATTCATATGTTTGGGAGGGAGAGAAGAAGAATCTTGAGAAAAAACGCGTGGGAAGTTAATTTGACACTTCCATGCCTTTTCTTTCCACTTTTGTCTCTATCAGTTTTAGTTAATTTTTCTTTTTAGAATCAATGAAAGTTATTTTCCTTCTCAGTCTCTTTGCTCTACTGCGCAAAACTAAATAGAGATGATGAACGCATCATGTGTAATTTCTTTCCTAATTTACTCTCGTTTCCTTTTAATTTCCATGAACTTCTGAACACGAGCTTGCAAAATCATGTGAACACTATCAAAGATGGATCTGCTCCCCCCTCACAAAACCGATCCTTACTGATAATTTCTCACTAATTGTTGCAGAATGGAGCTATCGCAGCAGGAGTGCAGGTTCACTGGTTGGGCATCGACGGGAAATTTCAAGAGTCCCAAGGAAAACCACCCCAATGCACATGGTCGTAGCAAAATGCTAGGGAGGCCGACTCACGGAAAATGTTACTGGCACCCCTGGTCGCTGGGATAGGCATCCAATGAGCTCTACTAACCGAGTGTAGGACCATGTATAGCATTCTATGGCAGAAAGAATGGTAATTCGGTGAAGGAGGCTTTCACTCAGGGTCCTCAAATTAATGTTGACATTTAGTCCGGTTCCATTTTGTACTCTAAAATTACTATCGATAATGGAATTAGCAACAAAATTTATGAGTGAAAATTCCATGGATATCTCTTTCAGCCTTCTTTGATCTCCTCATGGCAGCTCAGATTTATGCTACTACTTGGGTGAGAAATGAAAAGAAAGTGGTGTGGTTTCTCTTAATGATGCGAAAAGAGAAGAAAGAAGAATGTTTTCTCACCATCTCATTCGGGTAGACTTTCTCCTTGCTCTTTTCACCACATCTCACCACTTCTGGTGAGAAACAAAAATGACTTCATAAGGAATTCTTGATTTTCACTCTCTCGCATTTTTTTTTATCTCTTTAACCATCCAAACAAGGAAGAGGAAGAGAAAGTTCTTCCCCTCCATTTCTTTTCTCCTGAAACCCAATAATAACAATAATAATAATAATAATAATAAACAATAATAATCATCATTACTCAGAGTCTGATTTTAAACCCGATACAAAATAATTTCCCTTTTGATTGCGTCCAGGCAGAAAAAGGTTGCGTCCAGTGGATCAGATTGCGTGATTGACATACACGCTTTTCTCATAAAATGAAATAAGTATGCGTTTGGTTAATTCCGTTTAATCAGCCGGGACCGTCCTTCCTCTTCCTCTTCCTCTCCTCTCCTCTCCACCGCCGCCTCTCTCTCCCTCTCTCATTCTCACCTCACCACCAGCAAAACCTCGACTTCAAGCCAGAAGAATACAAGTGCATCGAGATCCACAAGGGCTGGAATTGCATTGGGACTTTGGGAGTAACAAATCGAACGCTGTTATCAAATATCGTTATTGGTACTCTCTCTCTTTCTCTACAATCTCTGTCTACTTAGTTTAGTTCGTGAATGTTAGGCCTTTTTCTTCCTAAATTATTGGTCTGGTACTTTTACGGTGTATTATTTATTTTTCATAATTTGTTGTTTAGACTCTTTCTTCGAGACGACTTCAAGTTTCACGTAAATCTAATAGAAATTCAGAAAGGACAAACAAAAATACCAAAACAATAATTTAGCAAGAAAAGTGCCTTAGTTGAATACTTTGATACAGACTGATCTTGATTCTTTATAAAACGTAAAAGAGAAAAGTGGGAAAAGCTTTGGGGAACCCTTAGTTTGAGCTTATGAAGCATGGATACGGATATGACTTATGAGACAGTACGGATAAAAAGCTTAAGGCAGTGAAGCAGAGAGTTTATCTTCACAGACCTCTTCTGCAGCCATTGCATCTTTGTGAAGCAGAGAGTTTATCTTACCTGGATGAGATTGCCAGCACTCCTCGAAGCATGGATGTGGTAAAGTCTGTCGCATTAGAGGTTGGTTCTCAATGTATATGTATTGCAGTATATTCAAAAGTAGGTGTTATTCGTGTAGATGAATCATAAATTCTGTTTGTATAGGCAAGAATTGTACTGGGGAAACCGATGTGCTCACTTTGCAGTGCTAATCATCTAGAGTGTTTGTTGCATTGGTGGTGCTTGGAAATCTTGAGAATTATTTGTTTAAAAGAATCAGAATGCCCTAACCTTACACAACTGTGACGGATTGAAGAAGAAGAGTAGATACAGAAGAGGTTGCTTTCCGTGATATTTTATACCCTTCCTGAGTCGAAACTCTAGGCCGGAGAGTTCCATGGAGGAGATATCGCCTTATCTTTTGGTCTTTCGCTTTGGTATTGATACGTATCCAAAAGCTAATCAACTCACCTCGGTGGGGCTTACCACCCCAAGATCGCATAGTCGATTTTTCTCGGTAGCAATTTGTTTTTGGGATCACCCCACCCTACGTAAACCCGTGAAAAATATTGTGTGAAGGGCTATAGAGATTAGTCATGTTCATCAGGACACTGTTCGTTACAAAAACAAAAAACACTATAGCTAACCGCATATATGGTCTGAATACTCAAAATGATGACGTGAAGGTCTTGTTGTCTTTTAACCTCCCGTTTTCAACACTGGAGGTCCAATATGCAATACGGCATCATGCATATCCAAACGCCATCGTGCTAGTCATCTGGCTTAACCTCGAGTCTTCAAAACAGGAGGCCCAAAAAAGCGACGTTGTTCAAGATGATTGTTTACTGAAGTCGTGATCGTTGTTGAGAAATAGGTAGAAATTAGCATTGTAATTATATTTTGGTAGTTTACACTTGGATTGGGGCTCTCTTTGGGGAGGCATTCAGTGTGAAGTTCATCTGACAGGGTATTCTTATTTAGAAAGTCTGCTTGCACAGAAAATCAGATCGTGGTGTGGGCCCACTCCAGGTCCCAGAGCCGTCCATTAGATGTAAAACATTTTTTCGAAGGCCCTCGCAAAAAATAAGCTCAATCCAATACCTATAGGTACTCGATCCCATTTAACTTTTCAAGATCCTGGAAACTAAATGAAAAGTTAGATGACATTCTACTTCTTTATTCTAACTTCATACATAGACAAGGAAAATACCTTAGAAACCCGAGGTTTGGCAAAGTGGTCTTGGCATGAGAAAAGAGGTTTGCTCTGTCTTAGACTCTCAGGTTCAATTTTCCTTGCCAATTATTGGGGCCACCTCACCCCATGTGTAAGCGTGTGAAATGGCTATGGGTGAATTGCAGGGATTAGTCCGATGTGTGCGCAAGTTGGCCTGGAACACCCTGCATTACAATTTTTTTTTTTACCTTGGCTACTTGGATCGGTCTTGTTTTTCCTCATGAATGGGTTACATACTTTAATGGTATTGTTGTTCTTATGTGTGTACGGGAAAATGTTAATTCCTTGTATTGTTAAGTCGCGAGCAACATGTTCGATGAAATGACTGAAACGTGTAGCTTACTTGACTCCGTAGTAGTAGATTTCTAGTTGTAACGAATCTTAATTTGAGTCAACACTTGTACTTACTTGATCCTACCAGTAAACAATTACTGCTCTTTTTTCCTTTCAAATTCATGTTGTTTGAGCTGATGTCATTATATTCATAGTTCCAGTAAAAAAATGGGGACTGGAAAGAATCCATTCTGCTTGTAAGCGCAAATGGGATATCTATTTTAGTGTATGCGCTGGTTTTACGATCCTTTTGGATGGTGAGAGAGGGTAAGAAAAGAAAGGAGTTCAGAGATTTGGGGAGAATTTAAAACCAATCATTTCTCGCATCTTTTTTTTTTTATTAGGATTCTCATCTGTTTTCTTATCTCCCGCTTACTCACCATCCAATGGGTTGATTAGTCTTCCGTTTTTCATTCAGAGTTCAAAGCTGAAATATTTTTGGTAACCATTGTATTAGGTTGAAGAAGTGACATGGCAGATATGATCTCTTTGAAAGACATTGCACCTGCAGCCCAGAACAACATAAACACACAGTTCATAGTTTTGGATAAAGGAAGGGTAACATTTGAAGGCCAAAATAAGACATGCTTGGCACTGGTGGCTGACAACACAGCTGCCGTTCATTTTCAGCTCTGGGGGGATGAGTGTGATGCCTTTGAACCCAGTGACATTATCTGTTTGTCTAATGGCATTTTCTCCTACCAGCGGAACAATCTTGTGCTGAGGGCAGGCAAGAGAGGGAGGGCAGAAAAGGTGGGGGAATTCACAATGGCATTTGTTGAGACACCAAACATGAGCGAAATCCGTTGGGTTCCTGATCCGAATAACTCTAAGAAGTATGTCCAGGAAGCCGTTATTTCTCCCCACTCACGTATATTTCCACCTATGCTGTAACTGTTACGATTCACTGCTTTCTTAAAAGTTAAGCAATTTTCATGATAAATCATGCATCATGATTGTGAAACACAGAGGCTTTTTGCTGGCAAATAGGTATTCAACCTATACTGTGTCAATCGTGTTAGAAAAACCTTCCACTGTAAGTATTTTCTTGGAGTTTCTGGATGATATGATATTAATTTAGTACCCAATTCCTTCTGCATAATGGGTAGCCTCTTCGATGGATTGTGCTCTAGAGAAGGAACTTCAGGGGGAATTTCATTCGCTTGGTTTGGCAGTTTCGGTGCAAGGGCTTTCCTAGACCAATCTGATCAACTGTCAAACCTGAATCCAAAGATCTTCCTAGTGCATGAGTGATCGTCCTATGTTGTCCAAGTTATTACTGCTTTCTCCAGTCAGAAAGAGAGAGAAGCAAGCCCAAGCAGGAAGCCTTAACCGTACTCTTAGCTACTACGACTACTTCCTAAGGAAGACTGCTCTGTCGTGGGCCTTTCCCCTTGAGGCTTGAACTATGGAAGACCATCTTTTTGCTTGGTGGGGTGGACTGATGGTCTATGAGCTTTCATATCACTAGAAATTTATATCTCCAATCACTTCTTCTTATGTGCTTCACGCACTGCCCTCCCAGTGTGAACACAATGCTTTTTAAGGACTTGTAACCAGTAACAAGTTTCTCCAATGCTCAGGGCGAAACCCATGCATCGATCCATGCAGATTTTGAAAGCTTTCATTTTTTTTCGTATCTAGCTAGGTCATTGGAATGAGTTATCCTTCAGAATTCCCACGTTGTCATGAAGCATGAAAGTAGTTCAGTTGAATCTTATCAAAGCATCAACTGCTATGGTTCTCTTTAGTACCATTAGATTTGCATTTTCTTGGGTGAATGAAATACCTGCTACCAATCACTTGCTCCCCGTGAATTTCTTGGTGTTTTCTTCCACCTGCTGAAGTTTCAAACGTTTCACAGAGCCGCCAAAAAATACTTATGGCTTGTGACAGCACTTGGAAATGAACAATAATGTGAATCTGGTTGTGGTTTTGTGGCAGATGGGCATACAAACGGTGGTTTACCGTTCATAACTCTTCAACATTATGCAGACTTTGGTTTGACTTGTGCATCGTGTTACTTGGGCAAATACCCATCAGCCACTCCCTTATTGGAAAAATCAGGATTATTGTCTGAACTTTCTGCTAGAGTTGTTGCTGAGACAACTCCACAAGCATTTTTGTGTCATCGAGAGGCTCTCTGGTTTGCTTAGGATTAGCCACCTATTTTCTCCCACAGTCCGTTAAAAATTTTCAATTAGTCTCGACAGTTAGTTACCGAAATTTAGATGCATTTTCAACATCCAATTGCCGAAATATGATATTTTTTTCAACAGCTGTTTACTGAAAATGTCCGAAAATACATGTTTGGCAGTTGTCTACCGAAAGTTGAATATATTTTCGACATGTAGTTACCGAAATATAATCTTATTTTCAACAGCTATTGACCGAAATATTATTTATGATTTTCAACAACCACTTACCGAAATATAGTGGGTTATGAGAGAAAATATGTGGTTGCGAATAGCCGCGCCCATAAACTAAAAGAAAGGGCCCATTTCCGAAATAAAATATAAAAAATTACAAGTAATCCCCTTATGAAAAAGATAATCTCAGTAATATACATTTACACAACACAACCAAAACTGACCTCTATTGGTTTATCGCAAGGAATCGACCTTGCCCACAAAATAATTATACAAACACAGCTACAAAGTAGTATGGGAGGTCACAACGCATCTGCCAACAAATACTAGCTATTCTCTACCATTATGTAGTTGTGTGTAGACTAGACAAGCCTACTCCTATAAAAACTCTGGTAACTATGGAAATACAACACGGCAAACTGAATCATGTGAGATGTTGGATTGTCTCATCGAGGTAGAACCAAGTGTGACCATGCCTTCTCAAAAACTTCGATCTCCATGTATTGAGGCATTGTAAAAATGGAAAAAGTAGGCATCACTTGAAAGGAATCAGATATAGGCGAGTGAGTTCCGGTCATGGTCCGGCTGTGGACGACCTCTTGTGGGAGTTGGTGGCCTTTGAATGTTAAGCTCCTGCATGGATCAATAACAACAGTAAGTATTGCATGAACTGACCAACCAAATATGCTGCATATCAGGTGGGTCTGGATTCGACACATCATGATGTGTGCACGTTTTTAGTATAGACCAACCCACTTTCCAGGAAACGAAAAAGCAAAAGAATAAGATGCTTTTAAAATTTTGAAAACGGTTTTCCCGTAGAAAATAAGCAGTATGACATGTTTTTGTGTTTTTTAAACTTTTCTTGACCGTGCTTCCAAGAACAACAACAAAAGCAAAGAACAAAATCAAATAAAACACTTCCAACCAAAGCAAATGTCACCTGCATCCATGTATCATCTACGAAACGCTCTGGAGATGTCTCTGGGGACTGAAGGGGAGGTGGCAGGGGATGAATCAATTTTGGAACGATAACTAACCCTCTGCCAACAACCAATATTGCTCCAGCATTGTTGGCCGTCCCTGAATGCATTCTCTCAATTAGGTGACAAGGCTTAGCAGTTAGGAATGGTAACCAAGTAAGCCCAAAAAAGGTGGACAATGCTCTTACCACAATAGTTTGTTGCAGAAAAAAGTGTAATCAACTGCCCCTGAGCAAACCGTTCAAATCCATCCATGACGCATTCATGAGCTCTTATAATGAGCTGCAACTTGTTCTTCTTACAAAAATCTGTCACTCGATCAGGCTGCAAGTGGTGGAAATGGGTCATGAAGGGCATATAGAAGGTGAACTTAAGTTGATCATTGAGAATGAAGAATGCTTGTGTGCTAATTATTTAATGAAGAGAACCGTATTAGACAAACTTTTTTTCTAGGCATCAAATTTTCTTCTTAAGTTGCAAAGTCTTATTAGTTTAGTTGAGATGTTTGAATGTAACATATGTCCTCTACTGGGAGTTCGTCAACAAAGACCTCCATATAAAAATTTTCACATTCCCCCGTTCTGTTGTTGGCTACCATCAAACAGTAATTGAAACAGCATCTAATGGTAATTATGGTATCTACTTTATTACCACATGCAAATATTCATGACATGCAACATACAAAATGCATTCGACAAACAAATGCAGCAATTGATAAGGAAGAAAGTAAATATATAGATTCATTTAAGTACGCATTAATGACATGCATACCCCAAAAGTTACGAGTCCCGGACCTCTAGCATTTGGTCTCAAACCCTCAACACTATCATTTTCAGTGGGATCGGACCTGTACGAAACATGAAATGAGTCAACAGGTAATATTCTAAACGAAGCTGGATGGGAAACAGCAAACTACAAAGGAACTAAAAGTACCATAGAAGATCCATTAAGATAATAGAACCAGCATCCATCGTTATGGGTCTTTCAAGTTTCTCTATCTGTTCTACTGAATGTATGGACCTTCCTATGCCACCATGCATACAGATAATCTTTTTCTCAATGAGTGCAGCCAGTGGAAGATAATTAAAAAGTTGATTGAATCGTGTCCATGCCCAGATGCCATCATTCTCACCCTACAAATACGTACACATTAAATCAGTTAACACACAAACTTTAGGGAACAACTGTTTGCATATTCATCAATACCATTCTCTCAATGCATTCAAGACGAAATCCAAAGAGTGCATTTATGTCAGCAGCCTCGTGATTCCCACGTATCAAATGAACATTCTCGGGATACTCAATCTGAAATTGAAGATGGAACACTGCATTGTCAGGAAAACAATTGCCTAATTAAACCAAGTATCCAAATAAATAAGGCAGAAACTTGCCTTAAGCGCAAGGAGCAAGGTGATAGTCTCCAAGCTATGCTGTCCTCGATCAACATAGTCACCAAGAAACAAATAGTCAATATACCTGATTCACAGAAGAAAGATTGCTGTTAAACAATTTCAAAATGGTTTGGCATCAAGTACATCATTCTTAATCCATAACATCAATGTAGTTATAAGTAGAAACAGAACATTCAACTGCCACGGCCAGCCGAACCATTGAGCAATGGTTGCCACTGATTTTTCATTTTTTGAATTATTTCTCAGACTAACTACTCCCACCTCCAACGACAAAAAAGAACGTATGGAAAAGAAAAACAAAACCAAAACGGGAAAAAAGAGAGAAAGCAATAATCACCACAAGAACATCAATAATGGCAAAATCGAAGTTCCATGATGAATAAAGAAATTATGCAAACGAACACCATTCAGGGACACATGAGTTGCACCCCAGCAATTGAGGCCATATAGCCCTCTACTAAAAGCTCCACCCTGGCAAGCATCATTCCTTCTTATGCAAAGGTTCATCACTTCCATGTCAACATTAGAACCAAGAGCTGAACCATTTAAAATACAAATAAAGCGTCATTGACCTGAACCCAAATTGTCTGCTGACTCTACTCACTGAATTAGCTGCTGCAGAGCACAGAATATCGTGAATAACACGCCACATTTTGATGACAACTTAGGCAACTTTGCCTGTGTATCAGAGCACTTGTTTCCTGCTAATGAAAGCTACGATATGCGTAGTGATGGAGGAAAGGGAAGGACCAGCAAGGGCCCTGGTCCACATGAATACTTAAAGAGCCTCCTATTACAAGAGGACCTGTTAGAAATGCCATGGAAAATTGTTTCTTCATTGGATGAACCTGAAAAAGAAGTTCGTTTACTCACCACAGCCCCCAACCCCGATAAAAAAGGGGTAGATTAGTAGCTTTGCCCCAGCCAATGTGCATCAACCAAGCAAATTCTCTTCAACCTCCTCCCATAACACCTCTATATCCCATGACATTTCCCCAAACTATGCATAACTAAAGGTCTTATGGAAGCCAAATTACAAAATATGCATCAAGGAATTCCTCTACAGCAATATATGATCAGTGTTTTCTCACTGTCTATTCCAAATTATTTGAAAATGAAAGATGTAAATGACCGTGTAGATTTGAGAAGACAATAAAATCACATCTCGAGTAAACAAATTATAAGTGAAAACTGAGATTCTGCTGCCATTGATAAAGATACTCTAGCACCGTAGGATATATGTAGCAAAACCCTTACAACAGTTAATGCTTTGCTTTATTCATATTTTTTCTTCGAAGGAGTTCTTGTCCTCTTGCATGCTTGTACTCTTCCTCTTTCTTTATAGTAATTCTTTGATGCTTGATACAATAAAGCAGCATGACATGGACCGTCAACTCTCAGATTATTTGCTTTTATTCGGACCAGCAAAACACAAAGAAAATACTGAATTTGTGTAACCCAGAAGGCCAGAAGTCAAACTTACGTTATGTCCCCTGCAGAGGAAGGAAATCCATACTCATCAAATAGCCGCATTAAGTCACCAAATTGTCCATGGAGATCACCAAACACTTTGACAGGAGCTTTTAATTGGAGAACTGTCGGCTCATGCATAAAGATCTGTTCAGCAGCAAAGCAAAGCTCACCCACTTCATAAGAATCCAGAAAAAACCTCCTGTTACCAGGAGCTTTCCAATTCCGAGGCCTAAGCAGATTAGAAATAATCTGCAAGAAAATAAAGTATAATGAAAATATTATCATGCGTTTCGGAAATCCTTAACAAATACAGGAAGGGGTGGAGGGAGAGAGAAATATAAGACAGTGCAAAAAGAAGTGATATACTTGCCTTCTTATGCAAACCCTGAGGAGACCTCTGCCTGGTGATCTTTTTTGCAGGATACGACTGGTCATTATGCATGGGAACCATTCGTCTGCTCTCATTTTCAAAATGCTCCAAGGATAACTGCCTCACCATCAAACCCAGGTTCCCCCCTGCCTCTTTAGCAATTACAACCTGTTCAATCATCAGAGAAAGCATCTTACGGGAGCTCTTAAATGAATAAACCCTTTCTATCAACATAACCGTAGAGCTTTTCCCACATCGGTAATTATAACCTCCAAATTAGAGTACGAGCATGGACAACCCCTCCACTCAAAGCCTATTGGTTTTGAATTGGATGCTTTAGGTATATGAGACGGTGTGGCCTGACCACTAGTAAAAACGTAATAGCTTCAACACATAATAACACCATAACAGAGTACATACAGCTCTGGGGTGCAGCCGAACATCTGCCTCAATGTCACTGCCCTCTGATGCGGTCTCTGCCACTTGTGAGTTGCCATCTGATACAGATGTTTCTTCCGCAGGAGAGGCGGAGGCTGCCTGAACAGCTTGCCATACAGCACTAGCAGCCTCAGCCTCAGCAGCAGAAGCCTCAGCAAGTTTCTCCATAGAGTTCTTGTCCATGCTGGTGAGCATGAAAATGTGTCACAACATATTATTGTGGACAAGAAAATAAGATTATCAAATAATGAAGTGGGGCTCAGAAATTTAAAACAAAAGAAAACCTTGTGCCACTGGAGGTGGGACTGTCAGGAAAGCCATCTAAAAATGATGTTGGAGTGTACGAATGGTTTGCCCTGGGACTTGTTGAAGCCCTATCAGATGTTAATACAGGAGAATTAATGTCGGATTGTAAAGGTGAGTTTTCTGCCACCAGGCAATCATCTAACAGAATATCTGCACAAGAAAACTAAAGGGAGTTACTACAGAAAAGAGAAGGGGCAAGGAAAGAGGACAGTAATATGGAAAATGCAAAACTAAGCTTGATCGGATGCTCAATATGGGGGCTAGAGCTTGATATTCATGTGTAGGGTAGGTCCATTCCCCGAAAGCTTAAGCTTTTTGAATATCTAGGTGTCCGTGTTACAAGAGCTTTGGTTTTCAAAGGTCCTGGAATTAAACCTCCTCTTCTGCATTTATTCTCACTTTTTGAGTAGATGTCCACTCGATTTTGCTTATGTTTTCAGACCATTCTATTTGTCCATCTCCAACAGTCATACCAGAAAACAAGGTAAAAATGGAAGTTCAGTAAAGTGGAACAATATACGTTCTGCATTTACTGATTCAATGTCTTTACCTCCTTTGAGACCACCGTAAATGTACACCCGAACCCCAACAGACGCAGCTGCATGCCGACCACGACGCATAACCTCCACAGAAGGATCATTATCAGTGTGCCCCTTGCTTGTTCGTGAGGAAGTCACCAGCCCATTTCTATCCAACCAAACTCCAGCAGCAGTGTCCAATACTTCAAACAAAAATACCCCCAATGACTAAAATTCTCTTCATATCGCTGGAATAAACAAGGAGGGAATCCAAACTCACCTGCAATAGCTGCTTCGCCTTCAACTGACCGTCCTCCTCTAAGAGCACCTCCTGTAACATGCAATCTAGCCCCAACAAAGACCTAATAACCAGCAATGTAGAATCAGTGCAAGAGAGAAATTCACAGAAACAGAAAAGGCTGAAATGACAAGCCCATTAACACCTTAACGCAGTAAGCATACCAAAAAAAGTGTAAATTGGTATTAATATCACTAAGTACACATCCTCAGTTTGAGGCAGAACTCATCGCAATAGGTAGGCTGTAGATGAAGTTATAATCTAAGCTTTGAGATCTAATCCACCTTTTTAAAACCCAAATCAGACAGAAAATTGTACCCTATAACAGGTTTTGGAGGAAGGAGGGAAGAAAAAGAAAATACAAAACTATCCCCTCCCTAAAACCATTCATGTAAAGAAGCGCATAGGACTGTTGATGAACTGGTATGCCGTGTGCCCTATGACCCGTTCAATGTGAAGTAGAGCATGAAAGAGTTGATAATATTTATCCGCAATGCTACCATCATCAAGCATACTTGAATTAGAGCATGAAAGAGTTGTGAATACAGTGAACTCGTTAGGACAAGTAGACTGATCATCTGTCAATAGAATGTCTGTGCTTGCTTCCATTAAAGAACTTGGGATACAATACCCTTTGTAACCATTGGCCATCGTGAAGTGAAAACTATTGGAAAAGTTTGAGTTTCTAAGTGTTTGCTCGTCTCTACTGCAAAAAAAGAAATACCGCATCCTGCTGGCATGGGCGACAATAGGTGACCACCCACCAGACCAAGGCTAGTAAGCAAGGCCAACGGCGTCCGGTGCCAACTGCATTGCCCCAATCACTACCAAGTTTGATCCCCTCCTCATTCCCCTTTTTCCCTCATATTCTCTTTACCTCATACATATTGGACCCAGATCAACTTTCGTTCTTCACATAAGACTTACTATCATTGGTGTCATTACAATTTACTTCTTCACGAAGAACATGAACTTTTTTACTTAACCAAGTTTATAACTTTACAAAGATCGTTCTCTGCCATTATGCTTCTTGTTGTTCAAGAAATTTCTTAATGCAAATACAAGTTGGTTTGCATTAGTAACTTCACATAAGGTTTGAATTTTATTTTTCACCAGGTAAAAGAGAAGAATACACATAACTTTCCTTCTCTTAGACAATATCATGTCCACATAATAATTAACCAGTATATAAACATGACGTAATGGCAATATTCATGATATGGTGTCACTCATCAATTGCCTTATGATTGAACAGTAGACCCATACCAATTATTTCCGATCCTCAATTGACATAGGAATAAAAGTAATTAAAAAACGGTTCTGCTAATGTTTGCCCACTAGGCGTAGGTTAAGAGTGAGTTTTCTCTTTGATCGATACAACTGTCACAACCTTGTTGCTACTTTTCTGACTACAAACCTTGTAAAGTATACATTGTTGTAACTTCCATCGTAAATTACAATTTTACCCTCTATCCTTGATGCAACTTCCTTTCAATTTTACCCCAAGTCTTTGACGGTTTCACCAAACAAAGGTTGAGATCACTTTTTCTTTTTTTCTTTTTGGGAAAAGTTGCTATACATGATGTATTACATTAGCTTACATGTTTTTTTTTTTTGATAAACTACATTAGCTTACATACATATATCCAAAGGCCAAGTTTGAACACAGACCACATAAATTATATTTAGTGATTTGCTTTTCATTGATAGCAAGAAATTAATTCGTTTGTCCAATTATGAAATTCCAACTTGTGAAGGGAGTACATATATCACATACTTATAAAAGTTTTGAGAATAATCAAGGATATCGAATGCCCGTGGGGCACCGCCACGTTGTGCCCCAAACTTTTTCTCCACCACAAAAAAGTAAACCAAAAAGACTAATTTTTTGGCTTATTGTCTTTATTCAAAAAAAATTGAGTCAGGATCATAATTTTTTAGTTTTCCGATTCCCGACGTCGAGATGAATCAGTAATCTACAAAATTTTCATTATTTTTTGTCAAAACGGCCCTGAGTTCTTTTAATTTTCGAGAATAATTTGAATTTGTTTGAGTAAATACATATTCTTTTTTAGGTTTTCAGTTTGATGGATTAGTGGTTTGAATAAACCCAAATCTCCACTGTAATCAGTAAGGAAAACCCAATTTAGACACGGGTGCACATTTCTCAGAGGGGAGAGAAAATGAAACTAGTTGAGAAGAAGTGAGGATAGAGGAAACAAGGGTCATTTTGTAATTTGGCTTCATACGTTAAACAATTGCAGTACAAACTCTGACAGTGCAATCAAAAGGAGCGCGTAAGATTTAAAAGTGTGCGCGTGGCTCACACTAACATGCACCCCCTGGGCTTTAGTTAGCTTTAGCCATTAAGAAATAGACTTCATACAATGAGATGTGCTAAAACCATGCCAGTAGCAACATACAATGCAAAACCCACAAGGTAATTCCAAATTCCAACAATGTACTCCCTCCAATAATTGGTGACGGGGGAATTTTGAGTGTGTGTGTGTGTGTGTGTGAGAGAGAGAGAGAGAGAACAGTTCAGTAGGAAAGAACCAATGTCCTAACTCCCATTGGTACATGCCTATCACTTACCGCAGCATGTTGATATCTTGGTGAAGGAGACACCCCGGGTGCAAGAGTCCACTCCCACTGACCGTTCCTATGCATGAGCAGCCCGTAAGCATCTGCCAATGGCTGCAGAGGCACACGAAAAATACACTCAGGGTAGAATTATTATGCTAAGCATCAGTATGAAACGAAAAAATAGAACAAGGAAACTGACATAAGCTATAGCTCAGGAAAGCTTTGGAAAACTTTTAGAAACACTCATAAGCTTAAGCTTTGATGATTCTGCTATCTCACTTTTTTTACCATTTTACTTGGTACTACTATTTCCATGTAAAGCAATGGAAACTCCAAGTATCACAAAGTAAGATAGAAGAATAAAGAAGCAGTAAGCTCTCTGTCACATGCATCATAATCAACAATACAAGTCAGCTCTCTATTCATATTAACCAAGAACATAAGCTTTCACAAGAACAATAGATCATACTGCGCCTGAAATATCTCTTCCCCCACACAGCAAAAACATGCCATCTGACCGGGCACTGGCTGTGGCGTACCTACACCAAGTAATTGAAAATCTTTCTAAAAAGTTGTACTCCTTAATGAATGCAGAAAATGGAGAACTTGAAGTGATTGGCAAAATTGCAAATATACAGTAGTACAATTCATGTGCTTCAAAACAACTTCCACCCAAACAAGGCAAGGGCATTTATTAAGTATGGCTTTGAAATCAGCCACAACAATCAGCAGTTTACATAACAGCTAAAAAGAGGAACTTTAATCTTGTATGTACAAGTCCCACAAAAGCTAAGGACAGTAATTTTCCCATCCTTATTATATCCACCAAAAAAGGGAAGCTAAAAATGGGATATGATGCCAAAGCAAATGAAGGAAAAATGACAGAAAGCTCTCTGCATGCTTGGAAGTTGGCAGTTGGCACACACCAGCGAATAT
This sequence comes from Rhododendron kiyosumense, assembly GCA_019656275.1. NCBI lineage: Eukaryota > Viridiplantae > Streptophyta > Magnoliopsida > Ericales > Ericaceae > Rhododendron > Rhododendron kiyosumense. Next base: position 141,686 of record BPLS01000279.1, on the reverse strand, counting down.
GGATGGACTGCTAAAATATTCAAGGGCATGTTAAAAGCTACTCCCATGATATGCAAATCAAGTTACTCCAAAGTAGGTGTTAAGGGTATGATTGAAAAATACTATTCAGCCTTAACATATTAAGTAGGACTTATAACAGGCACTGGTGATCATCCACTAAAGAAATTGGACTGGAAATGGGAAATGAAGTAAACGAGGCCCAGTGAATAGACAAGAGAGGATAGACAATGGAGATGGGGAACCATTTTTGCTTTTATACATGTCAGGATTTGTACATGCAATGCAGAAATTATGTGCAAAAAGAGGAACAAAAATGAAGGGGGTGCAACGAGAAGGGGAAATTGGGAAACATGGAACAAGAGAACCATTCCTGATAAGAAACAAATACTTTAGGATGCAATTAGAGCTCATAAACAATAATAAAAACGCTATGATAGTGGTAAGGTAATTGGAATCAATTTAACAGATTTGGAGTTTGATTTATTTCCTTATTGTTCACCTAAATATAACGAGAGTACAATCAGCTTTCAGGTGTTTTCTAATCTCAAAAGGCAACACCCCCTCATCCACCTTGAAAGTATATGTTAACATTGAAAACTAAATGAACTACCAAGGTACAGATGACCAGTTAGTGCAGTAAAAGAAGTTCTCGTGATGATGGAAAAATATTTTTGCATATTTTATAGAACAAGCTCATCTCGTCAAACTTAAAGCACCTGATAACCAAGCCTCAGAGCAGTCACCAAAGACTAACTTTACATGGTGAAAAACAATTACACTCACATTCTAGCAGAAGGTCTATCACCTTCTGGATTAAGCCTCTGCCAGGCATAGGGCTTTTGAGCAGTATCCAGAGCCCAAGCATCCGACAACACTCTTTTTCCTACAGAAAATAAATCTTTGTCAAAAAATTTAACCTGAAACACACATACATCTCTTTCGCAACAGAAAACATGAACAATCAGCACGTAGCTGACACTGAGATTAACCAATTGAATTCTAATTCACCCACAAACTAGTCATAATTGTCAGAACAGTAAGCCAAGACCAGGTAAAACGGCCCTTCAATCTGACTTTTTCTTTGAATTCTTCTTCCGGAAAAAGGCAAATGGCGTATAGTTTACTTCTTAATCCTAAAAGTTAGGTCTCATAATTCGTAGTTAGCTCTCTCAATACACCAATAGGCACCGGTTGAACTTCATGGCAGGACCCTGTGCTGCTACAAAGGGACTCTCCAAATGTGACTCATTTTAGAGAGTCGCATCCAGTTGGGACACAGCCTTAAAGCACTTATACATGGAGGGTGCTCCACTGATTTGTAAGTTAGATACAGAATAGTATAGCAAGTTGGCCAGTAGCAGCTAAGCAGCATTGAACGAGGCTCCACCATCTTCTATTGCACCACCAGAGGAGAGGGAGGTACCAGCCAACAATCAATCTATTTCCAAATCTCATTACTAAAGCTCTTCCACCTAATTCTGGGCTACGGCATTTCATACCTTTCAAGACCTCCCTGATTGATCTTAGGGAGCGGTGAAAGGTAAACAAAGATGCGAGGCGGCTGTTTCCGACGTATTCTCATTTCACTCGGTTTATTTGTACGGTGCGTCTGGCGAAATTGCTGTGTGAATTACCCCATATGTGGGGGAAGGCAACAAAAGCTCTTATTCCAACAAGCCCAGAAAAGAAATAGGAGATATTGGCTTAATTCTTACCGATGATATTACCAGTTATTCCGACAACAGCTTATGATATCAATGAGACTTTCCACCTAGGGATGGTGGGTTTAGCCCCTATCTCTCCTCCTTAAAGAGCCCTTAACGCATTCCATAACCAAATGAGCTTGGAAAGTCCGAAGGCTAATCCGGCAACTGCCTCCCTAAAGCATTCTGAGTGATTTCCCCCCCCCCCCTCCTAAAAACATAATGGGTGTGGGGGTCACTTCGTGTGTAGAGCAGATTATAAAGGGCAAAGAAGCATATTGTTGGACGAGATTCAAGAACAAGAAGATGGGCAAGTATCCGGTATGTTCTTACTGAGGAAGTAGCAATCAGAGAGTCTAGCGGAAATTGCGTAATCAACAGGCAGTATTTAAGGCAGATTATCCAAAAATCTCGTATTATATGTGTTTTGGACTTGTAATCAAGGTTAAATAAGTGACCATGTCAAGTAAAGTGCTAATTTTTGAAATTTCTACCAAAGTTTCACTGTTTTTATCATAGCCTACAAACAGGAATTTTAAAGACATGAACAATGTTCTAAAAATCGCTAAGTGCTAGTTGGGCAGAAAAAGGGTGCCTAGGTGGGGACTAGGCGCCCAACTAGTCGGCTGCCTAATCTAGGTGTTGGACCACCGCCTAGCGCCTAGGCGGGGACTAATCAGCCTAGGCGGCCAACTTTTAGAACACTGTGCATGAAGCAATATCGACACCCTTGACTGGACTTCATATCAACTTCCTCTCTCTCTCTCCCTCTCCCTCCAAGCAAGAGGCTGAAAAGATGCCTTGCATTCTAGCTCTCGGAAGTCGTTTTCTTCATCATTTCTCCTTTTATCATTTTATTGCTCCATCCCCACTCTCACTTTCTATCCCTCATTTCTTCTGGCGATTCTAGCCTACATTTGACCAATTTTGTAGAGGGTTAACCACATACCAAAGGCAGGTATTGTTCAAAGTAGTTAAAAAAACTCTACGTATCAAAGTTTGACTACTAGGTGAGTCCAATAGTTAAACATCAGCATTTGTCTTCTAATCTTCTATATCTATTTCTTCTGCTCTTTTATATCTATAAAGCGCAAAACTTCCAGTAACTTTAGTGCTGAGTTCTATCATAATGCTCACCATTACATAATTGCAGGGAAGAAGAGAGAAAAGCTAGTTCTCAATAGCTGGAACTATCTGATGGCAATTTTTCCAAGCATTCCACATTTTCTCTAGAATCTATGATAATTTACAATCGTTGGGATAGAACATGATACATTGATACTTATAGGTGAACCTTGGGAGGTGCATTATCCAAAAACTCTGGAGGATAGAAGTAATTCACTAAATTAGAATAAAACTCTACCACCACAATTCGCATTCTCTCCGCATACCTAATCTTCAGGCATTTACAGTAAAAATGATAGCTTTGAATTGAAAAAAAGGAATTACAAGAAGAATAAACTCGGGCTACAGGAAGAATGAATAGCAAGATTGCCCTCACCGTCGTTCCCGCTAACAGTAACAAGGTATCTTTGACCAACCAAGTCCATTACATGGCCATATCGAGGCCCAGGACCCTGTCCTTGAACAACAACTCTACATTCAAAACACGGTAACCAAAGTCAAGATTCAAGGAAAAAATAACTGATGGAGAAAACAGTTTCAACTCTCTCTAGAAGGTTGGGTTTACCTATGCCACTTGAATTTGTCATTAGCCAAGTCAAGCACATAAAGGTCATCTGTTGAATGCCCAGCAGGCCCTATCCCGCCCTAGCAATACAACATCAATCTAGATTATCAACAGAAAATCCAATAAACAAAACAAGAACCAATTTTCATTAAAAAAAAATCCCGTCATTTTAATTACCTGAAACACCACCATAGTCCCAACTGCAGCCGCGACGTGCGCTGCCCTAGGAGAAGGCGGGTCACCAGCAGGTCGCAGTCTAATTAAGTCAACACGAAAATTAACCATCACTCTAAACCCTAATTCAAATAATTCACCAAAAACAATTAGTAATCCAAGTAGCAGAAGACATGCCTGGTCCATTTTCTGGTGAGGACGTCATAGGAGTGAATGGAATTCGTCACCCCAGCTAACCCTAGAACGTAATTGAGCAAAGAATTCAGCAACTAGATATATTTATATATGTATATGTATTAGTGTGTGTGTGTGTGTGTATATATGTATATATATATATAGAGAGAGAGAGAGAGAGCGCGCGCAAAGAAGCGTACGGATGCCGGGAGCGGAGGAGGACGCGCCGCCCTCGATGGCGGTGGCGCCGCCGAAGAGGATGAGGCGAGGGCCTTGGGTTTTGGTGGCGGCAACGGCGGTGAGGGTGTGGGCGCAGCGTGGGCCAGGGGCGTCATCGTCGGTGTCCCAAAAAGTCTCCAGAGAGCGATAGGTCGGAGCCGGATAGAAGAACGGCTTCGAGCTCATCTAGTCCAAAGCAGCTACAACAACAAATTCGCCAACTTCAAGTCCAAAGCAGTGAACAGATAAAAGGGAAGCAAAAGGAACTCCAATAGGGAAGATCCAAGCAATCACCACCCTTCCCTTTGTGGTGGGCTCTCCCACTACCGAAACCGGACCCCTCTCTATCTGGACTTCATTGTGATTTAGTGGATGCCGATTGCACGAGTACGAACGTCAACGATCAGGCGGTGTACAGCCGCCGAGATAGAGTGGTTTTTATGGAAATCGGGATTGAGGAAAGGATCGACAAGGAGGAATTTTTCAAGTCCTGTAATAGCTGTATTTGCAACCTCTTTTTGGAAACATGAGCTGTATATTTTTCAACTTGAGAATACGGGGGTGGGGGTGCCCGTCTGTTTTGTGTGGTGTTACACACACGCGCATACGGCGGCGCGTCTGGTAAAGTCATGTAGCTCTTCGTTTTTGGAGCTCTTCTGATCTTCCTTTCCATACGAATCCCCTTTGAGATTTTCTTGCCAAAAATTTTACTGTAACACTATACTGCGTGCTGTGTGGGACCCATAGTACGTGTGACTGGATTTGTACATGTATTCGTATGAATGTTTGTGGTGTTAAAATGATTAAAATTTCATACGATTATTTATTTACTCAAGGTCCGTTTGAACAAGACATGATGTAACTCAGGATTGATGTAGTAAAAGTCGCCTGACAATTAGGAATACAAAAGCCGTTTAAAGAAAAAACAGGAATATAAAAAAAATTGTACTTGCGTGTGATAATTTCGTGTGTTATTCTTATGTCGATTTTAATTGAGCCCCGCTAATGGACTGCTAGATTTATCTCTAAATTAGTTGATTTATTGATTAATTGCCCCTCTCTAATTCTTTTGGGTATTGCGAACATTTATTTATTGTCGTTAGATATGTTTTTTCTCCTATGTAGAGTAAAAATCCGATTTTGTTGAAAATACATATTTTTCTTACAATCTAGATGAACACGTGATTCCTTTTTTTCTCAACAATGCTACTGGGACCAAAGTCATTAATCCAAAAGTTGTCTCAACTTTTAACATTAGTTTCGTGACCATAGGGTATCTTTAAAAGGCACAATACTAATGTCTGCGGTCCCATCTTAGATTGTAAATTAGGAAACCACGGTCAGCATCTTACGGTACTACCTTAGATAAATTACACCGAAGTCATTCCCTTATTTTTATAACTCGGTGTTAGGAATGACTTCGGTGTCCTCGGTCATTTTTGGGACACCGTAACTTTTGACATAACAAAATCATTATAAGTATAATTAAAACTCATTACAAGCATAACAAAATCATAACAAGGCATAACTTGTTTGTTATGCTTTAGTTGGGTATGATTATGCTTTGGTTGGTTTTTTGAATATTTCTTGGTCATGTTTTATTTGGGTTTTGTCATGCCTGTAATGGATTTTACTTATGCTCATAATGGTGAAGTTATGTCAAAATTTACGGTGTTTCCAAACTGACTGGAGACACCATAGCATCATCCCTCGGTGTTTGAGCTAGTTTATTCGAATACCTCAACTGAAGTGGCGGCCAAATGAAAATTTCAAACTTCTCCTTACATTGTCAAGAAAAAAAGTTGAACAAATTTCTTTCTTTTGGTGTCGTCTGTATGTACTTGGTACAAGAAAGGATCTCCCATTCGTCATCTTCTACTTCAGCCAATCTCAGAAACTTCCGAGAATTAGAGGATTCATTCAGTCAACATTCAACTCCGAAGACCCACCAATTGTGTAAACTGAGTTGTGTCGTTATCGCTTTTCTCTCATAGTCCACTACCCAAAGCAATTTGCAAGCTGACCCGATGAGGTGACCAGGCATAACATTCCTCCACTAGGCGAGACCATACGGGCTCGAAACCCACGGGCCACAACAAATTCCGAAAGGAATCAAAAAGCCATAGCTTCTATCGCACACCAAAAACTAGTGAAACACACCCAGATGACCCATTTGGTTGGGTGGTTGACTAAATTTATCTAGGTCAAAGATTCAACTTTGACCATCACTAATCCCATCACATAAAATAAATAAATACTAAAAAAACTACCCAAAGCCATGGTCAAATCAATTATTCTTCGTTCCTCAAAACTAGAAAAATTCATTCGTACTCATAACTCAAGTTGAATAGGGGGCCGTTCCACTTTTGTGGAAAAAGAATTTTTTAAAAAAGAAAACAATTTCAAACTCAAAAATCATATGTTTGCGCAAACCTTCGTTAAGATCTTTTGTGGAAAAAGAACAATAAGTTTACGCAAACTTTTTAAAAGATCTCATTAAGATCTTTTAAACGGTGCAAAAAAAATTGAAAAAATATTTTTCATTTTCATTATATTTGAGTTTGAAATTACCTTCGTTTGAAAAAAAAAGTATTTTTTTGGAAAATTGAAACACCACCTAACTTAACGAATTTTTTTTGAAGGCATTTCATTTTTTGAGTGGTCTTTAAACCCTTTTCCTTTTTGTTGGTCGCGCCTCACTTGGTCGGTTGTGGCTTGCCAAGCAAGTGATACAGCTGAGATTACACTTCCAGTGGATGAGTTAGAGCAATGCCATATACAGTAAAATTTACCGAACACAATGAATTATTCAGATAACAAAATTTAATCCTCCGAATACTCCCAATCTCACGATTCAGGTCATTTTAACTTGGACAAAGCCATATCAACTGTGGTCCAACAATCATCGTAAACACGACGAGGAACAAATGACTATACTGCCCGAAAGAGGAATTAAGTTCTTTAACAAAAAACCTACCATCAGGGGCAGGGATTCCTGTAGGTTGTGTGAACCTTGTCAATATCTGCAATAATTTCAGGATCAAGCTCCATCTTGCATGCATCCAGGACTTCATGGAGCTGCCACAACTTTGTTGCTCCAAAAACAGCACTGGCAACAAGAGGGTGTTTCAAAACAAACGCTGGCCAAAGAAAGCAAGAGTTAACTCTGAATGAAGAATAGTTAATGAGTCGAAAACTCATAAAGGACAATAATTGGATCAACAAGCTACAGCTAGACATTACACCCAAACAAGGGATATTAAAAGTACTTCACCACAGAAAACAAATCTGCAGAGACTTTACAGATCAGTAAGACACACACACACACACACAGAGTTGACATACCAACTGCAAGAGATACAGGATGAAGACCATATTTTCCTGCAATGTCTAGATATGCCTGCAAAAGATTAGGTAACCATGCATAAAGTACTAATCATAACAGTTTTTTGTGCTTAACAATTGACAAGGCAAAGAAAACCACATCATGTGATCCCATCGAGCAATTTGGTTGAGACAAAATGAACAAAGAATCTAACAACGGCTCTAGCACTTAGTTGAAACTAAGAGGAATGAGTATTTCTCCCATCTTTTTGACTAAAATGTTCTTGAGCCACATCTTTTTCATGTTAGTCGTAGTTAAATATACTTCACAATTCAAAAACAAGAAAATGCCTCATCAATATCTCCACTTCACAATCTGCTACATATTGCCTACTTTATCTACCACAACAATAACAACAACCATATTAAGTGCCAAGTATTTGCCATACTTTAGTAGCTTTTTGCACAATGGGGCTGGACAGATTGTATCTGGACTCCCCTTCTGAATATCTACCTGGGAAAAAAATGGGTGCAATGAGATAGATTCACAAGTGGGTTGCAGGATTTAAACAAGATGGTGATTCACCTTTAAAAAGATTCAAACGAGCATCAGATGGACCCCCGTCAGGTAAGAAGTACTTTCCAGAAAGTATGCCCATTGCCAGAGGGCTATAGGCCAATAAGCTCACCCTGAAAAAGACTAATTGTCAGAAAGGGAAAGCATCACCAAGGGAAAACTGAAAATCAGGACAAAACTTCCCTGCAAAGAATACTATTTGAGCAGACATGAATATATGAGGTCCTCGTAAGAAATGCAAATAGGTTTGCAACTTTGCATACACAACATCCCTCTCTGAACATGCAAGCTAGCCCAAGTGGTTGGGTGCTTGTTCCCCTTGCCCTTTAAATTGTCTATAACATTAATGTTCTTTCATGCACCAAAAAGAGAGAATAAAAAATCTCTTGTATTGAAAAATTCAGTGAACTTGCATCAGCAAGAGAAAATTTGTTCCAGAAAAGCAACTAGAAGGTACTTAATTGTTTCTATTGCTTAATGTTGCCTCACGCCAACAACTAGTCATAGAATATGATTAAAAAGTAAAAACAAACAAAAACCTTTGAAGTTCTTCCAGTTGTGTGTACAAAATTTTAAGCTTCTCAGAACTAGACTACCGGTTAATATGAAACGAGCACCTATTTCTATAACAATAAAGCCAGACACTAAAGTGTATTTCTTTGTTCCAACGATGCAAGGGTTGCCAAAAATGTTGAGAAGTGAGGAAAGGTGAAAATAAGTGATCGCGTATCCAGCATATCCTGTACCAAGCATGCTAAAAAGCCCTAAGAAGTCACCCAACTTAATTTTAGAAGCTTCAAGAAAGCTTGGGGCCAAACTATAGAAGAAGAAAATGTGAAAACTTTAAGGGTGAATTGCATGGTGCTAAACTTTCATTTCAACTTTATAAAGAATACAACTCTAATAGAGACAACCATTTGTAACCAAAAGGCACGAAACAAACATCCCATATACACAAACTTAAATGGAAACTAGTAAGCTATAAGATAAATCTATCAGAGCAATAACAAATATAGCTCCAGGAATTCAAACTTCACTTTGGAAGAAAGATTTGATGTTAGAAATTTCAGCAATATTATTCTTTCTGAGAAATAACTACAGACAAATTACTCAGTATCACCCATGGAGTACCTCTCATGATGACAGCATTCAGCCATCCCACAATCAAAAGCTCGGCAAAGTAAGTTGTATGAGTTCTACAAAAAATAAAGGAGTTAAACATAAGTATCAGCTTGCAGAAACGCGTGCATACGCACAAAGTCACAGTGATGAAGAGTTGGTATTCTGATCCAAAAGTGACCATACAATACCTGCACAGACACTATCTTAGGACAGCCAGGGCCACGTCCGGCAATGTGAAGAAACTTCATTATACCATATGGCGTTTCATTACTAAGCCCAATATATCTGATCTACAATCAACATGTTCGACTGCATTAGAAAATGAACTGATACAGGAGTGGAAACCCACAACTGAAGCAGTAGAACCTAGATATCAGCACCAACCTTACCAGCATCGACAGCTCTACCAAGACCATCAAGTTGTTCCTCTATGTCTATTGAATCAAACTGCTTAATTGGGTCATATTCAGTTTCTCCAAACATTGGAACATACCTACATGAAAAGAGAGGAAATGGTTCAATAGTTGTGGAGTGCAAAAATTTAAATGAGTGATAGAAATTCATTTTCTGACTGTGCCTTGATATCAACAAAGTATTCGAAAACATAGGGTAAGATCAACATACAAACCGATCAGGCCAATGAATTTGATAAAGGTCAATGTAATCAGTCCGCAGACGGAACAAACTGCATCAATGTATTAAACAAAATCATTAGCAAACACGTTTACAATGACGTCAAACGGAAGATTCATGCATCTCTGCCATGAATATTGCTGAATGCAAAGACATTGTCTCCAATGCAGAAGAAAGGAATACAAACAACGGTTTCACCACTACAGGGATTCAGAACTTAAACAACTCATCGCAAACTTGGTCAGTCATATTTTTCTATTTGTTTTGGAAAATCTTGTTTAATCACCGAACTCCTTAAATAGCGTAACCAAAGAAGGTATGCTCAAGACCAATTCCAGGCTATCACCTACCGCCTACCGGACAACATATCACAATAAGCTAGAGCATGCTGCAGATAAGGTGTCGTAGAACCCTTGTGAAAATCCCACTCATCTTAGGGTAAAAAAGCAAAAGAACAATAAATAAATAAAAGTGGTAGCATTAACTAAAGACAAAATCTAAAGAGGGGAAAACGTTATTCACAGGCATGTTTCATCTTTATTGCCTTCTCCATGACTCCATGTCCATATCCGGAAGCAGGATTGTTGGAAAAGAGAAGCAAACAGAATGGTGCATGGCATTTCGAATATCAAGAAAACTATCCCAAAGCACCATTAGTGTGCACATGTTTGATTTGATAAACGCAAAAATCAGGTAAAGGTTACCTGATATTCAAGGAAACTGACACCATATTATAGTTTTTTTTTTTTGATAAGTAAGTAATTATATTTGGAAGAATGCATTAAGGGAATGCCGCCCGTATAAAAAAAGACCATAGACAAAAAGGCCCTATACACCACTATGGGAGATAAAGAACTCAAACCAATCTAGAAATTGATCCATGGAGGGATGAAAAACCTGCTATCAATAGCCTCAGTAATACTCCTTGCATCCAGACACTTCGGTCCACCTCGAATCCAAGTCATTTGTCCAGATGGCCCAGTTACCTGCACCAAACCATTCAGGATAACATCTGTATTCAAGTTCTTGAAAGAGGACTTTGAACTCAAGATGAGTGCAATTAATACACAAGTGAATCCAAAGGAATTTGAGTCAATTCCAAGAAGAATACTCAAGCTGAGAAACAGTTCCACAAAAGCAAGGTATAAGAGTACCTCCAACTGTACCCCATTCCTCCAAAATGGGGACAAAGTTCCCCCAACAGATAATTTTTTTTCAAAGTAAGAAATGAAAAATAAAGTTCCACTAATGCCTCCAAAACCTCTTTTTGGCGTACAAATATGTTTCTACATTCCTCTACGTGGCACAAGTGAAAAGACAAAAAAGGGCCCTACGATGAATCTATGTTGCATTCGTTTAATTCCGCAGACAAATCATACAACAACTATTTCAGCCAATTCAACCGAGTGTTTTTCAAGGTTTGCTCAACAGCATGTACAGAAAATTCGATACCAAATATTATTCAAACGAAACAGACGTGCCACAGGCAAGACCACCTATCCGATTCTCACAATTGATAAAATGTATACAAATACAGACCTTTGTAGCTAACATTACGCGGTCGCGAGGAACTTTTCTCTCTCTCATCCAACGGCCCACGTACTCCTCGCTCCTCCCTTGTGTTTCCGCCCGCTGAGGCACTGGGTACCTGATTTTATCAAGAAGTGGTTTTTCTGAGCTAACAGAAGTTGAACTGAAACAGGAATTGAACAGGCTTAGGAAAAAAGAGATATGGGTAACAATTACATTTCTGCGGAGTCGAAGAAGTTAATGCCGGAATCGAAAGCTTTGTCTAGGAGAAGAAACGACTCCGGCAGTGAGTTTTGCTCACCAAACGTCATGGTTCCTGATAGAAAACGGGACATGGAATGATACACATGAAAGGTGCAGTGAAGAGCAATTTCGGGAGAGAGAGAGAGCGAGCAAACCGAGGCAGAGTCTTGAGACGATTAAATCAGGGGCGAGATTGAAAAGGGGCACAGCCATTGGAAAGCCCTAGAAAATACTTGGCTACCGGGAAGCAAAAGGGTGCTCACTCTCTGATCAAAGGACGCAACCTGAGTTTTACAGAATCAGACGCAGAGAGATAAGATCTTGTTTGATAGAGAAAAATGGAGTGGACAGATATTGGAGATGCAGGGGATCGAACCCTGTACCTCTCGCATGCAAAGCGAGCGCTCTACCATTTGAGCTACATCCCCAGTTGAAATTTCGTCGGTTGGCTAATTTTTTAAACCATATGCTCTCACGTACCCAAAAGGGCCAAAACCCCCGAATCCGGCATTAACCAGTAACTGGAAATGAATTCTCAACCAAATACTGGAAACATTATCTTCAAAATGAAGACCTGTTATGTCATTTTGAATACAAAATTGACACAAGTGAAAATGACAGTCGAGATGAGAATGACATTTTAGTGTATTCTTTTAGCCAAGTTTCTCTTGAAGAAAATCTGGTAGGAGAATCATCTTTAGGAAAAAGAGCGGCAGAGGATCAAAATCCTGATGGAATACCCCTTAAATACCCTCACGACCCTGACTATGATTGAGATACAGACACATCTGAATTTTTGTTTGCTAATGATATTAAGATTGAAGGTGAAGTAGTCATACAGAAGCTTTTCCAATTAGCTATGAGCTCGTCTGGATGCCCAAATCCCTTTCACTTACCCCTCAAAACTTCCATGCTAGGGTGAAGCTCATCCCCTCCGGTTGAGCCAGTGGCCGCCAGGCGCCAACATCACACTAATGTTATGAAATACCCAGAGGATACCAAAGTTTGAATTTGTGCATGTCCTAATGCTGATATGAAACCCAAAACCTGGGAAGTATGTGAGGGCAGAATTATGCTGTATTGACCTTGGGTTCTGCTTGAGAGACAGAAATCACAATTTAGTCACAAAACTAACAGTGTAATTTTGTTTGCAGAGCATTCGTTCACATTCCAGCAGCGTATAAAATGGCAAGTAAATCGGGGTACAAGGTCCCATCAGCACCATTAGCATAAATGGTCAAAGGAAACATCAATGATTCCATCCATAGAGACGTCATAGCGCTTTATCCACAGGAGAACCATTTGTCCCATAGAAATTTGTGATATTGAATATACAGTAGTCTAACAACTCTGAAAAACACTTGTATTAAGCCATCTACTGTTTGTCATTCGTATTTGCATGTGGTTGCTTCATGCGTGTGCATACATGTCAAAGAGAGGGAGTAACGAAAAGTTTGGAGACAATTAAGAAATTTCAGATTCTGGATCACTTGAACACAGCAAAATACCTAGGAACCCTTCAAATGCAGTAAATACATTTGATGCCGGGGGGAATTTGCAGTAAAAACAATAAACTTTCATATGAAACCTTCTTCATGACTGCAAAAGGGCTATCGTAGATAGAGTATTGCTTTCAAGAATACAGAATTCTATTTCTGTTGCGAAAATCAATGAAAAGAGAGGGAAAAAAAAGAAAAAAAAGAAGACCACCTAAATGTTACAGCAGGACCAGCACACTAATTGTTACTGTTTCAGTGTTCCACAACTTGTCCAGCAGCAGTTTCCATGGTAACATCTCCAACTCTCAAGGTATACATCATCCAACTTTCAATATAAATGGCAGTTCATTCATGACTTTCTGTCTTTTCTAAACAATATGCAGTAGTTGAGAATATTCTGTCAAATTGCAATATTTCATACAACACCACCTATGATACCAAACAAGCTTATATAGCAACGAGAGCATGAAAACACAAATTATAGCGATGAGAGGCAAACAAGCTTCTGGAACTCCCTGATCCCATCCTTATGGAAGATATGAAAACACAACTAATAGCGATGAGAGCATTCTAATAAGGGTTCAAAACACGTAGTGTTCAAGAACTTCAATATTCCAAAGGGAGATCTAGGATAGGAGAAACCCAATAAATATTTGCTTCACATGTCAAAAATAACTCACGCAGTCAGAACTTACCAACAAGAGTTACAGAATTAAGCACAAAACATACCACACAAACTGGATTAACAATTGATCTTTTCAAATTCCCAGCCAATATTCAGAAAGATGATGCACAACAAAAAACAAACACTCCCTAGTTCAAAAAATAATGGTTTCAGCATATGGACTGCAGTTAACACCTTGAAGCATTTCTATCCACTGAATATGAATACAGATGGAAAATCAACACAAAATGGGGGATATCGTACAAAAATAAATCTGCAAAATAAAGAAGCAAACAACACTTTGAGTAAATGGAGAAGATTACAGAACTGAAGATGAATCACTCAATAGAACCCGAAGACAAGAACCCAAAAACGAGAAAAAAAGAAAGAAAGATTAGCTATGTTTGGAACTTGTAGAAAGGGAAAAAAAATAAAATAGAAGGAAAATGAGAGGGAAATAAGAGGTAAAATAGTATTACTATTCACTAAACTTAAAATCTTTATTTCCTTCACTCTTTCTCTTTCAACCAAACAATAGGAGGTAAAAGTTTTCAATTTTCCTTTCTTTTTCTTTTCTTTACCTGTTTGTAACCTAAGGAAAGGAAAGGAAAGGAAAAAGGAAAATAAAAGAGAAGGGAAATGAGAGAAAAATTTACTATTCACTACACTCAAAATTCTTATTTTCTTCGCTCTTCTCTTCAAACCAAACAATGTTCAAACCAAACAATGGAAAGGAAAATTTTTTAATTTTCCTTTCCTTTTCATAGGTTCCAAACAGAGCCAAACACGGAACTACAAAATGAAAACTTCAACCACCAACAAGCCGCCAACCATGTACCATTTACATTTAACTGATTAATAAATCAGAATCACAAAATTGAACTAAATTAGTAAATGATATCATCTCATTCATATGATCAATCAACATCAAAACGGAGTTATTGAACAGCTTATATATTCAATAACAATCCGCCAAAATTAGGGTTCACAATGATCATCATATCATAATAAGAACTCCACAATCAATCCCATCACTCGAATGCATTAATCTCTCAAACATAATAAAAACCCTAAAACTCCTGTGACGCGGATCCAATCTCGCCCTTCCCTTTCCCAACCTTCTTCGGCAACAGGTTCTGATGAATGTTTGGCAAAACACCACCATTCGCAATTGTGACAGTCCCCAACAGCTTACTCAACTCCTCATCGTTTCTCACCGCCAGCTGTATATGCCTCGGAACTATCCGATTCTTCTTGTTGTCCCTCGCGGCGTTCCCCGCCAGTTCAAGCACCTGTCCACCGTCACATAAACACAACACTCAGATCCAATCCTGAAAAGGTATAAAAATAAATAATAATAAAGAAACAAAGATCGAATCTTTCCACTGTACAAGGCCGTAAAGTCTAGGGTTACCTCGGCAGCGAGGTATTCGAGGACGGCGGAGAGGTAGACGGGGGCGCCGGCGCCGACACGCTCGGCGTATTTGCCGGCCTTGAGGAAACGAGCGATTCTACCGACAGGGAATTGGAGGCCGGCCTTGGAAGATCTAGAGACCGATTTGGAGGCCTTGGGCTTGCCTCTGCCTCCTTTGGATGCAGCGGTGGAACTCATCGTGTGTGGCTGATCGAAAACCCTAGATTGAGAAAGTAAGAGAGAGAGGGAGGGAGGAATAGGAAATCGAATTTGATGAGAGGAGAGAGATGGGAAGAGAGATTATATACAGAAAGGGGAGAGGGAGGGGGCTTGTTCTGATTGGTGGGTAAGGGAAGTCGCGGATTGCCAGCGTGGCAGAGGTGGTAAAGGGCGCGCGGGAACGAAATAAAAATTCTAAATCTGTGCGCGAGACGAATAGTAGAGATTTGGATTATTATCGAATTAACCCCTATAGTTTGACCTTTAACACAAATCAGGTCCTTCAATACCAAAATTTTCTTATGCCTCTTCTTCCAATTTTGTAATTACCAGATTGGTCCCCCTATTTCTGTTCTGTTTAGGCCCCATTTTATTAAAGTTCTTATTTCTTAAGTATTTATTTTTTATTTTACGAGATAAATCATTCTCTCATAATACATCATCTTCAATTCAAAAAATAAGTATTTATTTTTCTTAGCGAAACGGGACCTTAATTGGACTACGAAAAATCTTATCCAACCTCATGGTATTGTTCCCCTCGCTATATCTTCTCTTTGCCTCTACTCTTCTCTTTCTTCTTTTCTCCATTTTTCCTTTTACCTTCTATCGTAATTTATTTGATTTTCAAAGTAGTTTGATGGAGTATTACCAACTAGGCCACTAGATTATTTTACATTATTTACTAGAAAATTCAATTGAGAACAATAAATTTGGTTCTTGTATTTGCTACCAATATTTGTATTAGAAGTCTTGCGTGCCAAATTAGATACTGTGATATGTAAAAGTAAAGTAAAGTAAAAGGAGTTATGATGGTCCAAATTATATGGTGAAAGTGCACGCAATCAAAATCGAAATAGAAATTCGATGATTGTACAAGGGTTGTTTGATTTTCAAAGCAAATATATTCAAAACTAGCTACAATTACATAGTACTATTGCTTATTTACCGTAAAATACATGTCCACGTTTAAGAATTTCACTTTGGCCCCGTTTGATAACAGTGATAGATGAATGTAATTAAGATTGGGATTGGTAATGAGATGAGATTAATAATGAGTATGTTTGTTTGGGATGAGATTAAATGATGGGATTGAATTAATAAAAGAAATTGGTAATAAGAGTGGGTTGGGATCGGATTACGAATACCAAGTCTCACGGGATATTGCTAATACCCCCTAAAGGCTGGATTAGACATCTTAACGGACTAATAGTCCGAATCTTTTTTTGTTACTAAACAGAGTATTAACAGTCCCATAGGATTACAACTCCAATCCCAACCCCCAAACCCGTTATCAAACAGGACTTTAGTTCTCTCTCCTCCATCTATGTATGTTAATATCTCTACTTGGGAGTTTAGGACCATTAACCACAAAGTCACAAATTAATTAACGAAGGTGCAAAACTGACTGACTCAAATTTTGCCAATGTATTTTCAAATGAGATGGATAAATTTTGTATTAGAACCAACATAAAAGTGTAAGGTTATATATAACTTATTAAAAAAAAAAAACATAATTGTGTAGGGTTTGATGTGACAATTAAAAAATTTTACTCCCTCAATCCTCATTCTTTTGTTTCTTGTCCTATTCCAATCGAATAAAAAACTAATTATAACATTTAATTTGTAATACTATTTTATGCAACATGAATCCTATTTGATAGATTTCAACGAATTCTTTCAAAACGATATTTTTAAAATTACCTAAAAAATTATAAATTATAAAATATAATTAATTAAAAAATGACACAAACACTCAAAAGGGACTAAAAAATAAAGACAAAAGGAATATATATTTTGCTCCCCTTTTTCCCCCGCAAAGCAATACGTGAAAGTGTGTGTGTCTATCTAGGAACATAATATCAATTTATCACACCCCAATACTTTCTTGGCAAGTTTTTGTAGTAAAAAGCAAGAGGTCCACATCACGATTAAACCACAAATTTAGCAGGTTAGGCTCCATTCCACTTTATTTCTAAACCGTATTTTTCAAAAAATAGATAATTTCGAAGTCAAAAATTATATATTTACACAAATAATTTTCCTATCAATATAAATCTTATTTGATAAATTTCATTAAAATGTTTTAAACAATGCCAAAAAAAAAAGGAATATTTAATTTTTATTTTCATTATATTTAAATTTGAAATTAACTTTTTTTTGAAAAAAAAATTTAATAAGAAAGCAAAACGGAGCTTGGTATTGTGGCCAGGCCTGTTCCTTGATAAGTACTGTGGTCAAGGAAGACACTGATTGGATCCAAACATTACCCCAACAGCAGAAGTGATAATAATCGATAAAATAAACAAAGGAAATCGAAATGGAAAAAGTTCCACCAAACATACACTCATATTTTGTTTTTAGGCAATTGAAATTAAAACACCACAGTTGTAAGAGAGAAAATTTCTAGAAACGGATATTGGATACCAGAAAATGGAAAGAATACAGCAAATGAACCATGGGGAATTTTCCCCCCTGAATGAAGAAGAAGAGGGAGTTGATTTAAAAGTACCACTAGTTTTCCTTCCATATATGACAAACTGCAGAGTTGAGAGGAACTAAGTCCACTACAAATTAGTACTATATTGACAAAACGAAAGCTGATATGCAGAACAAACCAACACCACTATTTCCAAAACAGAGACACGAGATTCACAACTCCTAAAAAAACCCTAGAACTCCTGCGAAACAGATCCGATCTCGCCTTTTCCTTTCCCGGCCTTCTTCGGCAGGAGAACCTGGTTGATGTTGGGCAAAACTCCACCATTCGCAATCGTCACCGATCCCAACAGCTTGCTGAACTCCTCATCGTTCCTCACAGCCAACTGGATGTGCCTCGGAACAATCCGATTCTTCTTGTTGTCCCTCGCCGCATTCCCCGCTAGCTCCAATACCTACGCAGCAAACACAAAATCCAGTATCAACACTAATAAATTCCCGAGAAAACAGGCGAGAATATATGAATATGAAATAAAATTCAAGCAAGGGCGGTTGACGAACCTCGGCAGCAAGGTATTCAAGCACGGCGGAGAGGTAGACGGGTGAACCCGAGCCGACGCGCTGGGCATAGCGACCTTTTCTAAGGAAGCGAGCAACTCGGCCGACAGGGAATTGGAGGCCGGCTTTGAGAGATCGGGAAACGGCCTTCGTGCCCCTGGGCATGCCTCGGCCGCCGGTGGTTTTGGCTGGTGCTGCAGAGTTCATGGCGGTGGTAATGGTTTTGTGATTGGGAAGTTTGGAAACAGGGTTTGAAGTAAGAGAAAGAGTGGGAGGAGGGAGCAAAGTTTTTGCAGGAACTAGAAAGTGGTTTTTCGGATGGTATTTGGGGAGAGGTCTGTGGGGTTTTATAGAGACGGGAGATCGTTTGTGATTGGTTAGTTTTGGGTTCAATCGGATTGCCAGCGTGGCGTTGGGTTTTGGAATTTCGTAAACGCGCGGGAATTTGCGGCCCTGGATTACTTTCGTTTCGTAATTTCTCCCATGTTTCACCTTGAAGTACTAACCAATGCCTTGTTCTCTACCCTTTTTAAAAATAATTTTTTAAAAAATTCCCCCTAAATTCCACATAAATTCTCCTTACTTTCAACATTTTTTTCTCTATCTCTCTCCACTTATTACCCCTACAATTTTTCAAAATTTTTTTCAAAAACCAAACCAAACAAGGCATAATTTTTAATTTTGGCTATTGAATATAAATATATAATCCAAACTAATAGTAACATTTTATCAATAATCAAATTTAGTGAATTTCACATTTTTATCCCCGAGTGAGAAGGGAAGGAGAATGGGTGAGCGGCCCCTTGCATGCTGATGGACAAACTTTCGAAGTTCGAAGTTAAATGAGAACATCAAGAATTTCTCGTTTTCTATGGTCAATATACGATCAAACTCGTTCCAGTTGAACTACGATGAAAATAGATACTCGACTCAAGTAAAGTTAAAGTCAAGTTCACAAGTTTTTTTTTTTTTATCTCTGATTCCTCGATAATTTCCACAAACATAAATTCTACTTTTTATAAGCCCACAAATGATAATCGAAACTAATATCCTTTTATCAATAATCAAATTTAGTGAGTTCCACATTTTCTTAATCAGATCCATTGCATCCATCATTAAATAAAAAACCTCCCTCCCCCTTCTCTCTTTCTCTCTCTCACACAACAATGTTTTCAAAAAATAAATTTTTTTCGAAAACTTTTTTTTATTATGGCAAGTTTTAGCTATCAAAATTTAATTATACCTTTGTGGACCTCTACATTGCTAATTTTAGCAATGTCTTAAATGATTAACCAAAAGATGATGTGATAACTTTTAATTGTCCAATTTTGATTAGACAATTGTGGAGGCTCTAACCGTCTTACATCAGTCGTTAGGTAGCCTCGATGCATTTTGTGTAGAACAAATAACATGTGAGGGAGTGATTTTAACATCAGTCTTGCTATTGTCAATCCACTGAGCTAATTTTAAAATTTTCCTTTCAACATAAATAGGAGTAATATATTTTGTATGTTAATCCCCACCTTATTTGCCACATTAGTGATGGTTGGGAAGTCCCTTTCTCATTTACGCTGGAAAAATTGTAGATCATTATGTTACTGTAACCTCAAATAATATCAAAATTCTAAATATAACCATAAATAACACTTTAAAAAAAACACTATAAATAGTAAGCACAGGAGATAGGACATATTTTGGTATTCCGGTATGTATATACAGTTACGTTATGTTAGGGAGAGGTCATAGGAACCCGGATATGGGCACTGGCAAGATGAATTTTTCTATGTTACACAAATCATTTTGGGGTGTATGGTACCTAAAAAGTCACTTTAGTGATCAGTACTTCACATTGAATTGTAAGTATTTCATAAGGAGTTGTAAGTATTCTACATTGAGTGGTAAATATTCTAGATGTATAATATTTATTCCTCAATATGGAATATTTACTACTACTTATGAAATACTTACCACTCAATGTGAAATGGTAACTAAATGTATAATACTTACACTCAACGTGGAATATTTACTGCTTCATATGAAATAATTTCACACTAAGTAGTAAGTATTTCATATGGGATGGAAAGTATTCCACATTGAGTGGCAAGTATTTCTATACTTACTAAATATACTTGCCAACTCAATGTAGAATACTTACCACAATATATGAAATACTTACTACTCAGTGTGAAATTCTTACCACTAAAGTAGTTTTTTGGGTACCATACACACAAAAAAATTGTGTTTTTGAGAAATTTTTGTTAAGAATAATGATTGGAAATAGGTGTAATGAATGAGAGACGTAGAAAAAGAAATGAGAATAATGATTGGAGACAAGAGTAATTAGTGGAGAGTAATAATTGAAAGTAGAGGTAACGAGTATTTTTTGAGTTGAATTTTTTTTTTTTCCAAAAAGGCAAACGAACAAGGCATATAGAAAATCCAGTATTTGTGTGCTTTAAAAGCAGGGACGGCTCCGAAGGATGCACTAAAAATTTGAAAATGTGATCAAAAGAGTTGAGATTATACAAGGACTGTAGGACAAGTTACAATGAGCAGAAAAACAGAATTGCAGCCGGAATTGAAACACAACACAACAACAACGCTGGCAAAAGCCACCTAACTTGGCTATTCACGAATGTAGAGCCCACTAAAACAACGCCCATCTGCTATATTTTAGTAACATTATCCGTTGAACCCAATATGTGCATAGTTCGCAATAAGTTTGAGAGCGCTATCCAAAAACTTAAAACTAACTGTGTTTCCTATCTAGAAATAAAGATAGATTGGTCCACTTCACCAAAATGCCATTAACGTGACTCACGTGAGCACATTACTACTGCTGCAATGTCTCCCCAGCACCTGCAAATAGCACACAGCAGAAAATAAGTTCACAAACACAGAAAATTCTAAACAGCTTACGTTCTCCAAAAAATTGTACAAGTAACAATATCCTCCACAACTTCGTCAATGCAACATTATGATTAGTAAAACAGTAAACCATGTAGTTATTTTCATGCAAAGCATATGCATGTATATCCTTCTCATTCTAAAAAGAAAGGAGTCGTCCTACAACGGATGGAGTCATTACCCATCCAGGAGCTACTTTAACATATTCCAAAACCAATGGTTTTGACAAACTCCCTGCAATGAGTACCAAAACAAGAAAGACAACGAAAATCCAGAAGTTTCTGGAAGTGCCGATGATTTTGTGCTATTCTCAGTGGTAAAGAACTTGCTTTCACAGAAGGGTCAAACTTTTAATTCAGACTACAAAACAACGAAAGACAATTTCCAATATGCAGAACATCTAATCTTTTCACCACAGTAGACACGTTGGGATTCTCTCTTGGGATGTTGGAGTTGGAGTGTCAATGGTTTTTCTTTCTCATGAGAAACCACTATGGAAAGTCAGCAAACAAAATTGGCGATCTTTACATGGAGAATTCTGACGATCCAAAAAAATATAACCAGTCACATTGGAAGGGAATAAATGCAAAGTTTTGTCCTTGTTTTCATGTTTCATCATCCAAGTAAACAGATTTGGGTTTCCAATGTTTGGATTCTGGAAGCATCTAGAATAAGAACAACAAACAAATTACTGAAGAAATGACACAGGCAGCAACGGAAGTATGACAAACAGGGCAAAGGCAATTTGTTATTTTTTTTTGGTTTGGTAAGGTAAGAAAATGTTAAGCAAAAATACAACATGAATAGATCCTTTACAGCATTGGAGAAACCAACAGATGATTTATTTTTGCTTCAGGAAAGGTCCAATGGTGCACTAAACAACATTGAAAATACTTCAAAATAGCAACAAGACAACAAATAAACGGTGATTAGTATCAAAAGGGGGAAAAGAAAAACAACTAATGGTCAAAACATTCAAACCCAGCAGAAATGCAGAAGTGCCAAAAGAAAAACAAAAGAACGTAATGTAGTGCATAAAACCACCAGCAATCCAATGATAACCGTAAACACGACTAACTGAAAGAAAAAGTACCTCTAGGGAGTTTGGAATTTTGTTCAACCCTGCAAAAATTGATCGTTGGCTCATCCAGCCAAACATACACCTCAGCTTGGAAGTTCTTGGGAGGAGCGCCAGCCCTATCATCCTTCCCAAGAAAGGTAATATAATAGACCATTCCCTGAACAGCCCGGCAATTGACTCTGATGAGTTTGGCAAACTGGTAAGATGTCCCCTATGGCTCAATAAAGAAGTTAAGCCCAACACGAAGAGAGTTAATAGAAGAGATCACAAAAGGAAGAATTCATTGAACCAAGAGAGCATGCACACGTACATTTCGTTCGTTGTAATCTTTAATAGCTAACTTGGACAAATCATTGAATTCCTTCAGCCCACGAGGAGACTTGATCGGAATCGGTCTAATTAAACCTGGCTCCAAAACCCCATTGGGAACCTGTCCGACATCAAACCCCTGTATGTTTATAAAGCAATACAATAGGATCAAACATACTTACGTACGTATAAGCATACATCCACACACACATACGCGGGAGGAGATGGAAACAACATTAGCGAGTTAGTAAGAAGTATAAACCAAATATATACATTTAGCAAACTTAAGCGTACAGGATAGATATACATACATGGCTCTCCTTGACCTTCTCGTTGTAAGCCATACGCTCCTCTATGGTGAAATCCCGGATGCGAATCCTCCGCTTCTTCTGTCCTTCTCCATCTCCATGCTTACGCTTCTTCTGTTCTTTAACTTCTCTATGTGGCGGCGGTAGAAACTGCTGTTTGAATGCAGAACGGGTCATTCTGCGATTATGAAAACGATCCTCCCCGGAACCCAATGCCTTCTGCCATAGATGTTTACTGACAATCGCCAAAGCCTAGCGAAGAGGCACAATATCGCGGACATTATAATTAAATTGAAAAACATTGTTACAGGCAGCTCAAGTGAACCGTGTAAGCAACTAGCAGACAGTATTTATACTCTGAGAGGTAAAAGTCAAGGGAAGAACCATAAGAGAGAGGCTGTGAGGATTTTGGAAATTCTACACCCAAATCCTGTTCTAAGCCGTTTGGAAAAAAATACTGCTAGATAATAAATGGCAGTTTACTAAGGGTGATTAAGTGCAATTAAGATGGCAGTTTGGTTGCTTGGTTAAGAGGAGGTTAAGGTAGTAGAGTGGTTGATCCCAACTTGCTTCAGCTCAGCTTTAGTGTGCATCTCAGCAATCCGTGTATCTGTTTCTCATCCTATAGGAAAGCTTGCAGAGTTTTGTGTTTCTTCTAAGTCTTGTTTGTATAAATAGGGTAGTCCAATGCTTTGTAAACAACAGAAAAACAGATTCACAGGAATGAGATTTGGTTCGTTTGTTTCTCTCTCTACATTTTCACATGGTATCAGAGTCGGGCCCGTTGTACCCCACATTTTAAAAATTCACAATCTACACCCCACGATGACAGACCAGTAAAAAGGCTGCACGATGATAGGACCCAAAAAGTGGCCACCCGTGACAAACCTCAAAATGCATTTGCAAGTGAGGGGGGATGTTAAGGAAATGAATCGTATGTTCATTTCAAATTGTATGTTCAAACTCAATTTGATACTCCTGGTAAGACTGTGAGATCTGATAATGGAGGTGAATTTGTGAACAATTATCTCACACAATTGTTTCATTTGTATGGTGTAATACATCAAACTACTTGCCCACATACCCCAGAACAAAATGGAGTAGCGGAAAGGAAACATAGGCATCTCATAGAAACTACTCTTACTCTACTCCTTCATGCTGGTATGCCTACTCATTTTTGGCTTGAAGCCTTGACTACTGCAGTTTTCTTGGCTAATCAGTTACCACATAGTTCTCTTCAGTTCCAAATTCCTTATACTTTGCTTTTTCATTCCACTCCTAACTATTTAGCTTTGAAGCCTTTTGGATGTGCATGTTTTCCATGGTTGAAACCTTATAATCTATGATGCACGGACACCTCTAAAAGTCGAAGAATCACGGTGTCGGGACACGGGGACACCTCAAGATACCTCGGGGATTCGTACAGGACACGCCACGTGGCGTGTCCCATATTTTAATATTAAATTTTGAGGGCGATACCTCTGGGGACACGGCAGGAAACCGTTGGGGACACGGCGGGACACCGCGGGGTTCAAATTGTAATTTTTTTTAAAAATTTGAGGGCCAAATTGTAATTTTTAAAAATATTTGAGGTCAAACTGTTATTACTTAAAATATTGGGTTAAAACGTAATTAATCAAATATATAAGCTTTACCCATGACTTAAAACCCTAAAAATTGGAACGATCAGCACCAGCAGCCTTCCTCTCTTCTCTGAGAGACAACGAAGAACAAGAACGATGAAGAAGCAGCTCTGTCTCCTCTCACTCTGCCTCGTATTCTTTCTCTCATCTCGGTATGTATCTCTCTCTCTCTCTCAGTCTCGTATTCTCTCTCTCTCTCCCTCTCTCAGTCTCGTCTTCTCTCTCTCTCAGTCTCGTATTCTCTCTCTCATCTCGGTCTGTCTCTCTCATACACACACACACGCACACACACTCCCTCTGAAAAGCTTTTTGTATGTGTGTGTGTTTGTTGTGTACAGTGTAGTATACTGGTCCAGTGTACTAGTATTATTAGTAGTATATCAGTATACTACGTATACTGTTGTTTAATCCCAGATTTTTCAAATATATCCTTTATAATAGGAATGTCTTCCTCAACGGGTGCTAGTTTATAGGATGGAAGTTGGGTCTAATTGAAATTTGGAGACTAGTTGCTTAGTTTATTTCTTTGGCTTAGTATTATGGAACCATGGATGTTTATC
Organism: Rhododendron kiyosumense; assembly: GCA_019656275.1. Lineage (NCBI taxonomy): Eukaryota > Viridiplantae > Streptophyta > Magnoliopsida > Ericales > Ericaceae > Rhododendron > Rhododendron kiyosumense. The sequence goes on along the minus strand of BPLS01000279.1, from coordinate 116,699 downwards.
ATGTTAATTTTGTTTTCATTTGGGTATTTGGATTGAATTGAACTTATGGATCGTGGATGTCTTGCTTTGTTTGAATGGTATTAGTCTATTACAACTATGGATATTATGTTTTGTCTACTCTACATTTTGCCATTTAAACTTGGAAAAAATTGAAAAATATATATATTAATATATAAATAAATAAATAAATAAATAAATAAATGTACACGTGGCGTGTCCCCTGCGGTGTCCGTATCCCCATTTTTTTAGAATTGCCGTGTCCGTGTCCGTGCATCATAGCTTATAATGCACATAAGCTAATCCCAAAATCCGTCACTTGTGTGTTTCTAGGCTATTGTTCCACTTCTAAGGGATATCGTTGCTATGATCCTGTTCAAGATAAACTCTATGTGTCTAGACATGTCAAGTTTGAAGAGACTTCTTTTCCTTTTCAAGATCTCATAGTTGCTAATGCTTCTTCTTCTTTCCCTCCAATTACCTCTTCTTCTTTTCCTATTTCTCTTACTTCTTTTGATAATACAATTGTTCAAGTTCCTTTACCCTCTCTGTCTTCTTCTCTTGCTACTACTGTGCCTACTTCTTCTTCTGCTGATCTCAGTTCTGTAGTTCACGCCTCTTCTTCTTCTACTTCTTCAGTTGTTTCTGCTTCAGAACCCTCAGATGTTCCCTCTTCAATTCCTATTGTTCATCCTATGATCACTGATCTAAAGTAGGCATTTTTAAACCTAAACATCCATTTTCTTTGTTTACTTCTGTTGCTCCAACCACTGAACCTAAAAGCTTCACTGAATCTATTCAGCATCCTGTTTGGCAAAAAGCTATGGCTGAAGAATACTTAGCTTCGGTTAAACAAGGTACCTGGACTTTAGTTCCTCCTCCCCCGCAGGTTAATATCATTGGTTGTCAATGGATCTATAAGGTTAAAAGGCATTCAGATGGCTCCATAGCAAGATACAAAGCTAGACTTGTAGCTAATGGAAATCAGCAGTATGAAGGAATGGACTTCACTGAAACCTTTAGTCCAGTCATCAAGCAACCAACACTTAGAATTGTATTAAGTCTAGCTGTTCATCATCACTGGCCTTTGAGACAGCTGGATGTTTCAAATGCTTTTTTGCATGGTGTTATTTCAGAGCAGGTTTATATGCGCCAACATTTGGGCTACAAAGATCCACTTCACCCTAATCATGTTTGCAAACTGTCCAAAGCTTTCTATAGCCTTCGACAAGCACCTCGAGCTTGGTATGCTATGTTTTCTGAGTATTTGTTATCCCTGGGGTTTGTCTCAAGCAAGGCAGATACTTCTTTGTTCATTCTTCATAAGAATTCAGTAGTCAGTTAGTCACCATGGTTTTGATTTATGTTGATGATATTATAGTTACTGGGAGTGATTCTGGTTACATCTCAAGTCTTATTCAATCTCTGAGCTCTAAGTTTGTTATGAAGGATTTGCGTGATTTGAATTACTTTCTGGGACTTTTGGTCACCTCCACTGAGAAAGGTCTTTTCTTGTCTCAAGCTAAGTATGCTTCTGATATTTTGATCAAAGCTGGTATGGAGGATTGCAAACCTAGTTCTTCTCCTATTTCTGCCAAGAAACCAATTGATCTTGATGATCCCATCTTTTCTGATGTTCATTTATTCAGGTCTTTAGTGGGCTCCCTTCAATATCTCAACACTCACTAGACCCGAAATCTCTTTTCCAGTTAATGTGGTGTGTCACATATGCATCAACCTAAGATGAGTCACTATGGGGCTGTTAAAACGAATTCTACAGTACATTAAGGGAACCATCAATTAGGGCCTTCATTTTGTTGCTGGCCCTTTAGCCCTTACTGCCTTTGCTGATGCAGATTGGGCAGGGGACCCTCTGGACAGGCGCTCTACCACTGGTTTTGTTATCTTTTTTGGTCCCAACTTGGTGTCTTGGTGTGCCAAGAAACAGAACACCCTTGCTTGTTCCTCTACAGAGGCTGAATATCGTGCAATGGCACATACTGCTGCTGATTTGGTCTGGATACAACAATTGCTTTCTGAACTCCAGGTGCCTATTTCTCCACCACAAGTTCTCTGGTGTGACAACCGGTCTGCCATTGCATTGGCTAATAATCCTGTTTTTCATGCCCACACGAAGCATATTGAGCTTGATCACCATTTTATCAGAGAACAAGTTTTGGCTAAAAACATTGTTCTTTATTTCATTGGTTTTGCAGCCCAAATAGCTGATATTTTTACCAAAGGCCTCTCGCTTTCTGTTACTCAAATCCAAACTAATGGTTGGTACACCACCCATTAGTTTGCCAGGGGGTGTTAAGTCAGCTCACTAGGGGTGGTTAAGTGCAATTAAGATGGCAGTTTGGTTGCTTGGTTAAGAGGAGGTTAAGGTAGTAGAGTGGTTGATCCCAGCTTGCTCCAGCTCAGCTTTAGTGTCCACCTCAGCAATCCGTGTATCTGTTTCTCATCCTATAGGAAAGCTTACAGAGTTTTGTGTTTCTTCTGAGTCTTGTTTGTATAAATAGGGTAGTCCAATGCTTTGTAAACAACGGAAAAACAGATTCACAGGAATGAGATTTGGTTCATTTGTTTCTCTCTCTACATTTTCATAATAAAGATAGGGATATCAAATCAATTACATTGGCCGACCGAAATTGTAAGCCAAAGCTGATGGATTTCAGCAACAAAATATTGGTGGTTGCAGTTAGTCTTGTGAGAGTAATGAGTAATTCATTGATTAATCAACTATTTGACAGATTTAATCAACAAAATTGACCAATTAATTCATTGAATCAAGCCAGTATGAAGCCAACCAACTAAAAGTTAAATGAACGAACGGTGAGGGAAGAGGTAGCTGATACAGAGAGAGAGACCATACCACACTCCATGGACGGTATTCAGGTGGTGGTGGCGGTGCTACTCCGTGGCTGACCGGAGTTGTCATCGATGGGCGGTGGATTCAGAGATTTCTCTCTCTCTTTTGTCTTGATCCGTTAAGAGATTTCTCCTGAGAGGCAGAAAATAGAAGAAGAGTCCGCTATTTAAATGTTTTGGGCAAGGGTTACGTCTGATGAGTAATTATACTGTAGTCCAGGAGTACCACTACCCCTACCACTTTAGAATCACACATTTCTGTGAGGTCCATACATTTACAGCCCCTTTGGATGGAGGGACGAGAAAGGAGAAGAAAGGAGAGTCTTCTCCATTAATGATAAGAAAGGAGAAGAGAGGGGAGTGATTTCTCACTGTGCAACCCAAACAACCGTGAGAAATCAAACTCTCTCCGGCGAGAAACTCTCTCCGGCCACTCCGGCGACCAATATCTGTAAACTTCGGCGACGAAGCTTTCTCCGGCGACGAGCTAGCAACTCTGGCGACGAGCGAGCAACTCCGGCGTAGCCCGCATGTGAGATCTACTCTCACCCACGCCCCTCACTCGCCTCACTCTCTCCATTTCTCACGGAATCTCACCACTTTTGGTGAGAAACGGAACTGGGGTGTGAGGGGTTCCCGTCTCCCACCTTCTCTCACACTTTCTCGCCCTCTGGCCCTTCCAAACGAGGGAGAGAATCAGTTCTCCCTCCGTCCCCTTTCTTTTCTCTCAAAATCGCCTCTTCCAAACGAGCTGTTAATGGTTGACCATACAAAAATGTGTAATTGTAAAGTGGTCGAAAATACCACATGACAGTACTACTGGAATATTGTATAATTTCACCTGATAGAGCCTTCCTTGATTTCATTGAAATAGTACCATTTAACGCATATCTACTTGTATTGAAAATACTTGGGCTCTGTTTGGAACTTGTGATAAAGAAGAAAAAAAGAAAGGGAAAATAACAAAGAGAAAAAGTAGTGGGAAAGTCAGAGAAAAGTTATATTCATTTTGTTATTTTCCCTCCTCTTTCCATAGGGATCCAAACATCCAAACATCCAAACAAGGGAGGACGGAAAATTTCCCTTTCTTTCCCTTCTCTTCCACAACTTTCAAACAAGGCTTTAGAATGCGTTTGATAAGCGAGATAATAATAGAAAGTGTAAGAAAGAGGGAAAAAATATATTTTTTTGGTGTTCACCTAGCAAAATTGCAAGAATGTTATAGAAAGTGGTAAAAAATCATTTTTTTCCGTACTTGTATTTTCTGCGAGGATTTGCCTCTTGCAAAAAATACAAGAAAATTTATTTTATTGTGAGATTGAACAACGTTTCACTGACTCCCTTATTTTCTTTTCTTTTTCTTGCAAAATTTTCTTCGTAATCAAACAGATGCAGGAAAACAATTAGTTTTACTTTTACTTCACTTCCTCTCATTTTCATCTTCCATTGTATTTTTCTCGCTAATCAAACGGACCCTCAAGTTAACGTTGAAGCCACAGAAGAATTTTTAAGAGCCACGACAATTCAGGTGTGTGGAACCATTATTTACCCGACACAACCAAATCCAAGACGGAGTTGCTATTTTTTATGTTGGATGGTTGGGCAAAATTGTTATAACATGAATGAATGCCCCAGAAAAATTCCAACATTCGCGCGGGGGAAACTATACACAAGTGCTTTCACAAAGTGTTGTAGGCTTGTAACGGCCTGTTTGGATGCCGGATTTGCTATACGGCCGGACTACATCTCTGGACCCTCCACTAATCCGGTCTTTGGCTTCCAAAAAACCTACCCCGATTTGGCCCCGGGTTTGGCGACTTCGGATTACAAATCCACCCACAACCGGATTTGCTAACAACAGGGGTAGCCCTTTCGTTGGTTATGCGGGGTGATTTAATGACGAATTTGCCCTTACCTTTCTAGATCTTCCAGTGGTGTGCTGCTTGCTGGTGGTAGGAGACGGTGGTGGCTGGTTTTCCGGATGTGGTGATGCTCGGCGGCGGTGGACGGAAAAGACGAGGTGGTTACAGAGGATGGGGTTGGGGAAAGGGCGTGGGTTGCAGAGGATGAGACGGAGAAGACGACGTATTTTTTTTTGACGGGAGAGGACGAACTTTACCTATATACATTACAGTACTCTTTATATATACATGCGAAATTGATTTTAACACTCTAAAAATTGATGGAAGGGCTTCAAAACGACGTCGGTTTGTGCATTAACACAATTCAGTTTTGGTGCCCCTGTATATATATCTCAATTGCCTTTGGAATTGTAATTGCGTTTTACTCCGTGTCACCATCCAATTGCGTTTTTTCTTTCGAAAATAATATTTTTCTAATAAATAATACGGTTTAAAAATTTATAAGATGAAATGATTTAATTTTAGAAAAATGATATTGACATTTCAAAAATTGATGGAAACACTCTAAAAAGTAAAGGAAAGTGACTTTGAAATTATAATAATTTTGGAGTGCTTGCATCATTTTTTGGAGTGCCAATATCATTTTCCTTATTTTATCCCACAAATAATGATAAAATTTATTTACTCTAATTATAAAAAAAAAAATCTAATTTGTCCATCAAAGTAATAAAAATAGGGGCAATTATGTCATTTGACAACTTATTTTCTCATATGCACCTTCCAAATCTCCCTTATCAAAAAATCATCCAAATACTAAATGGAGAAATTAAATATCCATCCTTAGAAGGGGTATGCTGTAAGTTTTCATCCTTCTCATTTTGAACGGTTATGTTTTCATCCTTTGGGCTTGCGAAATACCATGTGTACCCTTTTTACTGATATGTATTGATATATGTAAAGATAGCTCCCTAATTAAGGGGGATTTGATAAGGATAACACAGTTACCTAAAATAATGGGATTTGATTATTTCCTTATCTTCAACAATTTCCTAATTTAGTGAAATTCAACAATTTTCAAATTTAGAGAGACTCAATCACTATAATTATGGGAGATAATTACAAGAGATGATTTTAAAATTAAAATAATAATAATAACAAAATCTCACCGATTTTAGTTTCTCCTTTACCATTTATGATTGGTAAATTCATAGATCATCCATGTGAGATTTCAAGTTGAAATGGGTTTCGTGGTAAATACATCATGAACGATGAAATACACCATGAAATCTACTTGATAAAATGGGTTTCATGGTAAATACATCATGAACGATGAAATACACCATGAAATCTGCTTGATAAAATACACCACGAAATACGCTTGTTAAAATGCACTATGAAATATACTTGATAGAATACACCATGAAATACGCTTAAAATACACTATGACATGTGCCTGATAAAATACCCCATGGATGACGAAATAAACCATGAAATTTGCTTTTATTTCAAAACGAAATACACCACGAATGACGAAATACACCACGATGATAAATCTATCCTGAATTATTGTAAAATATTTCGGAACAAAATCACCCATGAAAATTACCCAATGAAAACACAAGGCAAACAAACACACAACACTACAAATCACCTCACTTATTGATCCTAACCAAAAAAATTACCCGTGAAAACACAACAACTCTCCATCTGGATCCAAACCCATAAAAAATGAGTCCAAACAAACACAATCACCCCTCCTGGTTTCCAGAACCCAAACATTGTTTTCATTTTACCGTATTTGTACTCATGTCGAGGTGCTTGCTTGCTACACCTCCTTTCCGTCGCGATTGATTTTGATCACTGCCGCGATTTCGATGGAGAGAGAGGAGAGAGAAAGAGTGGGCGGCAGCTTCCAGTTGATCTGAGAATGGTCATTGTTCTTCTTTATCGCCGCCGCTGTGTTCATTGGCAATTATCGATCTTGGATCGCCGTTCATTGACATTGTCGCTGCCATTCTCAATCTAGGATCACAGGAGGTGTAGGTTCCGAGCCTCGTGACATTCATGGAGGTGGGGGATTTCGGGAGAGAGAGAATAATTTGGGATTAGGAATTGTTTAGATGGAGAGAGATGGGATAATGTTAAATGGGGGATTTTATCAACTGATCATAACCCTTTAATTGCGGAATAGGACCTAAAAGTTTATGAATAGGTCCCAAAAATCTGTCCCTATATATATAAGGGCAAATTTGGGTTAATTTTATTTTAGGGATGAAAACATAAGCGTTCAAAATTCCAAGGATGAAAACTTACGTTTTGTTTCTTCTGAGGATGGATATTTAATTCTCCCATACTAAATTACAAATCCACCATTCTCATGACGTGGTCCCACCCTTATTATATATCACCTCTTATTCTATATCCACCCTTAACTCCACCCTCTTTCTATATCCACCCAAAATCAAATCCTTCACCCTCCTTCTATATCCGCCCAAAATCAAATCCTCCATCCAAACGGGCCGATGTAGAAGGTGGTGTGGCATTCATATGCAGCTTGTAAACGTAAAATGAGGTACTTTTAAGGTACTACTGTTCTTGTATGGTACTCTCTCCTTCTCATATTGTTTATCCGGTTCGCAACACGAGAACTTGAAAAGAATATATTTTTTCAACCACATATCAAAAAAAGTTACATGGCATAAACATGTAAAGAATACAATTTTTTTTGAAAATTCCTTACAAAAATTGTACTTTTCATTTTGCAAATGGCATAAAGATTGCCTATGAAAAAAATAATTTGGCATAAATAATTTGGGATGGAGGGAGCAAGTGTTTCACTATAATAATTTGGATTCCATTCTAACATTTATTATTATTATTTTTTGGGGGTTGAATTCAAACAGAATTGCATTGGAGCAATTGATGGAACCATATAAAAGCCCATGTGCCACCTCACATGCAAGCCCGCTTCATAGGTAGTAAGGGCTATGCCACACAAATTATTTTAGCAATATGCGACTTTGATATGTGTTTCACGCTTTACTCGCCTGGATGGGACGGAGTTGCACACGACATGCGCATCTTGTATGACGGATGATGCTATGGTGTCCCCAGTCAATTTGGGGACACCGTAATTTTTGGCATAACAGAATCCTTGCAAGTATAACAAAAATCATTACAAGTATAATAGAACCATAACATGGCATAACCAAGGTATAACCAAAAACCAATCAAGGTATAACCAAAAATCAACCAAGGCATAACCAACCAAGTTATGCCTTGTTATGGTTTTGGTTATGCTTATAATGGTTTTGGTTATACTTGTAATGAATTTGGTTATGCTTATAATGATTTTGTTATGCCAAAAGTTATGGTGTCCCCAAAATGACTGGGGACACCGAAGTCATTCCCATTTATGTTTGGCATTTTGTTTTAGTTCTGACCGTTTTATCAGTTCTAACGTGTAGATGATTTTTATTTGGTGGATTCGGGGTATCCGAACATGAAAGGATATCTTGAAGAAATGTTGAAGATACCACTTAGTTGAGTTTCAAAGGTGTGTACCCTGACTTCAGAAATTAACATCAACAAAAACAAGAATTTCATAGCTTCAGAAAACAGCCCGTGGACAACGTAACAACAATAATGCAACGGATCCTATAATGGGGTCAGTAAAAAGCTCCTCCCTTCCTTGGCTTGAAGAAGCCCTACCCATACCGGTGGTTGTGGTGTTTCCTTAAGGAAAATCCACCAAGTTTTTCCTGAAATATAATTCGAAAAAGACATGATTAGGCACTAGTTTATGAAAAGAACTCCAACGAAAGATGCGATACACTAACCCAAATAGAGACGGGACGGTAACCGTGGGTGTAGGATTGCAATCATAAATGACTGGAAAGGCATTGGGAAACACATCCAACAAATCATCTAAAAATACGCAGTCATCATGAGGTAAATAATGAAAGCCTTTCACTTTTGTTCACTTACAAGTTCAAAAAAAAAATTTACTATCTACACGATTTTCAATAAATTTCTCTATGTATCTCATTACCACTTAGTGCATCAAAAAAAATTCTAAAAACCAAACAAAGTGTTTATCTTGTTATTGTGTGTCCTCTATGGGTAGCACTGAAAAATGAGGGCAACTCATGATTTCGGTCTAGGGATGGCCCTAATTTTTCGGGGCCCAAAGCAAAAAATTGAAGATGAGGCACTTCTATGAATCTTTAGGAACAAATATAGGAAGATGAATTACCAAGATAAGAGGAGCCCCTTGAATTTATAAATTCTGGGGGGCCTAAAATGGCCGCACCTCTATTTCGGTTTGATGGAGTTCAAACTTAATTGAGAACGAAACAGTTTTACCAAGGAGAGATCCTCCGATCCTCTACGACCATAATTGAACTCCACGAAAAGCACAAAAAGGCAATGTCTAAACAAGAATGCTTTAGACATAGATCCTGTGTATTATTTTATCTACACGTGACTCATCAAAATGCACCTATGTCAGGCAAAGGGTATTGACCAAACTAAGAACAATAAGCCTCCCCTCCCCCCTATGTCTGCTAGAAGTCAGGAAGAAGACCTGAAGGAAAAAAAAGCCCAAATAAAAAAGGCCCATGAATCAGATGCCAAATTTATAAATGTCAACACAAAAAGTGACTATGAGCTTCTTAGTATTAGGTTGTATACCTGAAATAGGAAAGTGCCTGATGCTGGACCCTTCCTTCACTTCCTTGAATTCAAATGCCTCCGACAACACCGTTGACCCTACGCTAGAACAAATATACAGTTAACTGACGCTAATTTTCCAAATTGGTCTCAAAATGAAAAATAAAAGCACCCGACAATGCCCATGCACACTTCTTCTTTGAGGATGACACCATGATAAGAGGTGCCAAGTTTTACTGGACCAAACTTCTGATCCTCTCTATATAATGTTCTCATCAGCTTCATAAATGACTTTCAGCCCGCACTTCTTCACCGTTAACCATGGGTTCTGCACCATTCCCTTCCCCACACGTGATTCTATAGATATCTCCACTTCATCACCGCCTTCTGAGTAACAAAGTGGTAAATTGAGGAGAGACATTTGATTTTGATCTTCACAGGTTACCGGGGGAAGTAAACTTGCATGAAAGGTACGTGTTTGCCCCTTTTGATGTTCTAGTTGCTTTTTCTGATTTTTGTTCTCTGTGTTCTAATTTTAGTGCTGCAAAAGTTGTAAAGGTTTTTAGGTTGGACGTTAAAGCTGCCCATGATAAAGCTAGGGCAGCACTAATGCATTTGTAAGGTTCCTTTTTCGTATATATGCAGTTTATCTTTGGTCAAAAAAAAAAAAAAAAAAAACATCTTTAGATTTATAACTAATAAGATAGTTAAAAAGAGACCATTCACCAGCTTTTCTGTGTCCCATGAAAACTACGCATAAAATCCAACTCCATGGTTTTTGAGTTATGAGAGAAGGCAGCACAAAAGTTAAATGTGACCCTGGATTTTGGTACTGGAACCCATTGGGAACCTCAACCCCAGGCAGAATAATATCGAAAGATTTCCGCACCCTAGACAATCCCTGTTCCAAACAGATCATGCATTAGTAGATTGCAAATTTACAACACAAACCTCTTTTCCTTCATAAGATTAGAGAGAAAAGATATCGCCCAATAGACATTAAACCAGAATTGGCTATTCACGATCATATGGATTCGATCGAGAGAGAGAGATAGAGAAGACATTAAACCAGAAGTACAATGACAAATTGGCTATTTGCGATCATATGGATTCGATCGATCGATCCTGATCCCGATCTCGATCTTGATCCCGATCTCGATCCCGATCCCGATCTCGATCCCGATCTCGATCTCGATCCCGATCCCGATCCCGATCCCGATCTCGATCTTGACCCCAAAGGGACATGGATGTTCCAAACTTCAATTCAGAAGGTATGCTTTCTAATGATGTGCAGCAGCTTGCTTCCAATGTGCATAAACGAACCGGAAGCTCTGGAAGTGATTGGAGCCGTTCACAATTATTCAAGCAGAGATAATGCAAGCTAGCAAGGTTACTGATACTATGTGGTAGGGTACAAATATTGTTTCCACTAAGATCAAAATGCTCTAACGAGCTCAACCTCCCAATGTCATCAGGCAGATGGGACACATTGCAGCCTTTCAAAGACAATCTCTCCAAGCGATTAAGGTAACAGATACTATATGGTAAAGCAACTAAACCGTTTCCTCCGAGATTCAAAGTCTCTAATGAGATCAAGCCCCCAATGTCGCCGGGCAGATGGGACACATTACAGTCTTCCAAATCCAATAACTTCAAGCGAGTAAGGTTACATACACTACTTGGTAAGGCAAGTAAATTGTTCCCTCCCACATTCAACGTCTCTAATGAGACCAACCCCCCAATGTCGCCGGGCAGATGGGACACATTGCAGTCTTTCAAATCCAATGACTTCAACCGAGTAAGGTCACATATACTACTCGGTAACTCAACTAACTTGTTCCCTCGAACATTCAAAGTCTCTAATGAGACTAACCCCCCAATGTCGCCGGGCAGATGGGACACTTTACAGTCTTTCAAATCCAATGACTTCAAGCGAGTAAGGTTACATATACTACTCGGTAAGGCAAGTAAATCATTTCCTCCAAGATTCAAAGTCTCTAATGAGATCAACCCCCCAATGTCACCGGGCAGAAAAGACAAATGGCAGTCTTTCAAATCCAATAACTTCAAGCGAGTAAGGTTACATATACTACTTGGTAACTCAACTAACATGTTTCCTCCAAGATTCAAAGTCTCTAATGAGATCACCCTACCAATGTCACCTGGCAGATAAGATAAATTGCAATCTTTTAGATCCACCAGCTTCAAGCAAGGTAGGTTACATATACTACTCGGTAAGGCAAGTAAACTGTTTCCTCCAAGATTCAATGTCTCTAATGACAGCAACCCCCCAATGTCACCAGGCAGATAAGACACATTGCAGTCTTTCAAATCCAATGATTTCAAATGAGTAAGGTCACATATACTACTCGGTAACTAAACTAACTGGTTTCCTCCAAGATTCAATGTCTCTAATGAGATCAACCCCCCAATGTCGCCGGGCAAATGGGACAAAGTGCAGTCTTTTAAATCCAAAAACTTCAAGTGAATAAGGTTACAGATACTACTTGGTAAGACAATTAAACAGTTTCCTCCAAGATTCAAAGTCTCTAATGAGATTAATCTCCCAATATCACCGGGTAGATGTGAAAAATTACAGTCTGTCAAATCTAATAACTTCAACTGAGTAAGGTTACAGATACTACTTGGTAAGGTAAGTGAACTGTTTCCATAAAGATGCAACACCTCTAATGAGATCAAACTCCCAATTTCACATGGTAAATGTGATAGATGGCAAGTTGCGATGCTCAATTTCTTTAAGCAACTTAATACCTGTACAGAGGCTAGAGGCAAATCATTTGAATCCATTCTCTTTGTTATCCATGACATAGGCCATCTTTCAAATCCAGAAAATTTTTCAAGCATACAGCAGCCAAAGAGATCAAGACTTTCGAGAGATTTCAACATCAAAATGCTTGAGGGAAGCTTCTGAAGTTTTTTACAGTTCTTCATTTCTAGGACAAGAAGTTTGTTGAGAAATCTAATAGATTCGTCAACATATACCAACCTTACACAGTCATTAAGCAATAGTTCCTCAAGATTGTTGAGTTGAGAGAAGTCCGGGGTTCCAGTCAGGTAATAGCAATGACTGAGATAAAGGAACTTCAATTTAGGCAAAATCTGTCCAAAACAGAACGAAGAATGTTAATTTTCACATACTATATAAGTATATCTATTGCTCGCACGCACGAGAGAGAGAGAGAGAGAGAGAGAGAGAGAGAGAGAGAGAGAGAGTATGTTGTACCTTGGTTTCATCCCATACTTGTTGTAGGCTGCTACAACGCAAGTCAAGAGCAACCAAATTCTCCATTTTGAAGTTCGATGGCACACATTCCAAAGCAAAGCCATTCCAACACAACCACAATAGCCTTTTGGAGATATGTTCATAACCTATACTTAGATCAGTTAGATGAACGTGATTGAGATGAAGCAGCCACAGTCTATTCATCTTTTCAAACGCCTTTGCATTCACTTGGACATTGCTTGGCTTAGGAAAGTTTAAGACGAGGCCTTCAACCACTTCAGCTCCCTGATGACAGAACCAATGCATAATGAGTCACAAGGTAAGCTTGGTAAGAGTACATAATATGAAGCCAATAATGTTCGTGTCATTTGAGTGTGAGAATTAAGGATTAAGAATGTGCATATATATTTAGAATCCTTGCCGTAAGTAACCTTAAAATATTAATGCAAAACCTAGATAGACCTCACCGTGCCATCTTTCAGAACTTCAAGGGCGTCATCATGATACCATAATCTTCTACGTTTCCCTGGGTCCTTAACAGATTGTTGCCGGAGAATTTCTCTGCCCATGTCTATAAGCATGTCATCCATAACAAGTTCATTCCTGGGCCCATATTTTATTAAACACTGATCAGCCAGAACCTGAATGCCAATAGCAGCGGAAAAGTTACGGCCTTCAAGTATTTTGATTGTAAAATCTCGATTGGTTCCAGCAAAGAAACATGCCATATCGAAGAATAACTCCTCAAATTCATCAGTTAGCGCGTCGAGACTTATCTTTAGCCTTCCATAAATACCCGCAAGAAGGATTTGTTTTAACTCCGGCATTGCTTCTTTCCATTCAGGTATGCTTTTGCGAAATAAAAAAGAACCCAAAACTTCAAGAGCTAAAGGAAGCCCCCAAGCATGATTTACAAATTGGCCTGAAAGCTCCACATAGTCTTCTCTGGGATGGTCTTCCTTAAAGGCATGCCAACTGAAGAGCTCAAGGGATTCGTCCTTGTTCAATTCCTCTGGAACATAAATCTCATTCTCATCCAATTCGAGGAAATTTAGTGAAGACCTATCTCTCGTTGTTATGATGATTCTGCTTCCGGGAACAAATGAATCTCTGCCTATGGCTAGTGCCTTCAATTGTTGGACGTCGTCCACATCATCCAGAACAAGAAGAACCCTTCGTAAGAAAGCTCTCCGCTTTATAACCTCGATTCCTTGATGAACATTCTTTATGTTTTGAGTTCCACTAACAAATATATCAGAAAGAAGTTTCTCTTGTAAAACAACCAGACCATTCGACTGTTTCGAAGTTTCTCTGATATTTGCAAGGAAGCTGCTACGTTCAAACTCATGTTTGATGAGATTGTATAGGCTTTTAGCTATTGTAGTCTTACCAATCCCACAAATCCCCCATATTCCTACAATACGAACATCACTTGATTCCATGCTCAATATAACGTTGAGGTTTTGCAAACGAGACTCCAGTCCAACTTGGTGGTTCACAACATCTAGATGTGCAACATTTAATTTATTTCTGACTTCTTCGATGATTTTCTGAATTAACTTTGCTTCATCTCTGCGAATTTGAGCATGAAAGCAAAAATGAAAAAGAAAAAAGCCTTTAGTAGGTCTGGAAGATTCATAACCACGGAATTGGTATAATAAATCTTGGCAAAACTGTATCTCAGGAGAGACTTGGACCTAGAAATGCAGATAGCAGACCACTTGTAAACTTTAGCATCTTGCTAGGATCAGTGCATGCATTTTTTAATGAGATTGAAATCAATCAAAGGCTTACTCCTAGTCAGAAATGCAGATAGTAGACCAATTGTAAGCTTTAGCATCTTGCTAGGATATGAGGCATGCATTTTTAGCGAGTTTCAAATTTGTCAAAGACTTACTCCTAGTCAGAGTTTCTTTTTTTTGGCTTGTCAAAAAAATTACTATCAAAAAGTAATAAATT